>JAPDNY010000017.1:22766184-23263684 GCA_029375565.1 Gekko gecko
CGCAAAATCCCTAACTATGGGGCTGTCTCCAAGGCAGACTGCAGAGGAAGGCAATGACAAGCTACCTCTGCTTCTGAATCGCCTGGAAAGCCAAGCCCCTTGCTGGGGTTGCCATAAACTGGCTGCGACTTGACTGCACTTTACACACACACACACACACAATGTGATGGCTGCAATGAATGCAACCATTTGGAAAACATCCTGAGCTCAAACTTTGTCTCTGACTGTAATCTGACCAGAAACCAGAGTGTGGAAGACACTGGCCCATAGTTACTGTGGGGCTATTTGGGGCTCCGCCCCCTTTCCTCAAGGGCCAGCCCCAACAAGATCTTTGCCTGAAAATGCTTTTTAAACTCATTTTGAATTTTTTTTCAAGCCACGCATCAAGGACAGGAGCTGGGTGGGTTGAGTCAAGCACCCCTTCAAGGGCAAACCAGTCCCCCCCGCCCTGCCACCAGTTCCAGTCACACATCCGGCTATGCATACATTAAACATAACGTGAGAATTACTCGCTGCCAGTGGGGTGTTTTGGGAGGGTGTTTATGCAGCCCCACCAGAAAAAAAAAATTGCCTCACAAGCCACAAAATCCTGGCTATGGGCCTGGAAAGACAGGAACTGGGGTACAGCAGCAGGAGGAGCAGTGGTTGAAATGTGCATTCTTCCCCCCTCCCCTGTTTTAGGGGACAGCTTCCTTTGCAGAAGTAGAGAATGCTCCAGAGGCACCCTGTCTCAACTACTGATGGGTCATAGGCTGGAAGCACTGCTGAGCCAGTTTGGAAATGGTATGGCATTACATCTTGCATTATGTCTCATTTCTACCGTGCACAATTTAACGGCAAGTCATAGGCAGCCTCCATTTGAATGGCACTTCACACTTGGAGGGGTAAAAAAGACGGCGAGAAAGGAGAAAGCACAGTCAAGATGGAAAGCATGCTCCAGAAGGAGGATAATGTTCTTGATGATCTCCCATTTTCTGACAAGCAGCTGCATAATGTTATTTAATGTCCTTGTTATACAGAAAAGATGAGCCGCGGGAACATCTGGGGCTCTCCTGACTTGGCAACCACTTCATAGGCACGTCTGCTCGAGCTCGATTCTGTAAGCAATGTAAGCCTGCAGTTTTAAGGACACTTTCCCAGGAGCAAACCCGACAATACCATGGGGCTTTACTTCTGAATTGATCCACCTAGAGTTGACCCCATCATCTGGCTCTCACCTTTTGAATGGCATCTGAAATCCACTGGATCCAATGCCAAAGAATGAACATATTGCAATCTGATAAAATTGGGGGGTGGGGGTCTGAGTTTGAGGCCCTCCTCCATTTACGGTTTACTAGGAATAAGGCCCGTTGCGGAAATAAATACAACGAGCTCTAGAAAGAGCCTCTGGGTGGGTGCCCTGGCCTTCGGCACTCAGCGTCAATTTGCTGTGGTGACCTCAGCAGGGTATAATGACACAGAGCTTACCGCTTTCTCCAGGGGAACTGATCTTTACCATCTGAAGAACAGTTGTAATTCTGAGTGATCTCCGGCCCTCCCTGGAGACTGGCAAAAATGGTTCCCCAGGAGGAAATGGCTGGTTTGGATGGTGGAGTCTATGGCACCTGTCTGAGGTCCCACCCCTCCTCAAACTCCACCCTCTCCAGGCTCCACCCCTCAAAACTCCAGGAATTTCCCAGCCTGGAGTTGGCAAGCCTACCACCTTCCCAGCAAACCATCGATCTACCTTTATGTGCCCCTCTAACTTCAGCTTTCCATCTCCTTCCCCCTCCCTTCTGGATAGCAGTTGTAATACTGAGTGATCTCCAACCCTCCCCTGGAGATTAGCAACAATGGTTCCCCAGGAAGAAATGGCTGGTTTGGAGGGTGGAGTTGGCATTGTACCTGTCTGAGGCCCTACCCTTTCTCAAACCCCACCCTCTCCAGGCTCCACCCCTCAAATCTCCAGGAATTTCCCAGCCTGGAGTTGGCAACCCTATCTCCTTCCCAGCCAACCATCAACTTACCTTTATGTGCCCCCCTGACTTCAGTTTTCCATCTCCTTCCCCCTCCCTCCTGGATAGCAGTTGTATTTCTATGTGATCTCCAACCCTCCCCTGGAGATTGGCTACAATGGTTCTCCAGGAGGAAATGGCTGGTTTGGAGGGTGGAGTCTATGGCACTGTACCTCTCTGAGGTCCCACCCCCTTCTCAAACCCCACCCTCTCCAGGCTCCATACCTCAAATCTCCAGGAATTTCCATACCTAAAGTTGGCAACTTTATCTCCTCCCCTCTCAGCAGCCTCTTCCTCGGCAAAGTTCTGTCTTTCTCGTTAGTGGGAAAGAAAGCAGCTTACTTCATTCTCCTCTTCCAATTTGTGATCTGTACAGCAACCCTGCAAGGTAGGTTAGACAGAAAGTCTGGGGCTGGTCCAAAATCACTCAGGCAGCTTCCATAGGGAGGCTCCTGCTGAACAGGAGCAAGCAGCCAGGGCTAGTAAAGTAATGCCAGTCAGGAGGCATAAAGTCACCCTGAGAGTGCTGGCAGGCCTAGGGTTGCCAACAAAGACAGATTGATGCAAAGGAGGATGGAAAAGTCTCCATATCTCTATTTTGCCTTAAGCAGAGTGAGATAATGCCAGAGGCTCTGGATGGGTGCCCCATGGTAAATGGACCAAACAGTTCCTAAAGATTTTCCAAAACACTACTCTGTCAGTAATTCATTTTCTACACTCACAGCATCCCCTGCCAGAATGCAACACATCCTCAGCACTTTGAATTAGCACCAGAGCTTTAAGAGCTCTCCAGCTGTCACCTGGAGATTGGCAACAATAGTATTCCAGAAAGAAATGGGTTGTTCAGAGGGTAGGGACTATGGCATTGTATCTGTCTGAGGTCCCCCTCTTCCTTCTTCTCAGACCCCACCCTCAGCAGGTTTCATCCCTAAAATATCCTGCAAGTTTCCAACCAGGAGCTGGCAACCCTATGTCCTTTCCAGGCAACTATCAGCCTACCTTTATCTGCCTCTCTGTCTTCAGGTTTACATCCTTCCCCTCTGCCTAGGGAAAGGGCAGTTTTCCCCTGCAGTGGGAATCAAAGTAGCTGACATCATTCTTCTCTCCCCCATATGATCTGCACAACAATGCTGTGGGGTATGTTAAGGTTGAAAGTCTGTGAATGGTCCATAATCCCCCAGGCAGCTTTTATAACATGAACCTGGGACCTGCACACCATACTCTGAAGTGCTCTCAGGTCCATATCTGTGGCAGTAATGGGGTGACTCCTAGCACCTTTTCCTATCATTTTTTGCCTTGTAGTATTCTGCTTATGGTGTGATCTGTCTTTTTGTGGTGTGGCATGGTTGTGTTATTGGGTTTGTTTCTTTTGAAGGGGAAGTGATATGTTGTGAGTAAGGACATATTTTACCTCAGAATATACCAGGTTGCATATGGAACTGACAGTTCCAACTGTCTCGTGGGGGGGAGTTTGAGGTGCAGAATGGAGTGAAGTCCAATCAGCTTCCATATGCAAATGACCTTGAAATGCTGGCCCAATCAGAGAAGAGTGGCCTAGGCTGCAGTGGGTGGGAGAGAACTCAGGCAACACAGCCAGTGGATAGAGACACCTTGTGATTGAGCCAACTGATTTCGGCAGGCATAGAATGTTGCCAGACTAAATTGCAATTATATATAAGGAGAGTTTAATTGGTTTACAAAATTTGTATGCTGCCTTTCTGTCCAATCAGGGCCAATAAGGCGGTTGGCAATGAAATAAAAACAGACTGGGCAACAAAAACAACTAACGCTAAACTCCATCTCTGTGCATCCCTGACAAGTCAATAGCTTTCCAAGGGTTATCATATTTTGAAAAGCAAAAAAGAGGACATCTTTCCCGACTGACTACTATAAATAAATGATCCCTATGACAAATCTCATTTAAATACTCCTATTGTTTAAGCTGTAATAATTGCTACTAACAAAGAATATTCCTAACCTTCCAACTCAAAAAGAGGACATTTTCATCAGTTTTTTAAAAAAGAGTTCAAAAGAGGATGGACACCAAAAAAAAGAGGACATGTCCTCTAAAAGAGGACATCTGGTAACCCTACGTGAGCTATATGATCAGGAGATTCACTGGGTCATACCTCATGCTCGGCAAGATCACTCCACACTAGAGGTGGAACATTGGATATCTGAATCTTAGACTGAGGTCAGACTGGCCGTATGAAGCATGAGGGAGTCGTGGCAAAAAGACCTGGAACAACGTGTGATTTTGGGCTGTATCTACAAAAATATAGTGTCCAGATCGTGCAAAGTGATGGTATTGCTTTACTCTGCTCTGGTTAGGCCTCACCTAGGTTATTGTGTTCAGTTTTGGTGACCACAATTTAAGAAGAATATAGACAAGCTGGAACACATCCAGAGGAGGGCAACAAAGATGGTAAGGGGTTTGGAGACCAAGTGCTATGAAAGAGCTGGGTATGTTTAGCCTGGAGAGGAGAGGACTGAGAGGTGATATGAAAACCATCCTCAAACACTTGAAGGGCTGTCATACAGAGGATGGTGCAGAATTGTTTTCTGTTGTCCCAGAAGATTGGACCAGAACTAACAAGTTGAAATTAAATTAAAAGAGTTTTCAGCTAAACGTTAGGAAGAACTTCCTGACAGTTAGAGTGGTTCCTCAGTTGAACAGGTTTCCTTGGGAGGTGGTGGGCTCTCCTTCTTTGGATGTTTTCAGACAGAGGCTGGATGGCCATCTGACAGCAATGCTGATTCTGTGAATAATAAGAGGGAGGGCAGGAAGGATTGCATCAGTGCTTAGTTCTCATTTCATTGGACAGACTGTTTGATTATTTAGATCCTTTTCACACATACTACTGTCGACAAGTCTCCCCCATCCTATGATTATGCATTTGATTTTTCCTACCTAAATGCAGAACATTGCATTTGTTCCTGTTGAAATTTATTTTATTTGTTTTAGCCCAGTTTTCCAGCCTGTCAAGATCATCCTGTATCTGTCTTCTACCATATTTGCAACCCCTCCCAATTTAGTATCATCTGCAAATTTAATCAGCATATCCTCTATATCTTCATCATTTGTAAAGATGTTGAATAGAGCAGGTCCCAAGACAAATCCCTGAGGCATTCTATTTGTCACTCCTCTCCAAGAGGATGAGGAACCATTAACAAGCTCTCTTTTGGTACGATCTGTCAACAGGTACAGATCGACTTAACAGTAATAGGATCCAAACCACATTTTACCAATTTGTCAACAAGAATATTATGTGGAACCTTATCAAAAGCCTTACAGAAATAGAATCAACAGATATGTTCCGGGTAAGAAAAGGTACTAGACAAGGTTGTCCCCTGTCACCATTGTTATTTATCTGGATTTTGGAGATTTTGCTACAAGCGGTCAGAGATGATGATAATATAAAAGGTTTGAATATTGGAGGTTTTTCATTTAAATTAAGAGCATTTGCGGATGATATTATGTTTATTGTTGAAGATCCTGTTAATAATATGCCTAAGGTATTTGAAAAAGTAAGAGAGTTTGGTGATCTTGCAGGGTTTTATGTCAACAAAAATAAATCTAAGATACTGTGTAAAAATATGATTGGTACAAAGCAACAAATGTTACAAAATGTAACAGAATGTGAAGTGGTTAAAAGGGTTAAGTACTTGGGAGTTGAAATTACAATGAAAAATATAGATTTGTTTAAGAATAATTATGAAAAACTGTGGGGTTCGATAAAGAGTGATTTAGAAAAATGGGAAAAACTAAGGTTATCTCTTCTTGGAAAAATTGCCGTTATTAAAATGAATGTACTGCCCAGGTTAATGTTTCTGTTTCAGACAATACCAATTGTGAAAGATGGAAAAGTGTTGGTAAAATGGCAAAGAGAAATCTTTAAGTTTATCTGGGCAGGGAAGAAGCCAAGAATTAAAATGAAGATAATGTATGATATTAAAGACAGAGGTGGCTTCCAAGTCCCGAATTTGCATTTGTATCATGAAGCAGTATGTATGTCTTGGTTATCTGAATGGGTAAATTTGGAAAATAGAAAACTTTTAGCTCTTGAGGGGCACGATTGCAGATTTGGCTGGCATGCCTATCTTTGGTATGGGAAAAACAAAGCTGACTCTATGTTTAAGCATCATTATGTAAGGAGGACACTGTTTGATGCATGGATCAGGTATAAGGATACAATTTCGGATGAAAGGCCTCTGTGGATTGTTCCAGCTGCAGTTATACATTTGTTTTCAGAATATAAAGGTAATGACTGGTTGAAGTATCAGGAATTGTTGCAAAAAGAAGGGAAAAAATATGTTTTAAAACCAAATAACGAATTAGAATTTGAGTATGGTTGGTTACAATATTGTCAAATAAGGGACATCTATAAAAAAGACTGTAAAGAGTTTGGTTTTAGAGCTATGAATGATGATATTGAAAATATATGGTTGAAAAAAGAACGGAAAATGATATCAAAAATGTATAAAACTTTGTTGACTGTATATACTTTGGATGAAACTGTTAAAGAACAAATGATAAAGTGGGCCATAAATATGAACAAAGAAATTTCTATGGAATCATGGGAATTTTTGTGGAAAAGATCTTTTAAAATGTCTACCTGTATCAATGTAAAAGAAAATTGTTATAAGATGATGTATAGATGGTACATGACACCAAAAAAGATTGCCAATATTAGTATGGATAAGAACTTGAGTAATAAATGCTGGAAATGTAAAAAAGTAGAGGGTTCTTTTTACCATATGTGGTGGTCATGTGATAAAGTGAAAGCATACTGGTCTAATATACATTGTGTGATGCAGAAAATACTGAAAATCCCAATTGAGAGAAAGCCAGAACTTCTTCTCCTCGGTTTGACAATGGAAAAAATTCCACAAGAAAAAAGGACATTGTTATGGTACATGATTACGTCGGCGAGAATGGCCTTTGCTCAGCATTGGAAAATGGAGAAGGTGCCAGATGTACATGACTGGTTGAGAAAACTGTTATTTTTAGCGGAAATGGACAAAATGACAAAGAAATTAAATGGACAAATGGCAGAACAATACCTAAAAGACTGGGAAGGATTGAAATTGTATCTAGAAACTGAATATAGAATGAAGGGGAAAATATATAACTTGGATACGTATGGATATTGAACGAGAAATGAAATGAATTTTGAACTGTATGTGCTGTTATATACAATATGCTGAAATTGTAGAGGTTATATATAATTCAAATGTGTTACCTGGTTTGTCGATGTACTTAAGTCTAAGCTTGATTGCCTTATAATTTTTCTGTTTGTTATTAGCAGTGTTGGAAGCCTATTAGGGGGGTGGGGGGATTGGGACGGGGATCTTCTTTTCTGAAATTGTATTGGTAACGTGATTGGAAATGTTGAATGTATCCCAATAAAAATTTTGTTTCAAAAAAAAAAAAAAAGCCTTACAGAAATCAAGATAAACTATATCTAAAGCATTCCCCCAGATCCAGCAAGGTAGTAACTTTCTCAAAAAAAGAGAGATAAGGTTAGTCTGACATGACTTGTTCTTTAGAAACCCATGCTGGCTCTTAGTAATCATAGCCATCCTTTTTAAATGCTCAAGGACTCACTGATGATTTTCTGACTGATGATTTTCTTTATTTTCCAAATAAAGCAACAAGGGGTGATTGGATAGTTTGCAAGCAAACCAACCAACCACCCCTTGTTGCTTTATTTGGGATACTCATCTGTAGATCCCGATATGTGGTTTGCACTTCAGAAATCGGAAGCCATTGACAGGTATTTCGGCTCTAGCCTCAGGTCTGCAGGGACTCCCAAACTGGGAGCTGCATATCAAAATACATGTTAGTATTCTGTGAATGCTGGCAACTTCCCCGAAGAGAAAACCACAAGAACAAAATGTTGCAAATAGCTCCCCCCCGTCTTTTGCTGAAAGGGCAGTTGTAGAGCTTCTGGGAGTATTGATTAGCAACACACACACAAAGCCATCTACATTTTTTAAGGCACAAGTGAGCGGTTTTCTATTTAACCTAGGTAACTGCCTTTCTCCTGATCAGAATTACCCATCAGCTGTGCACAGTTTATTTCCACGCGTAGGTGGGATCTTTGGAATTTTTAAGATTTGCATTCCCATCTGTTCCTGTTTCACTTAAATATTGCTATTATTAATGTGATTTGTTATGTGTATCATACTCCAAGTGTCCCAAGTGCATCTTTCATATTGGCTTGCGTCCTACTCAGCAAAGTTGGAAACTTTCTGCCAGCCTAAGGAGACTGTCATCTTCCGTGGCTCTTCCTCCAGACATTTCTTTGCTCTACAGGATCTTTGTAGGTCATAGATCCCCAAATAGAGTGATTCTTTGTAGCAATATTTTTCCCCACTTGTACCATCAGGAAGCAATTTTTCTCCAGGCCTGTTTGGCTGGAGATCCTGGAGGGGGTTTTTTTTGGCATCTTCTGGGCAGGATCAGGGGTCACTGGGAGTATGTGGGGCGAGGTATTTGTGAATTTCCTGCATTGTGCAGGGGGTTGGACTAGATGACCCTGGAGATCCTGTCTAACTCTATGATTCTATGATTCTATCAGGGCTGCTCCTTCCACAATGTGCTATCCATGTGTTTGTACTAGCAGCATCAAGAGAAATTATCTTAGTTTCGGGTTACCCCTATTTCTCCCTGAAATCCAACAATCCGTTTCTTCCCTCTTCTTAAGCATTTGGAGTCTGTTTCTAATCTATAGAAATTCAGGGAGAGGAGAGGCTGGGAGGCTGGTGGTGCTACAACACATTTGGAATTTCAGTCTGTGTGGATGCTCAGAGGCCAGCGGGGTCTTCCCAAACCTTCTTGCTAGAGCTCCACCCTACGGTGGATAACACAAAATGACAGCAAGGGCTGAGGTTACAGAAAAGTGTCAGGTAATCCTGACATGAGATGGATGGAAGGGAAGGAGGGAGGGTGCATTAATTTTTGTTCAAACAGAAATCAAAGAGAGATGAAAGAGGCATTCTTCTTTTAAAAGAGAAAAAAAAGACAATAAGAGGAAACAGTGGCTATATCTAAAACAGTGACTTTTGGAAAAAGGAATTCCCTTCCCATAACAACACTAGCTTGTATGTACCGGGGACATGGAAAGACAGACAAGAAGCGAACAGAGTGGCAAATGGCGCATAGGCAATGTGGAAAATGGAAAATCCTAGCTAATATAAACTTATCAGGTTGCCCATTGTGGTGGGCAGCTTTTCACCCCCTGGTGGCTCTCTCGCCTGACCTTGCAATGCGAGGAAACTGGGGGGGGGGATGCTGCTACACATGCAGTGTCATCATTTCTGGTTGATGCAGATGTGGCACCTAGGGATTTCCCCAGTCTCTATGGTCTTTACCATAGAAATTGGAGGAACTTCTATCGTCACCATCATCAGTTCAATTTATAAAGCACCTATTCCCTACGATGTCGGGTTCTAGGCGATGTACAACCATTAAAAACAATTTTAGACAGGTCATGAGACAGAGGGCAGGAAGGGTCGCCTCAGTGCTTATGGCCCTTTCTTACACACCCAGGGGAATTCTGATCACTGCTTTGGGGTCAGGAAGCAATTTTTCTAGAGGCCAGTTTGGCTGGCTGGGGATCCTGGAAGGATTTTTTGTCATCTTCTGGGCGTGGAACGGGGGTCACTGGGGTGCGTGGGGTTTTTTTGTGTGAATTTCCTGCATCGTGCAGGGGGTTGGACTAGATGACCCTGGAGGTCCCTTCCAACTCTATGATTCTATATGAATTTAAAAACCAAAACCAAAAAAGGATGACTACATTATATCAGATGACATCAGGCAATTTCTTCACTACCCCACTCTGGACTCCATCATTGACTTGCAGGCTGGTGAGGATGGGCTGAAGTGAGGATGGAGGGGAAAAGAAGGAGAAGAAGAGGAGGGGGCTATGATGGAACTGTCACTGTCCTCAGCCAAAAGTCTGGCAGAACATCTCTGCCTTACAGGCCCTGCAGAACTTCATTAAGTCCCGCAGGGCCCCAATGGTTTTTGGCAGAGTTCCAGCAGGTCAGAGCCAGGCCCAAAAAGGATGTCTTTAGGGCCCGGGACCACTAGTAGATTGTTCTCAGCAGAGCATAACGCTGTTCTGGGGACATGCCAGAGGAGGTGGTCCCGGTGAGCAGGGATCCCCATCCTTTTGGAGTCCATGGGCACCTTTGGAATTCTGACACAGAATGGTGGGGGCAGCCACAAAATGGCTGCTGTGTGAGGTGGTGCCAGCCACAAAATGGCTGCCACAGCTTACCTTCATCCACGCAATGAAGATCTTTGTGCTGTGGTGGCAGCTGCTGCCCAAGCAATGCTTATAAAAATCTGCACAGCCAATCAAATCTTCAGTAACCAGTCAGAATCCTTGGTGGGCTAAAGTCCCACTTGGACCTGCCCACTTTCTAAAAACACTTCGTGTGTGCCAGAAAAGGTGTTGATGGATGCCATGGCAGCTAAGGGCACCACCCTGGGGACTCCCGTTCTCAAGTGTCATGTGACACAATGACATCACTTCTGGGTCACTTCGATGGTTTCCCCTCTCTGCCCCCAAAGCTCCTGGGGTTGGCAGGCACAGGCTGCTCAGTTCCAGTCTGGAAACACAACTAGATAGTTTGCGACGCCACCATCTGGGAGCTGTTCTGATGAGAATTTCAGCAGTCTCCCTGGACAAGATGTGCCCAAGAGTGTGTGAAAGAGGGGCACAGGCTCCTTAAATGACATCACCTTCTCACTGACTCCAATACCACAGGTATGATGCAAAACGGCCTTCCAAGGCAGCCCTTAAAATGACTACATAATTGCAGACTTCCTTTGTTTGGCTAAGAAACCATGCACGGTTCCTTTAAATGAACATGTTGTGGAGATGCCAGTGATGGTTAAAGACCACAGCGGGTAGTAAATTCAATTGACCGGGGTTAGAACGCCACATAAGTTATTGGTGTGCCTTAACGACACCCCAGGCAGCTAAACGAATTCCGCCGGGGTTGATTTGTCCCCCTTTCAATTCATTGCTTCCATTTCAAAAGACTCCGTCCGCTCCACCCCCGCTTCTCTGTCTGTGCTCAATAAGAGCCATAAAGTAAAAAAATTAATCCACTGGTATCTGTTGACTACAGAATAGGCCACTTGAAGGGATAAGATTATTCCAGATTAAGTGGTTTTAGGATTATAGCTGAAATCCCTGAACCTGAAAAATCCACAGGAGGGGAAAATGACTTTGTGGACTCTGAGATTACCTCATATCTGAGGG
Organism: Gekko gecko; assembly: GCA_029375565.1. Classification (NCBI taxonomy): domain Eukaryota; kingdom Metazoa; phylum Chordata; class Lepidosauria; order Squamata; family Gekkonidae; genus Gekko; species Gekko gecko. The sequence goes on from JAPDNY010000017.1 coordinate 22,777,460, forward strand.
GGACAGGAGATGCCCGCTGCAGTAATTTCCTAAACTGTATGCCGGAGCGCAGTAGAGCATCACATAAGAACTGCTCATGTGCCCAAAGAAAGAAAGAGGAGCATTAAAAGTGTGTATTAAATGATGCAGCAAAACAGAAGCAATGCATTAAAAGAGCCCCTCCACAAGGGAGGCTGCCTGATGTATCTCTGCATGACATAATTGCTCAGGTGTTGCCCCCTAGTCCCGCTGTTCACCTCATTGGTCAGGCTGCAAGTGAAGTATGGTGTGCAGTATAGAGGCCTCACATCAAAAAGGATGTGGACAGAATGGAGTGGGTGCAGAGGAGAGTGAGGAAGATGATCGGGGGCCAAGCCCTATGAGGAAAGGCTGAGGGACTTGGAAATGTTCAGTCTGGAGAAGGGGAGGTTGAAGGGGGACATGATGGTCACTTAGAGGAGGGCAGGGAGCTGTTCCTCTTGGCAGCAGAGGATAGGACTCACAGTGGCAGGACAAACACTTGTCAGGGATGCTTTAGGCTGATCCTGCATTGAGCAGGGGGTTGGACTAGATGGCCTGCATGGCCCCTTCCGACTCTGTGATTCTCTGGTTCCATCTAATGAGCTTTAGGTGGGGCAGGTAACTGCATGCCATCTCTACGTGGGATGCGATTGAAGCAATCAGTCACTTCTGATGCTGAGAATCTTCCTGTTGTGACTCTGTATGAAGCTGTGTGCAGTCCTGACTCTGGAACCACCCCTGTTCAATCAGCAGACAAAACCAGAACAGACAGAGACCCAACAGGGGAACTTTTCCCAATCTTACATATCCCCAAAACAATTTTTTGGGGTATACAAACTCAATGTGTATCCAGTTTTAATCCATAGAAAGAGTACCCGGAATGCCCTCAAATGGTGCAGGCCCTACTTGGAGACTGCTTTCCCATGTGTCAGACTCCTGGACAAAGTTACTCTCAACAACACTCTCTGGCAGTGATTTGTTTATTGAGAAATAATTATGTTCTAGACCAACCCCCACCCTTCAGTTTCATCCAATCACACTCCCCAATCGCTTTTGCGCTCTCTACACCCCCCCACCTGTGAATATATGGTTCCTTTATCTGTAACAGCGAAGCAGGCAAAGTTAGGCTCCGAGGTCATCCCTGACACGGAATGTATCTTTGGAAGAGTTACATGGCCACTACAACACAGCTGTTCACACACTTGCCCACTCACACCCCTCCCTCAGGAATTTCCCTCCCTCTATAGGCCCCACAACCCCCCAAAACATGGCAAACTAGAGTTTGGGTTTGACACCATGGGGCTGCTTAAAGGCCTTTCACTCTGTGCCAATTTGGTGTTCTGGTTAAGAGCAGCAGGCTCTAATCTGGGAGAACTGGGTTTGATTCCCTACTTCGCCACATGCAGCTGCTGGTGTGACCTTAGGTCAGTCACAAGTTCTTTCAGAGCTGTTCCCTCAAGGGTAGTTCTCGAGAGAGCTCTCTCGGCCCCACCTATCTCACAGGGTGTCTGTTGTGGGGAGGGGAAGGGAAAGGAGATTGTAAACTGCTCTGAGACTCCTGTAGGTAGTGAAGGGCAGAGTGTAAATCCAATCTCTTCTCTTCTTCTTCTTGAGGGTAGGGATGCTACTAATTTATATAGTGCCACTATTTGGACTTGAACCTCCCTGTCTGGTTTTCACTTCCAGTTTGGTGTAGTGGTTAAGTGCGTGGACTCTAATCTGGGAGAACCGGGTTTGTTTCCCCACTCCTCCACTTGCACCTGCTGATGTGACCTTGGGTCAGTCACAAGCTCTGGCACAGTTGTTCTTGAAAAAGAGCAGTTTGTGTTAGAGCTCTCTCAGCCCCACCCACCTCACAGGGTGTCTGTTGTGGGGAGGGGAAGGGAGAGGAGTTTGTAAGCCGCTCTGAGACTCCAAGTGAAGGGCGGGGTATAAATCCAGTCTCTTCTCTTCTTCTTCTTCCCGTCTTGCACAAATCACACTGGCCTGAAGATCTGACCCCAGACCAGCTTCGTGCTTTGGCTGCTACGCTGCAATGGCCCTCGGTGTCCTGATCAGAAGCGTTAAAAAACAGATCACACCATGGCCCTGCTGTTGAAAACCAGTTGCTCGCCTCCTGCACATCCAGCGTTTATCAGGAAGGAACAGCTAATCAGTCTATCCCTTTTTTTATCCCGTCTTCCTCCAAGGAGCTCAGAACAGCACGCGTGGCTCTCCCCCCCCCCGCCCTGTTTCATCCTCACAACCCCGTGGGGTAGCTGAGACTGAGAAAGAAACACTGGCTGGCCCAAGGTCACCTAGTGAGCTTCATGGCCATGCAGGGGATCTGACCCCTGGGTCTCCCAGATCCTGACCTGGACAGCCCAGGCTAGCCTGATCTCATCAGATCTCGGAAGCTAAGCAGGGTCGGCCATGGGTAGTACTTAGAGACCACAAAGGAAGTCCAGGGTTGCTATGCAGAGGCAGGCAATGGAAAACCACCTCTGTTGGGCTCTTGCCCTGACAACCCTGGCTGCAGTCAGACTGGCAGGTTGGCACAGTTCGGGTGCACCACTAATTACTCCATCGCATTTTGTGGCGAAGATTGATCAGACTCCCACCCTGATCCGGCCTCACTGAGTGCTTCTTTCGTGGTTGATCGTTCAGATTAGTGCCGCGTGTCAACCACGGAGCACGTGGTCTGTTCTTATTATTTTTTTTAAATAACAACTTTGACTTTTTTGGAGAACATTTCTTGGATGTGCCTGTGAGCATGTGTGCACACGCTCTACCATTTTAAAATAAAATACAGCAAAACCAGAACTAAAGGTTCGCATTTCCAAACCAGTTCGAGCATGCACCAGGGGCCTTCAGACATCCAGAAGTGCAGGATCAATGTGCAGAGATCCATAAGCACCTGATTGTCTCCGGTGGCTATTTACTCTGTGTCCAACTGGTCATATGGTGTGGTGAGTATGGCTGGGGAATGGCTGCCAGATGTGGATGTGTGAATGAGCCCATTTCATCCATTAGGGTAATGCAACTATATGGGGCCAAGCTGTCTATCTGACCACAGCCCCTGAGCAGTCACCATAAGTCTGCTACAGCTTGATGGTACTTTCTACCACCACCTCTCAGATCTTGGTCTGGCTTTCTAACCATCACACCACCTTGGCTTTCAGTCAGTCTCTTGACTGAGAGCGCTGATCGGCTGGGATTGAGCACCAGAAATATGCCAGCAATTGCTTCTTCGGTGCCTCCTTCCCTGCTGACTGCAGAAAGGATTCTGAAAACCCTCCTCCTTCCCATGAATGCAGTTGGTCCTTTCCCCTTTGTCAGGCACAGGGGAAGAGGTGGGCACAGCTTTTGAAGCTTCTCAGCAGCCGCCAAGGTTTAAGTGGGCATCCTGGTGGCAGAAGTAATTTCAGCTTCCTGATTACCATTGGCAGAATGCTGAAAAATGCCTTCTGAAAAATGAGGTTCAATGGCCCAAGCCCATTTTGACTGATACTTAATGAGATGTCCGCTGGATCTTACAATAAGTGACTAATTGTTAATTATAGACTTGCCGAAGGTGATCTTTAGCACGGCCCTGCAAAATTGAGGTCTCAGAGGCTGGTTTCTCAGTCCTCCTTCATGGACTCCTGGAAAATGAACAGGTTTCAATCAGGGAAGCAACACAGAAGTCATCTCAGAATGGTGACCTGAAGGACCTCTTTGTTTCCCTAAATCCTGGCTTCATGGCTCAGTATCTCTGGGTGCAGAGGAACCTTCCCCTTTCACAATAGGGAGTTTGTAGGAACCCCCCCAAAACTGGACTAGCCTGATCTCATGAGAACTGGGAAGCTAAGGAGGGTCAGTCATGATCAGGAGACCACCAGGGAAGGCTGGGGTTGCTATGCAGAGCCAGGCAATAGCAAACCACCTCTGAACATCGCCTGCCTTGAAAAACTTACTGGGTCACCATAAGTTGTCTGTGACAATAGCCTTCTTTCCTTTATGAGGGCCTTGTGAGAAAGAAACAGATGCATTTGGGCTTAACTAAGAATGGTTTTCAATGCTGGAACACTTGCTTTGTGTGCAGAAGGACAGAAGTCTTGAAAATATGTGTGTGCTGCAAGGTCTAATTCAGTCATTATAGGGTTAACCTGTTTACCTTGTGTGCTATTGTTTAGACTGACCTGGCAGGGAAACCTGGCCCAGAGCCAATGAAAACAAAGCTGGTGAAATCTAAGTCTGTTTACTCACAATCATTGGTTAATGTATTCAGGTGATTTCCTTCTAGGGGTCAAGAAGAAGACTCTCCATTACAGTTGTTGTTGTGAGACCGTGTGGTCGGTCTGTTCTGTAGTTGTAGAGATGTAGCATTAGGTCTGTTATTTTGTAACTTTTCCTGTGTACCTTTCCCTTAGAAATAAAGATTTCTACACAGAAAGAAATGCCTCCTCTCCAGTGAAGCAAAGATCCTTTGTAAACTCTGAATATCTAAGTATATTTGCCAATTTTTCCAACAAGAAGTTCAATCCCCAATCACCCCTAGCTAAAAAGATCCCACCTAAGGAGTTGGAAAAACTTCTTGGGCAGACCCTGAGGAGTTGCCAGGGCCTGTCAGAGTGGACAATATGGTGCAAAATGGACACACTTAACTTGCCGTACAACCCCCACCATGCATGGCTCAAAGGCTTAGAGGAGATGCCTCAAATTGCTCCCACTCTTTCCCAGCACTGAAGACTTCTGTGTGCTTCTAGAAAAGACTTGGAATTTCCAGAGACCCATGTGCCATGGAATCGCTATGGACCCTCCATCTCTGACCTGGATTCTGGTGTGGGCAGAACTTTGCCTCCTCCTTCATTCTTTGTGAAACACTCTATTATTATGTGGAGAAAGGTTCCTCCATTTCCTAAAAGATACATCTATTTGAAGATGGTGGTGGAAAGTGCCATCAAGTAACAGCCGACTTGCGGCAACCTCAGAGGATTTTCAAGGCAAGAGACACTCAGAGGTGGTTTGCCATGGTCTGCCTCTGCATAGCAACCTTGGAATTCCTTGGTGGTTTTCCATCCAAATGCTAATCTGGGCTGACCCTTGCTTAGCTTCTGAGACCTGAGAAGATTGAGCTTGGGCCATCCAAAATAGTCTGTTTAGTTCGTTTTTATCCCATTCTTCCTCCAAGAATAAAAGGTAAAGGTTTCCCTAGTTCAGCAGCTTGAGACCCTAGTGCTGCATGATGGAGTGAGCTCCTGTCTCTGGTCCCAGCTCCTGCCAACCTAGCAGTTTGAAAGCAAGAAATTGTGACCGATTTTGTGAGGACAGAGCAGCAGCTAGCGGGAAATCAGTCTGCAAGTAGATAAATAGGCACCGCCTCAGTGGGAAGGTAACAGCGTTGTATGTGCCTCAGCATTTCATCATGCTGGCCACATGACCACGGAAATGTCTTCGGCTTGGAAACGGAGATGAGCATTGCCCCCTAGAGTTGGATTTGACTGGCTTCAGGAAGCTCTAGGCAAAATACTTAGTTCTCCCTTTTTCCATTTTACCATCACAAAATGGCTCCATGAGGGAAGTGAGGCTGAGAAAAGGTGACTGGCCCAAGGGCACCCGCTGAACTTCCACGGCAGAGACGGGATCTGAGCTTGAATCTCCCAGATCGTCAATGGACATTTGAACCCCTACTTGTTTACTCATTTGCTTTATTAATATCCCGCCTTCCTCCTCAAGGAGGACCCAAGGTAGCCTCCATCGTTCTCCACTCCTCTATTTTGTCCTCACAACAACCACCCTCTGAGACAAGTTAGGATGAGAGTCTGTGACCAACCCCCAGATCTCCCAGCCAGCTTCCACAGCACAGTTGGGATTTGAACCTGGGTCTCTCATGCCTTAGCTTGACTAGTTCCCAAAGTGGGCAATACCATCCCCTTGGGGGTGCTGGAATGATCCAGGTGGGCTGGAGCGATCCAGATGCAGATCCACAAACTGCATCTTTTTGTCCACTTCTTGAAGGCGTTGTCCAGGGGGGTGTTGAGTATTCCCCCCCCAAAAAGGGGGTGGTAGGCCAAATAAGTTTGGGAACCTCTGCTCTGGCTGCTGCACCATGCTGGCTGGCTGTACTTTCCACTGAATGATGAAGAACCAATGACTCTTCCCAATCCTTTCTGTGCCTTTTCTGAGGCCCTGTTTTGTCCTTCACACGGAAGACTTCATTCGGTTATCTTCTCGTCTTGCCTCCTTTCCTCTTGGCTAATCACTTCTTTCCTTTTGTCTCCAGTGGCTTCATTTTGCCCGATCTTTCTTTTCCATTCACTCACTCCCCTTTTCACAGGCTACGTACTTTTTTCCTCCTCCTCCTCAGCCCCGCCCTCTCTCAAGAATACGACATGTGGAGTTTGAAAGACACCACAAAGGCACGCAATGAAAATGACTGAGCCCGAGGGGGGGGGGGCGAAGGGGAAAATGAACTCGCCTGCCTGGGCCGCCATCATCATGGGCTTGTGTGTATTTAGAATTTAATTTCTCATTAAAGAAATAAATGCTTGGTTAATTATTCAGAAGACCACCTGCCCCGCTCTCCTTTACGCATTGCATTTAAGTGCCCTTTCATCATCTTAGATAAATGGGGATTTCTTTAGCTGCCTAATCTAATTACGTACAAAATATTGAAAGACTCAGCAATGTGCTCCTGACGCACTGGTCACCTCAAGATTACGTCCTCCATCCCCCCCAGTTTTTATCGATGCATGCATACCCACAAGCATGAGGCAGGGGAGGCCCAAGGGAACAGAAGGAAGGAAAAACCAAATGGCAAAGCTCCATGGTCACACAACTCTGCTCTTCCATTTTTTATTTCCATTTCCTTCCACACAGAATGTGTTGCTTCCATTGGAGAACAAGGTCAGGTACAGTATTTATACCCAAAGAAAACTAATGTTTATTGTCCAAGTGTGCTGCTAAGAAGAAGAAGGGATTGCTCTGTCCTGGGTAGCCCAGGCAAGCCCAATCTCATCTGATCTTGGAAGCTAAGGAGGGCCAACCCTGGCAAGTAATTGGAAGGGAGACCTCCAAGGAATACCAGGACTCGAGACACAGAGGCAGGCTAATCAAGTTATCTCTCTGAAAAATGTCCAAGCCCCCAGTAGGGGTTGCCAGAAGTCACTCAATTTCCACACACAACAAAAAAATACTATTTTTTTTAAAAAAGAAGGGATTGTCTTACATTTGCATACAAGTTACATATAAGGGCAATAATAAAAAGGTGTTTTGTGTATAATATTTTCAGGGGCATCATATTCCTGACCTGGATAGCCCAAGCTAGCCTAATCTCATCAGATCTCGGAAGCTAAGCAGGGTCGACCTTGGCCAATATTTGGATGGGAGACTTCCCAAGCAATGTGTCCCTCTAAAGTGAATTAGTGTGAGCTAGCTCACAGTTTTCTTAGACTCTGGCTCATACCTTTTTGTCTTTGCTCAGGAAGGATGGCTCCAGAGCAGACTAATTTATGCAGTAGCCAAACCACTTGCTCACAACTTTAATGCCAGTAGCTCACAAAGCAGAATTTTTGCTCTCTAGGATCCACAGCTTAGAGTGAGAATCACCCCCAAGGAATACCAGGGCCACGACAGGGAGGCAGGCAATGGCAAATCACCTCTGAACAACTCTTGCCTTGAGAACCCCACCAGGAGGCGCTGTAAGTCAGATGTGACTTGGCGGCTACACCACTATCATATTCCAGGTCCTCTTCAGGTAAATACAGTAATTTAGAACTCCAGAATACATAACAAATTTGGATGCAGAGAATCTCAGAAGCAGTGAGCTTTTCTTTAGTTTTAATCAAGGAGGGTGGATTGCATCCTGAACGTGAATTTGTGTGCACTGTGATACTTTTTATTGAGAAGACTTCCCAGCTGAAGTTTCTGATGGAATCCCCTTAATTCATTTTCCATGTGTGAAACTAGGGGGCAGGTCCTCTTATTTAACAATACCTCTGCAGTGAAACTGATTCCAAGCTAAATGTGATTTTTGTCTACAGTTGTCATGAGATGGTTTCTCAGAATTAATTTGACCCACCACTCTATCATGAACCTCATTGGCCACACACTTTTTCTCAGCCTGACCAACCTCACAGGGTTGTTGTGAGGATAAGATGGAGGGAGGGGAAACTATGTTGTGTCCCCATTGGGGGGAAACTATGTTGTGCCCCCTTTGGGGAGAAACATCAGAGTATAAATATATCCAAATAAATAAACAAACAACCATCCAAAAAAGGAGAGGTACACAGCACCTCTTGTGGGAAGTTATTTTGCAGCTGCAGGGCCGTCACCAAAAAAGCCCTGCAGATGACTTCCCTGATTGCACAGTGCAATTTGCACTGGAAGGGTCCAGAAACAGGTACCTGAAAAGGATCTCAACAAGTGGGGTGGATTTGTAAGTATTTTTAAAAAGCAAGAACCTGGTTAGAATTTGCTAAGAGTCTTCTGTGCAGCAGGGACTGTTCTGAAATCACAAACTCAACCAGTTAAAAAATAAGGGCCATCTGGCAATTTCTACTTGGCAGTAAAAGTTGCTACATTGTGACAGCCGAGCATCAGTCAGCAGTGACTGACTAATGATGTGATTATTCATATACCGTTATTGATAGGCAATGCTTATTGCGCAGAAGGAGGAAGGCTGGAGGAGAATGATAAGCAGCGGGGGAAGGGACGGGGTGTCAGCAAACGAACGGGGGGACATGGCACAGAATTCAGACTGTGAACCTCACTTGCAGAAGAAATGCAAAAAGTCACGGGCAACAGGCCTTGCTGAGCTCCCTTCCCCTTTTTAAGGAAGCCACCTCTTTCTGCTTCCTTGGTTCTTGGCTGGTGGACTCCAACAGGTACCTCTTTTCCAGGACAGGAAATAAGTGGCAAAAAAGAAAAAGAGCATGCTGAGGGAGAGAGCAACTGGCCCAGGTTCCCCTGGTGCGCTTCATGGCAAATGGTAGACGGGATGCATCTGGACCACACTCCAACCACCACACCATGTTGGCCTCTCCAAGACACATGCTTTTGGCTGAAGGTGAGCAAGTCTGATGCTGGTTAACATCTAACTAAAGGATTCCCTTGCTCAAAAGCCAGTAGAATTTGACTCTAGGGGGTGGTGCTCATCTCCGTTCCCAAGCTGAAGAGCCAGCGCTGTCCGAAGACTTTTCCGTGGTCATGTGGCTGACATGACTTAAACACAGAAGTACACAGAACGCTTTTACTTTCCCACCTAAATGGTACCTATTGATCTACTTGCAATTTCTTGCTTTCAAGCTGCTAGGTTGGCAGGAGCTGGGGCCAGAGACAGGAACTCACTCCATCACACGGCACCAGGGTCTCAAACTGCCAAGCTGCAGACCTTCCATTGAGGGGCTGGAGATCTGGAATTACACCTGATCTTCAGACTACTTTAAAATTGGTTATAATTTATTTATTTGAAACGTGTATTCCCCTTCTCCTGGAGAAAATGGCTGCTTTGGAAGGTGGACTGCCTGGCATTACGCTCTACCGAGGCCCCTCCCCTCCCTAAACCCCCGTCTCCCAGGTTCCACTCTCAGATCTCCAGGGATTTCTGAACCTGGAGCTGGCAACCCTAAAACTTCTGCACGTTGCCTTGAATTCTATGATAGACAAAGAACTTGCTGTTGAGTCACAACCAACTCGTAGTGACCCCATCCATGGGGAGTTCCAGGGAAGACACAAAATGTGGAATTCGCTGCCAGAGGATGTAGTAGGGATGGCCAGAGGAATAAACAGCTTTAAAAGGGGATTAGATAGATTCAGGGAGGATAAGTCTACCAGTGGCTACTCGCCATGGTGACTGAGGTTGGCCACCCCAGAGGAACTGGTTGGCCACATGTGAGCAAGGGTGCTGGACTAGATGGAACACTGATTTGATCCAGAAGAGCTTTTCTTATGTTTTTATCCTTCACATTCAGAGGCAATCAACTTCTGAATCCCAGAGCCAGGAGGCAGTATCAGTGAAAGGCCTTGTCCTCTATGCCCTGTTGTTGGCTGTCCAGAGGAAATGGTTGGCCACTGTGTGAGATAGGGTGCTGGACTAGATGGACCACTGGTCTGATCCAGCAGGGCTTTTCTGATGTTATCAGTGGAAGGCCTCAGCCTCCACGCCCTGTTGCTGGCCTCCAGAGGAACCAGTTGCCCACTGTGTGAGACAGGATGCTGGACTAGATGGACCACTAGTCTGATCCAGCAGAGCTCTTCTTATATTCTTATCCTCTACTTTTAGAGGCAGTCAGCCTCTGAATCCCAGAGCCAGGAGGCAATGTCAGTGAAAGGCCTTGGCCTCTATGCCCTGTTGTTGGCTGTCCAAAAGAACTGTTTGGCTACTGTGTGAGACAGGATGATGGACTAGATGGACCACTGGTCTAATCCAGCAGGGCTCTTCTTACATTCTTAGAATCATAGAGTTGGAAGTGGCCTCCAGGGTCATCTACTCCAACCCCCTGCACAATGCAGAAAATTCACAAATACCTCCCCCCCCAGTGACCCCTGCTCTATGCCCAGAAGATGGCAAAAACAAAACCCTTCAGGATCCCTGGCTTAACTGGCCTGGAGAACAATAGCTTCCTAGCTCCAAAAGTGGCAATAGTTATTTCCCTGAGTGTGTAAGAAAGGGCCACAAGAACTAAGCACTGAGACAACCCTTCCTGCCCTCCCTTCTTGTAATCTGCCTAAGTTCACAGAATCGGCATTGCTGTCAGATGGCCATCTAGCCTCTGTTTGAAAACCTCCAAAGAAGGAGAGCCCACCACCTCCCGAGGAGGCCTGTTCCACGGAGGAACTGCTCTCACTGTCCAGAAGTTCTTCTTAATGTTTAGCCAAAAACTCTTCTGAGTTAATTTCAACCCATTGGTTCTGGTCTGACCTTCTGGCGCAACAGAAAACAACTGTGCACCATGCTCTAGATGACAGCCCTTCAAGTACTTGAAGATGGTTATCATATCACCTGTCAGTCGTCTCCTCTCCAGACTAAAAATACCCAACTCTTTCAACCTTTTCCCATAGGACTTGGTCTCCAGACCCCTCACCATCTTTGTTGCCCTCCTCTGGACACATTCCAGCTTGTCTATATTCTTCTTAAACTGTGGTGCCCCAAACTGAACACAATACTCTAGATGAGGTCTAACCAGAGCAGAGTAAAGTGATACCATCACTTCGCATGATCTGGACACTATACTTCTGTTCAGGGCTCTTTTTGTAGCAGGAACTCCTTTGCATATTAGGTGACACACCCCTAATGTAGCCAATCCTCCCAGAGCTTACAGAGCTCTTCTTACAGGGGCTACTGTAAGCTCTTGGAGGATTGGCTACATTAGGGGTGTGTCGCCTAATATGCAAAGGAGTTCCTGCTACAAAAAGAGACCTGCTCTGTCGATACAGCCCAAAATTGCATTTGCCATTTTTCTGTCTTTATGCCTTCCTCTGTATAGCAACCCTGGGCTTCCTTGGGGGCCTCCCATACAAGTGCTGAGTGTGACCACCTTTCAAGCTCTGATGAGCTCAGATGGAGTTAGACTATTCAGGCTGCTATGGCAGAAGACAGGTGCGATAAATGTCAAAACCAAACATCTCACCTGCTGCCCTTCTGGGTAAGCACAGCACAAGAGCAGAGCTACTAATTCCTTTCTTGGTTTGGATCCTCCCAGCCACAAAGATTGCCTTTGAGCAACAGTGGGCTGGTAACTTCACAGGGTCTCCATGAAAGTAAAACTGTGTGTGGGGGGATAAGATGTTGCAGTCCCCTTGAGGAAAGGTGGGATGCATGTAAGATGGCCTTTGTACTTTTCTGGATCAGATTTGTGTCTCATGTAATCATATTTCACCCTGTACTTCCTAACTTTTCGGCCCCCTTGGCCCTGCTTCTATATGTGTGTTTTAGTTATAGTTGTAATTGTTTTCATGATGTCCTTTTCTAAGGCTTGTTTAGCTGCCTTGGTGGCTTCTTTATCTTCATGGTTCCTAGATTCTCAGCGTCATGGAATATGACCGGCTGTGGCAACCTGTATGATTCCCCCTACCCTGTGATCTCGGAATGCTGCATTTTTTTTTGCAACATTAGTAAGGCTCATAAAACAAAATCAGGGGATTGCTGTCACCAAACAGACTTAACAGTGGCGAGGGCAGTGAGGGCAGAGAGGACAGTGAGGGCAAAGGAGGGCAAACAAAAATAGTGCTGAGGACTAACAGCCGCCATGGGAGGGAGGCAAAATTTCACTGAAACAAGGCAAATGTTTGGCAAGGATGAGCACTGGGAGAGTAATTAGTTCAGTTGCATCAAATATGCTAATTTCAAACTGATGATCAAAATCTATGACAATTTAGGGCAGCCCCAGGGAAGACCCACATGGCTTTGACCCACATTGATGACAGACATAGTTTATTTGATAAAATCGAGCCTCTTTGCCGGCAATTCCTCTGGGCAGAAATTAGAAACACAGATACTGGAAATGTCCTTTTTGGGGGACGACTGTTGGTAGCTGAGACCTGAAAGAACAAGATGTGCCCAATCAAGAGCATCATTCTCCCAGGACACCGGAGACAGGCAAACAAACAAATTAATGGCGTAAGACTTGCTTCCCCAGTCTCTCCGTGTGTTTTGCATAGTCAGTGTAAACATCTACCTCCCTCGCCTTGATGTTTTACAAGCAATTAATTTAATTGGTGATGGTTGGTCTCATAGCTTCTATTATGAACAAGAGCTATTCATTTCAAAGGTCAAGAGTAGTCTAGCAGTATATTAGTGGAATTCTCTGATGTACAATTTAGTTATTTACATGTAAGTTGATAGAGATTCCTTAGGTATCGTACTTTACTATCCATGTTCAGAATGTATGTGTTAAAAGAGTTGTGTTATGACACGCACTGTGCAATGTATTCTTTAGTAAACGTGAAAATGTAAAAATACTCCACAATGAAAAGTAGATTTGTCCTGTGTTTTTAAAATATCTGATTCAATAGAAAGTAAGCTGTAAATTACAGGGTAACCCTCAGCAGAATTACATTCTTCTAAACCCATTGGGGATGAAAAGCTGCATGGCATATCCCAGTCTTCTGAGATCTCAGAAGCTAAGCAGGGTCAATACTTGCATGGGAGACCACCAAGGAAGACTCTGCAGAGGAAAGCAATCACTCCTGCTTCTCATTTGCCTTGGAAGGTCCTTGCTGAGGTTACTGTAAGTCAGTTGCAACTTGACTGAACATATGTATGTAAGCCCATTGACCTCAATGGGTCAAGAAAGCCGTAACTCTGTTTTGGATTGCACTGTTAGGCAGAGAGCTATGGCCTCAGACCAGGGACTCTTGAAGGAGGTTACTGGCATATGGATCTGTCAGCCTGCTCTTGAGGCTGCTCTTCAGCACCTCCACTGCGAATGGCCAGAGGTGGTATTGCAGATATCAGCTCAGCAGGTGTTTAGTTAACAGAAGGATCTCATAGGATTCTACCTATTTCTATAAAGCTGTTGGCTCTGAGATGGCTCTTCTGAGCAACTCATTGCTCAAGTATGCCACCAGGCAGTCTGCACAAACCAACAGCATGCTGTGTCCAGAGAAGGCAATAATAATAATAATAAATTGCTTCTTTCAGGAAGTGGTTGTCATTCTTGTCAACTATTATTATGTATGTGAGCAACAGAAATAGAGTAAATGAAAGGTCTCACAATGGCAATGCCATCCATCCATTAGAAAGACAGACAACTGACGAAGCAAATAAATAATTAACTTTTTAAAAGTATGGAAACAAAAAATAAAGTCTCCACCCTCAGGATTAAGGACATAAGGAGCCCTATTGGATCAGACCAATAGTTCATCTAGTCCAGCCTCCTGTCTCACACAGCTACCAACCGGTTCCTCTGGAGGAACAACAACAGGGCATAGAGGCTGAGGCCTTCCCCTGAGGTTGCCTCCTGGCTCTGGGATTCAGAGGCTTGGTACCTCTGAATGTGGAAGTTTCCCTCAGCCACCATGGCTAGTAGCCATTGATAGACCTATCTTCCATGAATCTGTCTAATCCCCTTTTAAAGCTGTTTATTCCTGTGGCCCTCACGACATCGTCTGGCAGCGAATTCCACATTTTAATCACTCTCAGTGTAAAGTAGTATTTCCTTTTGTCCATCCTGAACCTACTGCTCATCAGCATCATTAGATGCCCTTGAATTGTACTATTTTGGGAGGAGAAAAATTTCTCTGTTAGCTTTCTTTACAAGGTACATTATCTGCCTCACACTGGACAATTATCTGCCTCTACCCCTGATCTATGAGGCACCAATGCTTATGCCCCAGGCTCCTCCTCAGTCGCAGGATTAGGGAAAAGCTGGAAAAATACAGATCAGTTCATGGTTTCTGGCTTGCCCAGTTTGCAAACCACAAACCATCATGAACTTTTAGGGGCCAAAAGAATTGGTTTGGTTTATGAAGTTTGTGAGGCAGCAGAATGATCCTCTGGCATACTAGAGCCAACAAACTCACAGGAGATCTCTGGCTGACTCTCCTTTCCCTGCCCTCCAAGTCTGGTAAGGTATTGGAGTTACAGGGTCTGAGTTATGGCCCACCAAAGAAGATGCCCCCAGAAAAGAGCTTTCTGGGGAAAGGACAGGCACAGATTCAGGAGGTTCAGGAGTGTATAGAACAGATCCTGTGCAAGCTAGAGACGCTACATGCTGTTCAAGTTCTGCCCCCCTGCTGCTTTGTAGTTTGGCAAAAATTTAGATGGAGCAGAAACAGTCTGTCTGGAAACGTATCCATTCACAAACCGCCATGAACAGATTGAAAATCTGTGGAACGTTTGTGCCAGTTGACCTGCCACGAAGTTCACTTTGCAAACCATGAACCGGCCAAAATTCATCATGAACATTAGTTCATGAGATGGTTCATGCCCATCCCTACTCAGGATTTGAGCTTCAGGAGACCAATAATCCTTTTCATGAATGCATAAAGCTGCCTTCTACTGAGTCAGACCCTTGGTCCATCAAGGTCAGCATTGTCTACTCAGACTGGCAGCTGCTCTCCAGGGTCTCAGGAAGAGGCCTTTCCCATCATCTACTCCCCGATCTGGGAAGGAAGACAGTATGGTGTAGCCCGATCTCATCAGACTTTGGAAGCTAAGCAGGGTCAGTACTTGGAAGGGAGGTTACCAAGGGAGGCTCTGAAGAGGAAGGCAATGGCTAACCACCTCTGCGTCTCACTTGCCTTGAAAGCCCCTTGTTGGGGTCGCCATGTGTCAGCTGTGACTTGATGGCACTTTATGCACACACAAATGCATGCCCTCATATGCTTTTAACTGGGATTGAACTTGGGGCCTTCTGCTTGCCAAACAGCAGGGCTATTTTTGGGCAGGAACGCACAGGAACGGAGTTCCGGCTGGCTCCAGAGTTGGCCACACCCAGCAGGAACTCATTAGCATTATAGACCACACCCAACAGCAGAAACTCATTAGGATTGGCTATATTGGGGGGGTGTGGCCTAATGTGCAAAGGAGTGCCTGCTACAAAAAAAGCCCTGGGTTTTGACTACAAACAAGGTAAACAGAATAAGAAGCAAAAGGTGGATGTGGCTGGATGACCATACTTCTGGTACCATGGGGGTGAGGCCTTAATATGCTAATGAGCTGTGCTGTCATGGGTGTGACCTAATATGCTAATGAGTTCCTGCTGGGCTTTTTCTACAAAAAGAAGCCCTGCCAAACAGATGTTCTACCACTGAGCCACAGCCAGTGACCCTCCCCTCCTAGCAATGTGGCTGCAGTGAAGCACAACAATGAATCCTGGTTGCAGATAACTCTTCTGTTCTGTGTCAGGCAAGGTCGGCAGGTGTGCATTCAATACTGCACGGAGTAATATCAACAGCACACAATGAGACTGTGAGGGTTTTTTTGGGGGGGGTTGGTTTCTTTTTGGTAGAGTATGCCAGTATACTTCTCTGGTACTGGAACCAGTGGTTGAGCCAGCATCTGAACACCATAGCAAGAGTTCTGTTAACAAGCCATAGATACCAAGGCAATGAGTGTGTTTAAATAAGCAGACTGAGGGAAGGGAGGGGCTCTCTGTGTATAAAGAAAGGAAGTTGGGGAGGGGGTTAGGAGGGGAAAAATCAGTCTTGATATGTGGCATTTAGCAAAAGGAAGGAACAATTTGCCAGCATGTGGGCTAATTTAAGAACTGTTTAGTATGGGGGAAAAGTCCTCATTGCTTTGTTTGGCTTGTAAAACAAAAATGGAAATGAGTACAATTTAGGATTGGGCTGGGAATTCTTGTGCTAAAGTAATTGCGAAACTTCTGAAAGATGCATGAACAACAGGCCAAGGGCTGCACTTGCCCAGGTTGAAGGTTAATGCTGAGATCATCAATTGTAGACTATTTTGTCTGGGGAAATCGAAGGCGAGTTTGCAAGGGATATTAAAGAACAACAACAGGAACTCCCCCCCAAAGGAAAATATATTCAGGAAAGGAAAATAATGTTTCATCCCAAGTGCCATTTCAGGACATTGGAGAAAACCTCTAGCTTGTTGAACTTCAGTTTGATGAAGCACTCTCTAGTATATTTATTTATTTTTCAATGTTCTTTTATTAGATTTTTATCCTGCCTCTACCCCAGAATGGGGTTCAAGGCAGTCAACAACATAATAGTACTATAACATTAACAATAATAGAACCACAATTTCACTAAAGCCCTATTTAAAACTCAGCCTGCAGCTTTGGGCATAAAAAATCAACAGTATTCATGGCTGAGTCCACCAAAATTATAGCAGTGGGATGCCTGGTGGAACAACTCTGTCTTTCATGCCCTGTGGAATGCAGACAAAGCCCACAGGACTTGAGAGCCAGTTTGGTGTAGCAGTTAAGAGTGCCAGACTGTAATCTGGGAGAACCAGGTTTGAGTCCCTGCTCGTCTACATGCAACTGCTGGTGTGACCTTGGGTCAGTCGCAAGTTCTCTCAGAGCTGTTCTCTAAAGCTCTCAGCCCCACCTACCTCGCAGGATGTCTGTGGTGGGGAGGGAAGAGAAAGGGATTTTAAGCCACTCTGAGACCCCTTCGGGTAGTGAAGGGTGGGTTATAAATCCAATCTCTTCTTCTTCATATTTATTCTCTGAAACCACAGTTTCACATGCAACCTGTTTGTCTTTAGGGTGCCACGAGATTCTCTTTTTGGTTTTGCTATAGCAGACCACCCCTCTGAAACCCACAACTGACACACAGTCCTCCCCGTGGTATCACAACGATCTTTTGCAGAGCAAACGGAAGGGAAATATATTGATTCATTCAGCTATTTATACCCCTCTTTTCTCCTGATGAGGACCCAATAAAACTTAAAGCACCATTCTCCTCTCTTTAATTTTATTGTCATGACAACGGCCACCATGTGAAATTGGTTAGGCTGAGAGAGAGAGAGTAACTGATCATTCATTGGGTATAACATCACAGGCTTTCCCCAACTTTTTCTGTCCTGAGTCAGAATTAGAATCTGCGTCATTCTAAAAGCTTCTAGGACCACCTGGTGAGATTCCATGGCAGACCGGGGACTTGATATTTCAGGAACTTAGTCCGGTGCTCCGACCATGGCACTGTGCTGGCTCTCTTGTGATCAGAGAGGTCATGTATATGCAGGAGAAAGCTGGAGGAGGAGCATGGCCATCGATTAATGATATATAAGAAAATGACACTTCGGAAAATGACATTGGTTAATGAGATCTTTATCCCACTTTCAGCCAGAATTGTCTCCCAAAAGCAATCCACGAGAACAAAAAGCCAAGACAAATGGCATTAACATTCAATAGAAGTGTTCCCCGTTGTGTGAGATCCTCACGCCCAGTCTACAAAGGCAGGAAAATGAGGGTATCGCAACACTAGAGTGGTGGAATGGACTGAACCAATCCAGACTGCAGGTGGAGGGGTGCCCTTTTTGAATGCCCTCGACTGTAAAGAATTTCATGCAGTAGAAAACTAAGACAGTGGGGAGAGACTTTTCTGGAATCCATTGCCCATCACCTTTATTCTGTATGCAAATGTTATTCCTTACAAGAATTTCAAAGACATGGTGGCAGGGAAAGAGTTGAAGACAGTTGGGGAGAACAACAACAACAACATAAACGATTCGGGACAGATTAATTTTCTTCCACCGAGGCTAACCCCACGTGACTGAACGTCTCAACAAAGATGGGCGAGATGCGGAGGAACGTCTCTGTAAACTGTAATTTAGATAGATGCAAGCTGTGTCCTGTAATCAACAAAATTATAGGCACACAATTACTGTTTTCTTTATTAAAGTTTTGATTTTAATGTACTGTGGAAAACTAATCATTTTCTGGGGATAACATCACACGCTTTCCCCGGAACGGTCTGTATTGAGTCAGAATTAAAACTCTGTGTTATTTTGAAAGCTTCTCGGATGAGTGTGTTGGGGGAAGATGAAAGGGAAGATCTTTGAAGGGGCCCAGGCCTTTGGATCTAAGGCACACACATGATGATTTGGAACTGACAGGCGAGTGGTTCAAATTTACTCATCTAGAAAGCATAAGGGTGACCTCCCTAGGAAGTTTTACAAAGGCTACTATTCTTTTAAGGTCTTTCTGAAAAGAGAAGAGAGGGGAGAAGGAAGAGGAGATTGGCTTTATACTCCACTCTTTCACTACCCAAAGGACTCTCAGAGCAGCTCACAATCTCCTTTCCCTTCCCCTCCCCACAACAGACACCCTGTGAGGTAGGTGGGGCTGGGAGAGCTCTTCTCAAGAACTGCTCGTGAGAGAACAGCTCTGAAAGAACTTGTAACTGACCCAAGACCACACCAGCAGCTGCATGTGGAGGAGTGGGGACTCAAACCTGGTTCTCCCAGATTAGAGTCCATGCTCCTAACCGCTACTGGCTTGAGTCTCACTAGTTAAGGGGGAATGATTAGGAACATGCGGGGGGGGGGAGATAATTACTATGAAGTTTGTTTAATTGCTGTTTTCTTTTATGGCGCCTGGCCAGCAGTGGCCTGAATCTTGGATTTTCTTTGCCTTCCAGAAGTCCTACATTATCTTGGAATGGGATGGTTTTAAGACCATAGCGACTTGAAAAATTTACTTCCCCCTCTTTTTAATGCTTTTTGTAACATCTAACTCAGTGAATAGTTTTTGGGAACATGAAAGTTTGCACACTGTCGGGTGTCATTGGGTTGGTCCTAATAAAGATACTATGTTTCCGTTTTTAATGGCATTTCTCTGTTTCTGCTCACCGTCCACGAGGGAGTGATGGCCACACAATGGGTGGAATGGAGGCAACTGTAATCAGGACCATGGACAGCTCCCATGCAGGTCTCTGATAGCAGGCAGCCCCTGGGCCAATCCAGATGTGGCCACCGGCATTATTTGTCCTATAAGCAGTAGATGTGTGAGGCCCCATCTTCCACAAGCAGCACAGGCAGGGGTCCATTTCAAGCTGTAGTGGGTGGAGGAGTTGAGATATCTATGAACCACTGTTGGAAATCCTGCTGTCAGTGCTCATTTTTTATGGGATCCCAGCCAATGACTGGTATCCTGCTGCTCTGCTCAGCTAAGTAGGGTCCCTTCCTCTGGCTCAAGTACCCTCCCACTGGTAAGAAGAGGTTCTTCCCTTGGCAGAAGGCTTTGCGTGCCAGTGGAAGCTTCTGTACTTAGCGGAGCGTATTAGTTTACTTGTTAGTTTACGTACATGAACTTTGCGCCAGAATGAAGTCTGAGTCCAGTGGCACCTTTAAGACCAACAAAGTTTAAGTCTGGGAATAAGTGTTTGTGTGCATGCACACTTCATCACTGAAACAGTTTTCCTTATGCCACACACACACACAGATACACACACTTTGCACTGTCGGCAATGTGCTCTTGGGGAAGCCCTCTGGAGAGCCAGTTCGGTGTAGTGGTTAAGTGCACGGACTCTTATCTGGGAGAACCGGGTTTGATTCCCCACTCCTCCACTTGCACCTGCTGATGTGACCTTGGGTCAGTCACAAGCTCTGGCACAGCTGTTCTCTCAAGGACAGTTTCTGCCAGAAGTTCTCTCAGCCCCACCTACCTCACAGGGTGTCTGTTGCGGGGAGGGGAAGGGGAAGGAGTTTGTAAGCCGCTCTGAGATGCCTTTGGGCAGTGAAGGGCGGGGTATAAATCCAAACTCTTCTCTTCTTCTTCTTCTTTACAAAACAGACTGGCACCTATTGTTGTTGTCATGCAGAAAACAATATTTAATAGCACCATATAACAAAACCATTAGGAGAATCAAGTGAAAACCCGCTAAACCCCATCACTGAGTATCCTTAAAACAATTTTCAAAACCCTTCACAAAGCAGATCTCAGATCAGATCCGTAGGAACAGTGAAAGATGATTTAGAAAATCTATGAAAGGAGCAATGTGAGAAGGCAAGAGAAAAAATCATCTCACTAACTGACTAAGGATAGGTGGAATGGTCACCGGAAGAAAACCCATTTTTAAAACAGTAAACGGAGAATGACCAAATTAATAAAAAGGCAGGGGACAGATGAAATTCTTTCACTTGGCACTCTAGACTCAAGGTGACCCTGTGTAGGGAAAGAGTTCCGTAGGTGAGGGGCTATCACAGAAGAGGCTTTGAGGAGTTGGGTGACCTTAGCTCAGATAGTGGAGGCATGCACCATGAAATCTCAGGGGCAGTTCTGAATGTCTCCTCCCTGCTATCTCAGCCCCCAAACTCCTCTTTTGATTTTCCTTCCCCCTTGTGAAAACCAAACCATTTTAAAAATCCATGTAATTATCTGTTTTCTCCTCCACTTTTCCCCCAGTCTACACTGGAGTCCACAACCTTTTTGAACTTGCAGGAACCTTTGGTATTCTGACACAGGGAGGTGGGTGCAACTACAAAATGGCTGCCACAGGAGGTGGAGTCCACCACAGAATGACAGGAAGTGAGGTCACATCTAGCTGTAGTAGTGATTCTTCAGTGTTCTTCGCAGAAGTTCTGTTTAATAGGATGCACGGCAAATCAGAAGTCCTGCAGGGCAAAAGCCTCGCCTAGCCCCTCCCACTGCCTAAAAGCACTTGGCGGGGTATCGTGTTGGGGATCCTGGGTTGACATATTTACCAATGTTATATGTGCATCAATAAATCAGCATTTTATTTATTTTTTATCTATTTAATTCCATTTATTAATCACCTATCCCCACAACTGTGGGGCTCTAGGCGATGTACAAAAGTTCTAAAAGCAGAAAACATAAAAAACCCCAACGACATACAATAATTAAAAGCAAGTGGTGAGATTTTGCAACTCCCTACCATATCTGGTATGCGAGTGCTTCACACGTTCAGGGGGGAGTAAGTTCTGTAAGGAATAGGGGTCCAGGTAGAGCACCAGCCATGATGTTAACTGTTGCTGTCCTCAGCCAAAGGCCTGGCAGAACACTTCTGCCTTGCAGGCCCTGCGGAATTGCATCAGATCCCATGAGGCCCTGATGTTCTTTGGCAGAGAGTTCCACTAGGTTGGGGCCAGGACCGAGAAGGCCCTGGCCCTGGTCGAGGACAGCTGGACCTCTCTTGGGCTTTGAGGTATATCAGATGTATAAATGACAGGCATTTGGTAGCATCCTGCAGATGTGTTATATTGCAGAGAAACTTTCCTTTGGTGGAAAAAACTTCTATGTTAAAGGAGCAGATCTATGGGATCCTACCTACTATATATATAAAATACGACATAAATTGTTCACGAAAACTATACGTGCCTCCAAATAATGAATGTACAATACCAACCACAGTGGGAAAAGGACCACTGACACAAAATAAGGAAGGAGTATAAAAAGGACCAACAATGCCAACATTCGCTCAGCCCAACAGGGCTTCCGGAGCAGATATTAAAAATAATTTCCTTCATAATCCATTTCGACACCCCCTCTTTCCATAAAGCATTACATTTCTTAGCATTCCCTTTCCAAGTGAATCTGGGTGTTGCCACTAACTTCCTGGCTTTAAATGGAATTGACACCATGACAAAATAATTGGTGGTAATTGTAGTACTGTGTCAGTTTTAATCAACCATTCAAGTGGCAAAATATTTTACCGATACAGCCGTTTCCGGTGCATTGCCAGCTAAGCCCTTTTGTATTGTTCAATCCCTACCGCTTAAAGCCATTCCTTTTATTTTTTTTCCCACTGTGCTGTATTTTTCCCCACCTTGTTAATAATAGAGCTGTCATTTCTAATAAAATATGAAACAACTATCCAGGGAAATAACACCAGTGATAGATAGCATGGGGACAAAGTGTTGGACCAAACAAACACAAATGATTGTTGGCTCAGAATGGGATTCTTCTTATTGTTCAGCCTAGGATTGGTGCAGGGGCTCACTGCGTTGGCCTGGGAAACGCTCCACGTCTGGGGAAACTCTGGTTCTGTTACATTGGACCTCACCTGAAAAGAAGATGGAGGATGTGGAACGCAGCAGTGAGCACTGATTGAGTAGGTGTCAGGACCTGACAAACTGCTTGGGAGGGAGAAAAGGGCAGAGGTATTTTATTGTCTGTGCAGATCTAGAGACAATCAAGACATCACTGTTTTGAGCCATGGTGGCTGGGACACCTACTGCACATTTCAGATGGTTCTAAGACACAGAGATCCATTAACAACCCTGGGTTTGATTCCCCTTGGCTTCCTCCTCCACCATTTCCAATGCCAGTTTGGTGTATTGGTTAAGAGTGCAGACTCTAATCTGGGAGAACCGGGTTCCTCCACATGCAGCTGCTGGTGTGACCTTGGGTCAGTCATGAGTTCTCTCAGAGCTGTTCTCTCAAGAGCAGTTCTTGAAAGAGCTCTCTCAGCCCCACCTACCTCACAGGGTGTCTGTTGTGGGGAGAGGAAGGGAAAGGGGACTGGAAGCCACTCTGAGACTCCCGGTGAAGGGCAGGTTATAAAACCAATCTCTTCTTTCTCTTTGTCTTCTTCTTCTCTTCTTCTTTTTCTACTTGTAACTCAAGCTTTATTTTTGAAGCTTTTTTGTCTTCATGTTTTCTCTTTTTGGGAAGCTGTTTCTGTTTCTTTCCCAGCTGTTGCTGTCTGATTGTGCCCTTGAGATCCATCAGGTATTCGCAGCTGAGTCGGATCTAAAGGCATGTCTGACCGCAGCCCAAGAAAAGTTTTATTTATTTATTTATGGTACTTTTGCATGTGTACGTGCATGTGTGCCCATGCCTGGAAGTCATGATGACCTCCGGAGACTCCTACTGGGAAATGGAGGACATTCAGAGAAGGTGCTTGATAGCCTGCCTCTGCCTCCCAACCCTTGTACTCTTTGGAGGTCTCCCATCCAAATACTTGCCAGGGTTGGCCCTGCTTAGCTTCTGAGATCTGACAAGATTGGGCTTGCCTGAGACTATCCAGGTCAGGTCAAAAATTTTATTCATTAATGTACTTCTTCAGTTATTCAAATACCCTTCCCCACGCAGATATTTATACAACCCTTTCCATCTAAGGAAGAGCTGCTTAAGTTGAAGGAAGGCTGCATAGGCTGGAGGAAAGCAACCGTCCAGGTTCAGGCAGGCAAGTGGAGTCCAAACACAGTCCAGGGTCAAAGCACAGATATTCAAAAGTCCAAGTGTCAAACCAGAAGGGCAGATCCCAAGAGCACAAGCCAGGTCACAGTCCAGAAGGCCAAGCATGGAGAGGTGTACAGCACAGCAGCATACAAAGAAAGTGGCCAAGTGGCTTCCACGCTGACTCACCCTTTTCTATTATTCAGGGCCAGGTGGAACTCCTCCACCTGCTGAGTCATCCAGGGACAGTTGCAAGTCATCAGTGACTGTCTGCCCTGATCCTGCCCTGACTCCAACTCACAGGCAGAGGTTGACCGGTGCTGGGCTGCCAACCACGCACTACAGCGCCACTCCTGCGCCTCCCTTCTCTGGTGTTCCAAGGGCTCTGGCAGGCCCGGGGGTGAGCTTGGTGGCTGCAGGGCCTCTGCTCCAGCTTCAGATACCAGGTTGCAGGACTGAGGGCGTGGCACACTGACTTCAGCCTGGGACTCCCCCTCTGTACCTGATGGAATCTCTGCCTTGTCTGGTGGGTCTTCCTCCAGCATCCGAGGAGGCAGTAGCAGGCAGAGCCATGACACCAACTTGGAAGATGATGATGAAGAAGAAGAGATTGGAAGTTTTGAAAAACAACAACACGCTTTTCATAGGATGAGAAGATGAGAAATAATATATGGGGGAAAGCAACTTTTCTCTTGTTCTCCCAAGTGGCTCCGCCACCTGAATTCAAAACTGGTGCCGGGTCCACTCTACTGGCTCCGGATACTGTCCTCGCATTCCAGACCCATTCCCAGATGGCCTAATGCACTCAAGCTGCTTTTCTTGCTCCGCCTCAATGCCTGGCTCATTAGTCTATTACAAGTATTTGATTTATTTAGCACGTTATGATCCCGCCCTTCCTCCAAAGAGACCAGGGCGCATGCATTGTTTTTTCCTCGTGCCCTCTCCTCTGAGATAGGTGAGGCTGAGAGACGACGAGTGTCCCGAGCATTGCTCCCTCTAAGCTGTGGAGTCTTGTGAGCAAAAATTCTACTTTGTGAGCTACTAGCATTAAAGTTGTGAGTGAAAGATTTGGCCACTGCATAAATTAGTTTGCTCTGGAACCATCCTTCCTGAGCTAAGACAAAAATGTGTGAGCTGGAGGCTAAAAATCTGTGAGCTAGCTCACACTAACTCAGCTTAGAGGGAACACTAGTCTCGAGGTCACTGAATCAGCTTCAAGGCAAGTGGGGATATGAACAAAAGACCTCCTGTTGTGCTCCAAGCCCAGCTTTGGTGGATCCTGTCCCCCCCTTTTGCTGTGCTGGAGGATGGGCTATCTAGGGAGGTTGGCCCAAGAGTCTCAGAAAAAGGAGGGAGTTACGTCACCACCGGCACCCACCCTCCACCTGGAGCTGATTAGAGTCTTGCCTCCCCCTCTCTCTCGGCAAAAAAAGGGGGGGGGAGCCAGTGTCCAGAACTGGGAGCACAAAAGAAACACCACTGACTGAAATAAGCAAATTAACAAGTCTTATAATAATCATATAAGCATAACAGCAAATGTAATTCAAATGAATAGGCCAAAATGTAATAATGAGCATACATAAAGCATATGAGAAAAGGCACAGTCTATAGTCTTTCCAAGTATCTACTTCAACATAGAAACAATTATCAGAGTCCAAATTGAAGTGCAAGTCATCAGATTTTCTGAGCCATGAAAAGCCGACGCGTAATCCGGATGCCTGATGCCGCGTTTCGAATAATTCTTATTCAAGCATGGCTGTAATGGGACTGAATATAAATTCAAAACAAATACAAATACAAGTGAGAATGCATACAGGATATAAATATTTATAAAATTTGGAGCTGCATGGAAGACTCACCCCAGTCTCAAAAACTGGCATATACTAAGCCAGAATAGTCAGTCGAGGAGGATTAAAGGTCCTTATCCTGCCATGTATTACACCCTAATTTATACCCAGTTTCAGGCTGCATCAGCACAGGCGGAGCTTCTAACAGGTCATAGTACCATACAAACTAATCAAGAAAAGCAACAAGTATACCTCAACTGCCATCATTTAGAACAACATAATAGATTTCATTTGGGCAACTATTATTGATTGATGTAAGGTGTAAAATCTATGTTCTGATTCATGCCATGCGGATGGTATGTCTTTAAATTGTAAATGAATCTAGTTTCCTTTTGCAATAGGATTTGTTCAATATTTAGTTGTTGAAAGGGCTTTTTTTGTTGGCAGTATAAAATTATGAATTTCATTTCATTTGCACTATGACCTGCCTGCCCGCTCCCCCTTTTATTCCCTTCCCCAGCATGTGGGTCTTCCCCTTTCTCCTCCCCCTTTCCCCCATAGGTCTCCCTCCCCTGTCCATCCTCTCGTGTCCCTTTCCAATTGGTTGGGTTCCCCACCCCCTTTAAGCCCAGGGTTGAGGCTCCGCCCACCTTTCTTCCCGGTATGCTGCTCTGGCATCCTTGCCAGGGTGTGGTTCAGCATCCCTGGGGCTGCTTCCTGTTGGCTCTCCTGGCTTGGGGCAGCTTCTGGGGCAGGTAAGGGTGCTCCCTGAGGTGGCCTCCCCTTGGGCTTGGCTGTGGGCCTTCAGAGTTGTGACCGGGTGTGTCTGGGCAGGCCTGTCTTTGGCCCCGGCTCTTGGGAACTGTGTGGGTCGGGTCCAGGCTGCTCCCCTGTCTCCCCCAGCCCTGGCACCCTCCTTTGGGCTCCTGGCCATTGGACCCATCTCCAACCCTAGGCCTACAGCTTGGGGACCTTCTGAGGTGGGGTGCCTCTTGGTGGTGTGGGGGTCAGGGAGGCATCCCTAGCCTCTGTGAGGCTGGGGCTGTTGCTGCACCGTGGCTCCACTGCTTCCCGCGAGCCCCTCCAACCTGCCAGTCCCGCCCACTGGGAGGAGAGGCCAGGCTGCAGTGGAACATCTCCCATACTTAGTTTGACTCTATCCACTACACCATTTGGGTTCTCTAGTGCACTTCTCTCCTTGTTTGAATTTCCTATGGATTTTGAAGTTCCAGATTATCCAGTCTTTTTTTCTGAAGTGGAACGCTACCATTAGGCATCTTCCATTGTTTAATTTCTCCATTCCCAGTTCTGTACTGGTTGCCACACCTTTCAAATCCCAAAGCTCATTGGCATCTTCCCCCTTTTACTGATCAACACGTGTGCTTTGATAAAACATGGCAAAGAAAAGCAATCTGGAGGTAACTGTTTGCACAGTCGTATCAAGGTTCTTTTTGTGTGGTGCGTTGCCGAAGCAAAAGAGTGAGTACGCACATCAGTAGAACACCGTACAAAAAGACTCTCGGTGGAATCATGCAAAGAATAGGATCATACAAAACAATACAAATAAAATTGCTTCTGCACAGGTTGTGTCTGTTGTGGGGAGAGGAAGGGAAAGAGATTGTAAACCACTCTGACATGCCGAGTAAAGGGCGGGGTATAAATCCCATCTCCTCCTCCTCAGTTTCAGGATTTGTTTTAGAAATTTGTCTAGTTAAGGCATTATTTACTTGCAGCACTTAGTGAAATAAGAGACATATTAGGCAGACAAATGCAGGGCTCTTTTTGTAGCAGGAACTCCTTTGCCTATTAGGCGACACACCCCTAATGTAGCCAATCCTCCAAGAGCTTACAGTAGCCCCTGTAAGAAGAGCTCTGTAAGCTCTTGGTGGATTGGCTACATTAGGGGTGTGTCACCTAATATGCAAAGGAGTTCCTGCTACAAAAAGAGCCCTGGACATATGTATGGAGGATAGGTCCATCAGTGGTTGGCCATGGGAACCTCTCTGTTCAGAGGCAGAACATCTCTGGATTCTAGCGTTAGGAGGCCGCATCAGGGGAAAGCCTCGGCGCCTGAGCCGTGTTGGCCCCCAGGGCAACTGGTTAGCTGCTGGGTGAGACAGGAAGCTGAACAAGATGGACCTCTCATCTGATCAACTATGGCACTTCCTGTATTCTCACACTCTTAATAAAGGTGGGCGATAAAGGAAACCTGATCATCCTTGCTGTGTACCATTAAAGATCTTGCAACGTTTGACAACTACAGGTACCTCTGGAAGAAAATCATAGGCTCATAAGCAATTCTACCTCTAATGGTAATTATCTAATTATCCGGCATATAAGAATGCTGAGATCTTTAGGCAGTAAGCAAAAAAAACACAAAAGCAAAAACAAAACCATTGATTTGCAATTTTCCTTGGGATGATCGTTGACAGCATTTATTATGCTGCAACTCTGGAAGTGTAAGGAAAAATTAAGGATTTTAACAGCCCGTTGGTTCAGCTTGGTGTGCAAATATACAATATCTAATTGTCACCATGTATTGCATAATGTGCACTCCGAGTTCCTCTGGAGGGCATGTTTCTATCAGTGATGGCATTACTCTGACAAATCCAACTTTTAAAGAGCTTTGGAGGAGCAGATGGCCTGTCAAACAGACTTCGGATGCTGATCCTGAATAAATGCTTCCTTCAGTGGTGCTGTGGACCTGTTGCACAGCACCAGACTTCTTTATCTGGCTAGTTTTTATATGGAATTCCTCCAAGCATGCATGGGGAAGACTCAGCCCCCTTGTTAACTGGAGCTGGGAAGCTGTCAAAGTTCTACCGGGCTTGAATAAATTCTTTACTTACTGAGCCACTGGGACAGTTGAGTGGAGGAAAGAACTCCGGGCACTGTGATCCCACTGTGTATTTAATAATTTTTATAGTTTCAAAGCTTTTGGCTTACCTTCCACCTGAAGGTTTTAGTCTGCTTTGATGTTGCTCTTCGCTGTGTCTGTTGTGAGTAGATTATCAGTTTATGAGCTATTGGATCTCCTTTGTTGCCTGAGGGTGTTTTATTTGGTCTGCTTGTGGGACTTCCAGAAGCTCCTCTTACACTCACTTTCCATTTAACATCCATATCTATGCAGTATCCATTCTGGGGGTGGGGTGGCTCAATGGTAGAGCATCTGTTTCGTATGCAGAAGATCCCAAGATCAATCCCTGGCATCTCCAGTTGAAAGGATCAAGCGGCAGGTAATGTGAAAGTTGTCTCCTTGACAACTGGAGAGATGCTGCCCATCAGAAAGACAATGCAGAGCATCTGCCTGGCATGCAGAAGGTCCCAGATTCAACCCCCAGCATCTCCAGCTAAAAGGATCAGGTTGTAGGTGATGTGAAAGACATCAGCCTGAGACTTAGGAAAGCAGCTGCCGGTCTGAATGAGTCTACAACACTGACTTTGATGGGCTGAAGGTCTGATTTACTACAAAACAGCTTCAGGTGTTCATCTGTGTGGTAGATGAGTGGTCCGACTTGATGCAAGACCGCTTCATAGGTGTGTTCAATTGAATTGCTGGGGAAAAAAATCACCCGCAGTTAATAGTTATGTGGCGTGTGGCTGCAGCTCAGGGGTAGAAAGGCTGGACTGTGGTTATTGTTTTAATGTTTATTATTGTGTTTTAATTTTTAATTGTATTTATTGTATTACTGATATGTTGTAACCCACCTTGAGCCCACTTGCAGGACCGGCGGGCTATAAATACAAATAATAAATCAATAATAGATCCCCTGCTTTGCGTTCAATGCCTGGGTCTCCAGTTAAAAGGATCGAGCAGTCAGCGATGCAAAAGAGCTCTGCTTGAGGCCTTGGAGAGCTGCTGCCAGTCAGAGTAGACAATACAACAGTCTGACTAGGCATGAGACAGCTTGGTGTGTTCAGCACACTTGATATAGTACATTGATAGTCTAGGGTCCTGATCAGACGGCTCTTTAGATCCGCAATATGCATGATTTCCTGGTGGATTTAAGCGGAACGACCAGACACAAACAGCTGGGAAATGTCCCTGTTCCATAGACATCCCGCTTCGCCGCACCTTGTAACCGGACTTAAAAGATAGCACTTTAAATCTGGAGTTTTCCAGGCCCGACAGGACAACAGCGGACTTTCACCCGTCTGATCATGCCACCAGCACGCAATCCTCCCAGCGGGGTGATCTGACATCAGACCATCCCGAATGGGTGTGATTTTAAAAGAATCACTACCCAATATGCACTTAAATGCATATAAAAACGAGGCTGTGGAACCCCAATTCAGTGCCACGAAGAATTTAATGTTTATGAATAAATTGTCACTTTAAGGACGATCGGTTAATGGGATGGGACCTGGAGGGAGGATGAGTCTTCTAACATGCAAAATAGTCCCTCCATTGAGCATGATCTCAATGGCAAGGGGGATGGCCGGGACTCCTTTAGTCCATCCCTGCAAGCGCCTCAGATCTACGCATGTGCAAAGGTTTTTTTTTAAAAAAACCCCACTGTGTGCACCTCCTTCAGTGGATGCTGTCTAGACAATCCACAGCAGAAGCAGCGCACAGTAAGGCAATTCCCATGGGGGGATGTCTGATCATGTGAGGACGGATTAAAAAGATCTGAATCAAATCTGAGCTGGCGGGATTAGCTGCCCGTATGAACGCACCCTAGGAGATGGCCCAAAAGGGAAGGGCTGCTAAGGACAGATAACAAGAGCAGGGGGGCTTCATCACCAGAGCCGAAAGTCTCTGGGTTGGATTCTGTCTAATTTTCGACTGGTGAAAGAGTGAGAAAGGCCCCTTGACCATTTCAAACGCATTACCAGAGCCTGAGAGACCCACACAGACAAAAGCCATATGGGACAGGGGCTGTAGTGGGGAGGGAATAATATGAGATCCAGTCAGAGTTAGACTCTTGGTTTGGTGGTCTGGTTAGGAGTGCGGACTCTAATCTGGGAGAGCCGGGTTTGATTCCCCACTCCTCCACATGCAGCTGCTGGTGTGACCTTGGGTCAGTCACAAGTTGTCTCAGAGCTGTCTTCTCAAGAGCAGCCCTTGAAAGCTCTCTCAGCCCCACCTACCTCACAGGGAGGGGGAGGGAAAGGAGATTGTAAACTGCTCTGAGACTCTGAGCGAAGGGTGGTGTCAGAAAGTGATGCCTTTGATGTTTCTCACTGCATCCATTGTGTTATGTTCCTACCCCGCTTTGCGCTTGCGTAGCTATGCAGCCTGAAACGTGGGAGCTTCTTCCCTGCCGCTTTTCCTTATCACGGTGGCCTTGAATGTAGGCTTTGGACTATTCTTGTTTCAGCTGAGAATTTTCCAGTCCTGGGAAGGCAAGGGGAGGGGGGGAGTAGTCTCCCGCTCATGAAGTATTTCTCCCGCCGGGAGTTCCCGCGCGAGTGCTCAAGTTTTATTCGCTAGGCGCTTCATTGCATCACACTATAAGTTAGCCTGCTCTGCTTTGCTCCCCATTCCTGACAATGACCTCCTACTGTGGGTTTTAGCAAGATAATCCTAATAAACCTTTCTTTGTGCAAGAATGACTGGATCTACTTGATTTTAAACCTGACAGAAATTGTCAGGAATCCACATCTTTCCCTCACCGTCAACGTCCGCCATCCACCACGATGAGCGGGGCGGGAAAGGGAGCCCCGGGCGCAGTCCCGTTGATTACTACCTCGGGAGCCGCCGGGGCAGTTCCAACGATCACTACGGCGGGAACCACAGGTGTCGTTCCAGTGACTACTGCGTTGGGAGCCACGGCTCCCGTTACCTCTGTGGCTGCTCCAGTGGTTACCATTCCGACTACCACCATGGTTCCTGTGACTACAACTACAGTGGTGACGACACCAACTACTCTATTCAGCAGCCGGGTTGGCTACCCCACCATCGATTGGCACAGTTGGAGCCACGTACGCACTCCCGATCTACAGCCCGGCCGGGCTCGATACCAAGTCAGGGTGGTGCGGTTCCACGAACCTATGTGCCCGGAGTCCCAACACCCTGGGATAAAGGGGTGACATTTCGCAGATCGCGCGATTGGACTAAGAACCTGTTGGACACTACCCAGACCACCTGGACTATGCCGGGAAGCCAGAGCCGTGACAGCCTCCTGGATCCCAGAGGTAGTTTTGGTCTTCCCCAAGGGCGGGTGTCCCGGGGATCTCCCAGAACGGGGTCCAGCCAAGACACTGATGCCCGCATGGATTCTATCCAAGAGGACACCCGACGGCTGGTAAGGGATATGAGTAAACTAATGCAGTCCCTACCCCAGATGATGGACCAAGCTATTAGAGCCCATCCGCTGACACAACCCAGACCTGCACCCGCACCGGCTCCAGCCCCGGCGCCACCGTTGGTGCCGGGAAGGCCACCTCCTCCTCCTCCGGGCCCGGGGCCAGGCCAACCAGTGCCCCCAGGGCCAGGGCCGGGCCAACCAGCGCCCCCAGGGCCAGGGCCGGGCCAGCCAGCACCAGCCCCACCTCCAGTAGTGGCCCCAGTACCGGGAGCAGGGCCAGGGCCACCAGGACCTATCCAGCCGCCAGTTGTGCCTCCACCTCAACCTCCGGCTCCGGCACCCCTCATGCAGCCGGTACCGATCATGGCGCCGGCCCCCCCGGTAATCCGCCCCAAAGACATGCTTGAGATCACTTTTGATGGAGATCCAGAGACTGTGTCCTTTTTCATATTACAAGTTGGAAAATTTGTACAAAGATGGGGTTATGTATTCCCGGATGAAGAACAGCAGGTGGAGTTTATTGCATCCAGGTTCCGGGGGAGTGCTACTAGCTGGTATGTAGCCCTTCATGATCTGGAGGCGGAGGAGTTGGGGAATGTAGATGACTTCATGTGGGCTTTGAGAAACCGTTTTGAAGATCCGGGGGCGGCCCAAAAAGCTGAAGCCTTCCTTCGCACTTTCAGACAAGGCAAACTCTCAGTGCGGGAGTACTCAAGAGAGTTTCAAAGGCATGCTGTAAAAATTCGAGACTGGACTGATGCGGTGTTGGCCCAACAATATAGAATGGGACTGGCAGTTGACGTCCGCAATAATGTCCTCAGCTCTCAGCAACCTCGTACCCTCCAGGGGTGGATGGAGGAAGCCGAGAAGGCCGAAAGTCGCTTGCAAATGATGAAGCTGGATTTATCCTTGGGTAACAATCGTCCGAGTGTTGCGGCGGGCCAGGCCAGACCCAAACCAACTTCCACCCCAAGTGGCCTGAGGGATCAGCGTATGCGACAGGGGCTCTGCCTGCGATGTGGGGAGAAAGGGCATTTCGCCGCTGCCTGCCCGAAAGGGGATCCCAATAGAGCTCTACCACAAGAAGAGCCCAGAAGGTGGACAACCTCTACCCCGAGAAAAGGTACCGCCAAACCGCGCAACACACGGGCTCTGTTTGCTAGCCCCGACCAAGTGGATACCTTGATGCTAGAGGAGGAGAGTGAGATGCAGGGAAATGAGATGGTCCTGTTGGTGAACGGCGCTACACAGCAGGACCCAACACCAGAGGCGCCTAAAATGGTGAGCAACTACCCCTCTCTCTTCTTTGTGACTGTTTTGGTGATGAATCCAGCAATGATGACTCACATTCGGGTCCGGGCTCTCATTGACTCAGGGTGCGGGAGGGATCTCATAAACCCTTCTATGGTTATGGGGTTGGAGGCAGCCGTGGTCCACCTGAAAGACCCAATAACTTTCACACAGATGGATGGGTCGCCGATGAAAAAACCATGCCAATTTGAGACTGTTCCTTTAAGAATAGGCATTGGTGACCACTGGGAGCTACGCTCATTCGTAATAGCTCCGCAAGCCCAATTTCCTTTGGTATTGGGTAGCCCCTGGTTACATGGACATAACCCGTACATTTTATGGGAAGAAGGGGAGGTACAATTCATCTCCCCAAAATGTACAGAACACAAATGGGACCCCGGGTGGGGAAATCCCCCATGCAATGACCCTCCACGAGCTTGTTTGGCAACGGAGGAACTTAACCGCATCCCTGAGGATTACCAGTATATAACCCGGGTGTTTGAGGAGGAGGAAGCAGATGAATTGCCCCCCATCGTAACTCCGACTGTGCAATTGAGATCCTTCCGGGTCAAAAATTACCAAAAGGGAAAATTTATGCCATGAGCCCAAGTGAAAAGGGAGAACTTCGCCGATTTATTGATAAAAATCTGGCCCGTGGATTCATTAGGCCAGCATCATCCCCTTTTGCAGCACCTGTATTATTTTGTAAAAAAAAGGATGGGGGGCTCAGACTCTGCACGGATTACCGGGGACTTAACGCAGTGTCTGCTACCAATGCCTACCCGATGCCCCTCATCAAAGACCTACTGGCAGAGGTGGCGAAAGGGAAAGTATTCTCTAAACTGGATTTAAGAGATGCCTACTTTCGGGTTCGTATCAGAGAGGGGGATGAATACAAGACTGCATTTAATACCCCGCTGGGGCAATTTGAATACCGGGTGATGCCCTTCGGGTTACAAGGGGCACCAGGGGTCTTCATGAACTTAATCAATGAAGTGTTACACCCCTATTTATTCAAGGGAGTGGTTGTTTATTTAGATGATATCTTGGTCTATACCCCGGATCAGGAATCCCACACTACCCTTATGCGGAAAGTATTGGAAAAGCTTTTAGAACACAAACTGTTTGTTAAACTGTCAAAGTGTGAATTTCACCAAGAGAGCATTGACTTTTTGGGATACCGCATATCCTCCGCGGGGTTGGAGATGGACCCAAAAAAGGTCCAGGATGTATTGAGATGGGAGCCCCCCAAAACCAGGCGCCAGCTCCAAAGTTTTCTCGGCTTCGCCAACTTTTACCGTCAATTCCTGCCACACTTCGCCCAAGTAGCCCTTCCCCTCACGGAACTACTAAAAACTAAGGGGAGGGGATCTAAGGCTTCGGTCCCAGGAGCCCCTTTGGACTGGACTCCGCAGTGTCAGCAAGCGTTTGAACAACTTAAAAGGTTGTTCACGTCTGAGCCCATACTAGCACACCCTGATGAAACAAAGAAATTTGTGGTGCAAGTAGACGCATCAGACACTGCTATGGGTGGGGTGATTTTGCAAGAGAATGCTCAAAAGCAGCTACAACCCCTGGCTTATGTGTCGAGAAAATTTAATGACACAGAAAGATTTTGGCCCATTTGGGATAAGGAAGCGGCGTCTATCCGTTTAGCCTTGATCACATGGAGACATTGGTTAGAGGGGTCCCGAATACCTTTTGAAATCTGGACTGATCACAAAAATCTTGAGGTATTGCGAAAACCCCGGAATCTAAATGCCAAACAGTTCAGGTGGGCTGAGTTTTTCTCCAAATTTCAGTTTACCCTGCACCACTTCCCAGGGAATGCCAACCATTTGGCGGACGCTCTCTCCCGCCTTCCTCAGCATTTTTCTAAGAGGGTAGAAATTCGGGAATCTATGTTCACCCCGGAACAATTAGTTGGTGCAGTTGTAACCCGTAAAGCTAAACAGGCACCTATAAGTCACATCCAGACATTGAATTGGGAAAAGCAGTTTTTATCTGACATCACCCCACCAGAAATGAGTGAGTTACAAGCCAGGGATGATGTGAAGTGTGGTCCTAATGGCTGCTGGTACAAGGGAAATAAAATGTTTGTCCCAGAAGTTACCCGAGCCCAGGTTTTGCGCACAGTTCATGATTCAAAAGCTGCGGGACACTTTGGATATGTAAAATCCTTAAGGCTTCTGCAACGGAGCTTCTGGTGGCCCAGAATGAAACAAGAGTTATCTCGTTATATACAGTCCTGCCCAACGTGTAATCGTTGTAAAGCCAGACCAGGAAAACCTCCAGGCCTCCTGCAACCACTACCCACCCCGAGCAGACCCTGGGAAGTAATCTCTATGGATTTTATCACTGATCTTCCCCCCTCTAAACATATGACGGTTATTTGGGTGGTAGTGGACTTATTCTCTAAGCAAGCCCACTTCATACCGTTCCCCAGTATGCCAACAGCAAAAGGCCTGGCCAAAGCATTCATTCAACACATTGCCAAATTGCATGCATTGCCCCTCAAGATCATTTCCGACAGGGGGTTCCATTTGTTTCCAAGTTTTGGTCTGAGCTAATGACTCTAATGGGTATTGAACGTGCGCTTAGTACTGCCTATCACCCTGAGACTGATGGCCAGACGGAGAGGGTGAACCAGACGTTGGAACAATATCTGAGATGTTTTTCTAATTATCAACAAGACAATTGGGTAGATTTGTTGCCGTTGGCGGAGTTTGCATACAACAACTCATGGCATGCTTCCACGAAAATGTCACCATTCAAAGCTGCCATGGGCTATGACAGCCCCCTCTTCCTTTCTTAAAACCTGATGAGAATGGTGGTAAAGCCTCGGCATGGTGTCAAACTCTCCGTGACTCCTGGCCCCTAATTATCGAGACTTTGAATGAGGCCAAGGCACAGTATAAAAAACAAGCAGATAAGAAACGGGCCGGGGAATGGAAATTACAACCGGGAGACACTGTCTATCTCTCGACTAAGAATCTAAGACTAGCGCAGCAGTCCAGGAAACTGGCGTGGAAATATATTGGTCCTTTCCGAGTGCTAAGATGTGTGAATCAAGTAACTGTACAACTAGACTTGCCTAAATCTCTTAAAGCAATACATCCAATTTTCCATTACAGCCTTCTCAAGCCGGCCTTCCCCCCAACTAAAGGGCATCCCGAGACGTTGGCTCCTCCCCCCTCTGATGGTTGACGGTGAAGAGCACTATGAGATCGCTGATGTTTTGGACTCTAAGATACTTCGTGGACAACTTATGTACCTGGTGCAATGGGTACACTTTGGGCCCCAATACAGGGAATGGGTGAAAGTTTCTGATATCAATGCACCTGATCACCTTAAAAACTTTCACGCTCGATACCCTAATAAACCTGGGGGCCCCTGTTCGCTCCTTCCTGAGTGGTGGGTGGGTGGTGTTTTGGGAAGGGCAGAATGTCAGAAAGTGATGCCTTTGATGTTTCTCACTGCATCCATTGTGTTATGTTCCTACCCCGCTTTGCGCTTGCGTAGCTATGCAGCCTGAAACGTGGGAGCTTCTTCCCTGCCGCTTTTCCTTATCACGGTGGCCTTGAATGTAGGCTTTGGACTATTCTTGTTTCGCTGAGAATTTTCCAGTCCTGGGAAGGCAAGGGGAGGGGGAGTAGTCTCCCGCTCATGAAGTATTTCTCCCGCCGGGTGTTCCCGCGCGAGTGCTCAAGTTTTATTCGCTAGGCGCTTCATTGCATCACACTATAAGTTAGCCTGCTCTGCTTTGCTCCCCATTCCTGACAATGACCTCCTACTGTGGGTTTTAGCAAGATAATCCTAATAAACCTTTCTTTGTGCAAGAATGACTGGATCTACTTGATTTTAAACCTGACAGGTGGGGTATAAATCCAATCTCCTCCTCTTTTTCTTATCAAGGGCAGCACCATTTACCCTGACAGACAGCAGGTCTCCAGGCAGAGGTCTTTGACATCATGATTCTTTAAGCAGGAGATGCCCGGGACCTGCTGCATGCAAAGCAGACACGCTGCCACCATCTCCTCCTGGCACTGGTCTTTCTAACTCCTTTTTTGTCATGGCTCCCCCACCTCTCAGTTCTTGTATCACCACTCAAAGTTGGTAATGACTTTGAATAAGAACTTGACTGGCAATTGTTGATGCCCGCAGCAGAATGGAATATATTGTGCTCCTTCTAACAGCTGCGCGTGCCGTGTACGGTTTTAGGTTCCTGACAATTCTATAAACTCCCCTTTTGTCAATAAACCCGGAAGATATGACGCACAGAGAATAGACGTTGCATAAATAGGAGCAATACAGCATTCTAATGCTGGTTTGATTCCCTTCCCCCCCCTTTTTTTTAACCATGTCACATGTTCAAGGAATTGGTGGCAGTGTGTTACAGAGTTTCCAGTCTGCATCAGCACAGATAAAAGGGAATGGAATGCTTTCCAAGAAAAACAGAGGCATGAGAACGGCCAGTAGTGCTGCGCCCTTCGTCTGGAAAACTTCCCTTCCCTCCTACGAGGAAGTGCTGAAAGATACGGTTGGAGGAAAATAAGTCGTTTCTACTCAACCTCAAATACTGCCTTAAAAGCTGTAAGTTTCACATGAATCTGTATTATACTTTGGTCCACCTAACTCAGCACTGTCTCTAATCTGGGAGAACTGGGTTTGATTCCCCACTCCTCCACATGCAGCTGCTTGTATGACCTTGGGTCAGTCACAGTTCTTTCAGAGCTGTTCTCTCAAGAGCAGTTCTCAAAAGAGCTCTCTCAGGCCCATCTACCTCACAGGTAGTGTTCCCTCTAAGCTGAGTTAGTGTGAGCTAACTGACTGTTTTTTAGCCTCCAGCTCACACATTTTTGTCTCAGCTCAGGAAGGATGGCTCCAGAGCAAACTGATTTCTGCATTAGCCAAAATCGCTCGCTTACATCTCTAACGCCAGTAGCTCACAAAGTAGAATTTTTGCTCACAAGACTCCATAGCTTAGAGGGAGCATTGCTCACAGGGTGTGTGTTGTAGGGAGGGGAAGGGAAAGGAGATTGTAAGCTGCTCTGAGACTCCTTTGGGTAGTGAAGGGTGGGGTATAACTCCAATCTCCTCCTCCTCCTCAAGTACCCCAGCCCAGAAAGTCCTGACAAACCTTTTGAAACTTCCGCTTGTACTCCCTAAAATGATGCATCACATAGATCATGAGATGGCCAAAAGCGTTGTGGACAAACGTGACTTCTAAATCTTTGTTCACGGTGAACCCAGCATACAAGGTAGACTTCGTTATGTGCCCATTGAATCTGGAGTCACTCCATCGTGTTTGGACAGGGCTGGGCACAAGAGGGAAGTTCCTCTGGGGCAGCTGGGCCATAAATATGCAAGAGTATTCAATTGTTTAGCACTAATTAGACCGATTCGTTTTGGAGACGTTCCGTTTGCCATTAAGCAGTGTCTCTCTTGGTTAATTACAGCAAGAATGGACCAAGGAGGATAAATTAATTGTGATCTGTACGGAAGATAAAAGGAGAAACTGTGCATGCGGCACTCCTCAGCAAGGTTGAAGTTTTCTTAAGAGACCCGAAAGTTCAAGGGAGAATGGTCTACTTTGATTTGTTTATATGGAAATCACACACTCTCTCTCTTTTTTGCTCGCAATGCCTTCCTTTAAATTGCTGATTTTAAAAATTACACTAAGGTGAGATTCTTATTATAGACGAGGGGCATATTTTTGTGCTCTCCCTCCCATCTCAGTGCATGGCTTCGTTTTTAATCTGCAAAAAACTCCCACTCGATCTTGCGGCCGTTGATAATGCCACCACAAACACAGGCAACGCCTTTCTAAGTACGATCTAAGGATTTTAATTGCCTCCTTTGTAGTTTAATCTTATCTTTACACATGGAAGCCATGCTCATTGTACACTTCTGAACCCCAAAGGACAGCTTTTTCTCACAGGGCATTGTGGAATAAGGCATTATCGCTGAAAACCTGACAGGCCTCTAATGTTCCCTGTCAGATGACGGGTTAGGAAGTTTGTTATTAATTATGAAAAGGCAAAAAAAAAAAAAAAAGTTGTTTGCACAAGACAGTTCTCAGCCTTGCATTATAATTAAATTGGAGGTGGGTGAGGGGAGGGAAAGGAGAGGCATTTCTATGCCACAAATCAGAAGCAAGATTTTGGCGCCCGATCTGGGCCAGAGTAATACCCTGAGTCTGCACCTCACCAGTTTTCACAGTCGAAATTTCCTGGAACCCAGTTGAAGTTTTCCCGAGGGAAGCTAGAATTGCACCAATTAGCAGTCTGAAGTGCAGACAGAAATTGGTGGTGGGTGGGTAGGTGAGGGAGAGCGTTTGAATCTAATCCCCCCTCCCCCCCTCAAGGAAAGTGACAGGTGGACTCCAGCTTCCTCGAAAGGACTGTGGCGGACACTGCCCTTGGTGGTGGATCAGACTGAAGCACTGCGCGCATAGCAAAGCTTCATTTTTTGCAAAGAGCATGCCAGAAATCAAAAAAATCGTCCATGTTTGCAATGCTTAGTTCTCCTGGAAATCGAGCGCCCCGTGCCATTTCATTCATAATGTATTCCCAGTTCAAAATTTCCAAGTCATTTTACGTCTGTGCATGGGGTGGCGTTCAATAGCTAGCTGATGTTGATGCCTGCTCAGAATATACTGTCTTTCTCAAGTTCTGTGTATCCTGAGGTCATTGCGGGCAGATAATGCAATATTTTAAATTCCGTTCCAGTTGTAATATTCGGCCACTTTAATTACCTAGCCACGAGCCCAAGGGATACTTTCCTCTTCTCTAGTAATGAAGACCATATCCTCCACGGACTATGCAAGCACAAAAATGTCCGCAAGCTGAAACTTATTTATTACTTATTACAAAGGTGTGACATGGGCCTGTGCGGGCAGTCTACTGTGTGGACATCAGGGCTGGCCTGACCCAGGGTTGCCAGGTCCAACTCAGGAAATACTTGGGGACTTTGGGGGTGGAGCCTGGAGACTTTCTCATTCCCTTAAAAATAAATAAAAAATATAGCAGTGCAGTTCCCCTGGATGCAGTCTTCATTTCCTTGTCCTCTTTTTTGCCTTCAAAGGGTTCCCCAGCAAATGCACTCCCACTAAATGAAAGTGTAATTTGTCATACCCCCACAAATCCCTTGTCAAGTTTTCGCAGCATTTCCAAGCATGGCTTTATTAAGGGGCACACACATGCATGCAAACACGTGCACACACACACACACACACTCTCTCACAAAGCAGCCAAAAGAAACAATGGATCCTTTCCCAAACACCAACCGTTTGCTAGCCCACACTTTTGTGATCTCACTGGGGCAATGGTGTAAATCGCTTTACTCATGGGAGTCGCTGAGTCAAACAATCTGATTTATTTCAACCAACTTTTTCAGACTAACACAAAAAAACCCAAAAGTAAATAAGAGAGCAGTCTAGGTGGTGGAGTTTTCCTCCAACCCATAATCAGGTTCTAGTTAACTTTTCACTATCCATTGCACTATACACACGACTTCTGAAACAAATGCAAAACAAACAGAGGGACTGTGCTCTCTTCCACTCTCACACACCCACTGGGAAGAGCCATGTGGCTCGTGCCTGGTTGCCCCCCCCAATGCAGCTTTCATTCTGCTGAGAATTAAAGGCACACACACATTCCTAAACACAAACCATTTGCAATCTTGTTCTACAATGTCCTGCTGAGTTTTAAAGGCACATCATGGCTTTGGGGCGGTCTTCCCCCTGCCAGCCAGCTGGCCGGTGGCACAGAGAAGCCTGCAAAATTGAGGGATCCCCTGCCCAGACTGGCGGGCCTGGCAAGCCTAGACTGGCCATTAAACTTACTGGAAAATTTCCTGGGGGGCCACTGTCCTAGGGAACCACTGGTGGCATAGCCAAGCCCAGCAACTCTGCCCGAGCCTCAGGGATTGCTTGGCACAGACCCCCATCAGCCATGGCAGCTCACTCACTGTCTCCTCCAGCACTACTTCCTGTTTGGGGGATAATGCAGCTGGTGAGCTCATGCCCATTGTTGGCTGCACTGAACTGGGTACCTCTGCAGTGTGGGCTTGTAGTGCTCAACTTGGCTTGCTCCAGGGCCATTTTCACTCCCCAGTCCGCTGATGATGGACCTGAGAGATGGTGTGGATTTTGCAGTGAACATGCTTGACAGGCAAACTTACTGGGTATTTGCTATTTCAATCAGACATAAGCCAACTGCTGGGCCTATTCAGTTCTGCACTGAGCACCTTGAATGCCTGTGGGACAGGTGCTTTTGAAAAACTATGCAAGCATAAAACCACTGCCAATCCAAACAGACGAGCAGCCATTAATGTCACTGGTGAACACCGAACAGTAAGATTTTTTTTTTTAAAAAAACCCACAGTATTTATTTCTGACAGATTTAGGTGACTTGTGTGTATCTGATTTCACTGTCTATTTAAACAATTGTCTGTTGAGAGGCAGGGCCTCTGAGAGGAATTTTATGAGGTGGTGCAAAAAAAATTTCAGGGCCCCGTTCCTGCTCCATTAGCCATCATTTTTTCCTCCACAATGGTTTTAAGGTAAAAAAAAGGTTAAAAATAGGCTTTGTATTTACTTTAAAATGCTCTTCCAAAGTATCGGTTATCAATTGAGCAATTTCCCCCCTCTTTTGTTGCTGCAATCTGCAAACTTTAGAAATCTTTCTTGAATTTCTCACTGCGTTTCTTTTAAAATTACCTATCTCAAAAGAAATGTTGTTTGTTCTCTGTGTGAGGAATCTGTTGTGGCATCTACTATTACTGCAAAGCACTTTGAAGACTGCCTCTCAAGCAAAATATGTGGGTTTTTTTCCACAAGATTTGAGCATTCTGCAATAAATTCATTTTGAGAGTCAGGAGACAGATAATGAACTTGAAGTTGCTCACCCCTCTTCTGAGACTCCTGTACACTTAGAACGTGCTCCTGAAGGATGGGGTCCCTCCTGGAGAGTAGTTCTGTGAGTCCTAAAAAGTTTCCATTTTTTTGAATCACCAATGCAGTGGGATGAACCATTAAAAGCTAGACCACGTTCTCCCAAGAAGAGTACAACATCGATGGTGCGCTTTAAAATATTGTACCATTTCCCAGCTTTGGTTTTGATTGATGCTTCTAAGATGGTGTTAACTCCTGTCCCAGGCAGCAGGTGACTTTCTAGTTCTCACCAAGCTAGGTAACATTCTCTGTGGCTATTGCTTTTTCCATGTTCTGGGATCCTGTTGCATAGTTTCCACCACTTCCCACTAGTCATCCAGCCTTCAGCTGATGCCAGTGCACATTTAGACACAGAGCTACTAGTTTTGTGCCAAAATAATTGATGTGGAAAACAGTACAATGCTTGTTTCTGTTGACTCCAGACAAGCCATACATGCTGTTCCCCATTGGTACTTCAAAATTTCAGTATGTTTGTGGAAATTTTAGATTGCTGGTGTCTTTCGGGAATGATTTAGGCAATGAAATGTAACCACTGGGAACATACTTTTCTATTTTTTTTATTTTTTTTAGAAGGAAACTAGTTGTGATGCAACCAGTGTCAAGGCCTACAGTATTCGTCTCATTTTCCAAGCTCACTTCTCCCTGAACCTCTATTTCTATTTCTTTCAGTTCATTTTTGTCATTTTCTGCATGTGCTCCTTTATCAAAATTGTGTACATTGTTACCCAAATCAACTGCTCCTTGTTTGGGGATGAGGTTTTTCAGAGTTTTTTTCCCTAGTTCTAATTCTATAGGTGAGTTGAATGAGAATTTTTTTTGAAGGCACCTTTAATCTCACTTGAAAGAAGTCTTGCTGTCCCCCTTTTTCCTTGTTCCTCTCATCTTTTTTTCTTTTTGTTTCTGGGCTTCTGATTTTCGAGAATACATTTTTGACGGATGATTTATAATTTCTTCTTTGGTATCTAAAAATTCCCGATCGGCTCTGATCACCGCCATGTTGCTTCGAAAAATCCTGAGCCCAAATTTACAAAGTTTTTAAAATGAATAAATCAGTGAAAATGTAGCTTAATGTCACTAAAGTAATTAATGGAAAGGATTAGAACATACCGTCAACTTAACTGACTAAAGTTGCTCTTTAAAGATGGATTTGGGATGTACTAATACACCAAATCTTCCACTACAACAAAGGCCACCAGCCTAAACATTTTGTCTGCC
Source organism: Gekko gecko (assembly GCA_029375565.1). Lineage (NCBI taxonomy): Eukaryota > Metazoa > Chordata > Lepidosauria > Squamata > Gekkonidae > Gekko > Gekko gecko. Next base: position 22,820,478 of record JAPDNY010000017.1, read on the forward strand.
TGGCTGGAGAGTGAAGAGTCAAGTGATCCTCTGACCGGTACTTGCTGCCCCTAGTGGAAGATCTTGAGAATGCAATGTAACTACAATGTAAAGGATAAAACGATGCTATGTAGGCCAACAACATAACATATAAATACTGGTCTTCATATGCAAACTTTTTGGGGGACTCCAGGAAACTCTCAGGCTCCCTTTGGGCATCTTTGGGCCCCCTCTGGGCCCTGGTGCCCTGGTGCCATGCACCTGCTGACCCCACTCTCATAGGGCCTACTGAGAGGACCAGTGGTGCATCAAAGGAAAGGAGAGTAAAACTGAAGCATTGTAAGAATAGTAAAGGTAAAGGTTCCCTTGCTCGAAAGCCAGTCGAATCTGACTCTAGGGTTGCGGTGCTCATCTCCGTTTCAAAGCCGAAGAGCCAGCGCTGTCCGAAGACGTTTCCGTGGTCATGTGGCCGGCATGACTAAACACCAAGGTGCACGGAACGCTGTTACCTTCCCACCGAAGTGGTACCTATTTATCTACTTGCAATTTCTTGCTTTCGAACTGCTAGGTTGGCAGGAGCTGGAACTAGAGACAGGAGCTCACTCCGTCATGCGGCACCCGGGTCTCGAACTGCTGAACTACTGACCTTCCACAGCCTGCAGTTCAGCGTCTTAATCACTTGAGCCACCGCAGCTCGTTGTAAGAATACATGTGTGTAAAAAGCTGATTGTGCTGTGCTGTGCTGTACTGTACTATTAGGGAGGAAGGAACAGTTGATGCAGCAATATTTTGAAAATTTTTCTGTTTTGTCTGGTGTTCCCTCACTGATTCTCATTGACCGTTTCTCCTGTTCATGTGTTATTACTTTTAATTGTTGTAAAAATATATTTATATGTGTTTTTAATCTTGCTTGAAGGTACATAAGAACATAAGAGAACATAAGAACATAAGAGAAGCCAATGCTGAATCAGGCCAATGGCCCATCTAGTCCAACATTCTGTCACACTGCGGCCAAAATATACCAGGTGCCATCAGGAGGTCCAGCAGTGGGGCCAGGACACTAGAAGCCCTCCCACTGCTGCCCCCTCCAGCACCAAGAATACAGTGCATCACCTCCCCAGACTGAGAGTTCCCATCTATACCTTGTGGCTAATAGCCACTGATGGACTTCTGCTCCATATGTTTATCTAATTCCCTCTTGAAACTGTCCATGCTTGTAGCTGCCATTACCACCTGTGGCAGTGAATTCCATGTGTTAATCACTCTTTGGGTGAAGAAGTACTTCCTTTTATCTGTTCTAACCCGACTGCTCAGCAATTTCATTGAGTGCCCACGAGTTCTTGTATTGTGAGGTTTTTGATTGTTCGCTGTTGTGACAATTTTGCCCTCCCTCACAGGATTTCCCTTTATCTTGTTCTTCTCTGAGCAGCCCTTTCCCCACTTTTCTTCTTTGTTTCTCTCTGGCTGTCCCACCCAGTCATTTGAATGTATATGGTTAGATACTGACCCAACCAAGGAAATTGAGGGGAGAAACGAAAATCCTTCTTTTTTTCCTGGTTTGATAATGGTATGCAAGAGGCTGGTAGTAGGTCAAACGTAACAAACCTTTCATTTAACTTCGAGGGGAAATGGTCAGGTTGGAATCTGGTGTAAAACTTATGAGGTGAACAAGCTACAGGAATGAGGTAACTTTGTATACAAATAAATGCCAGAAAAGCTGTCACAAAGAAGTAACTGTTTCTGTAATTCTGTAAGGTCTTTAAAACTTGAGGAGAGATATTTCTTGGCAGTCTGCTTAAATACACAAGCATAAGCTTCTTTGTCTCACAGACAGGTTGATGAAGGCAGGAACATTCAAACAAGTTCCAATTTCCTTCCTTAGCCACAAGCTAGGGATCACCCCTGTCTTTTAAGAGCTACTTCCCTCAGGCTTGAATGGGGATCCTCCTTGATCCTCTCACTCCGTTAGCTTTCCTTCCCAGTCAGGTGTCAGTTCTTAATTGTCACTTTTCTCAACTGCAACTTCTAACTGGCTTTCTCCACTAAAGACTTCTGTTTGAATCTTCTGTTACTCAAGGTTCTCAGAATGGGTTAAACATAACCATTTACTATCCATTACAGCTGCCTTGGGGACTCTAAGCTGGATGGAAAGGTGTCTTAGAAGTCCACGGATGTCAGTAGGCTTAGAAGGGTGTAACTGTTGGAGTGAGTGACTCAGCATGCCTGGACATTGGTGGGTGCTACATTACGTTTGTATAGGCATTATTTCCTTGAATGGGATGCCTATCTTGGTCTTTACATGGGAACTGCCCTCTGGTCCCTCCTCTTTGTCCTCTCACTTCCTTTACATGGCCTTCCTTGGAGACATGTCTCTGCAGGTCTCTCCTATAGATACAACGACCTCATACTCCCCACCCCCCACTGGCCATTTGTGGTAGGGAAAGTCCTCTTTAGATTAGGCTTCTTTTCTCTCCTTTTGCCTGCAGCCTGAATGTGAACTGGATCTACTTAAATAAATGTAAGTTTACCTTTTTTGCAATATACTTCTTGGGAGATTTATTTACAGCATTCAGTATCCCGCTTCTATGACTGGGCAAAACTCTGCTATATTAACCAAAATGCCCCATGAGTAACTCCACTTAGGATGCTGTTATCCTTCTAGGGAGAGGTGAGTTTCTGAACTCTTGTGACTGAGAGCATCTGTGTGTGGACATTCGTGTGAAAGGAACAAGAACTTTATTATCTGTTTCCATGGAGCTAGGACTGAAATTTCCGGGACTGATTTGGAGCTCTCCGTTTCATTTGTTGAATACCAGCACCTGCAAAGTCTTCTACAGAATTGCTCTTTATTGACACTAGAAACTCAAGCTGACCTGAGAGGAAATCCTTTTATTTTTCACTGCCAAAATTTCCAGACAACAACACACCTCCCTCTTTCATTTCTTCAGTTCTTTCCATTTGCCGCTGCGCTTGGATATGCCAAAGGTGAACAACGGGGGGGGGGGGAGGGATATGCCGAAATGATTGTTCGCTTCTCCAGTCTCTGATTGGGTTTTCTAATCTTACAGCTCTATGGGGAAATTTAAGGACTTTTTATCAATTACCTTGTTAATAAATTCATCAAGAGGCTGCTCTCACCATCCTTTTGTTCTGAGGTTGTTGGTTTTTTTTTTTGGATGGAATTATTTTGACATGACAAAAGTGAACCTAGAAATGTCTTCCTGCTGAGGAATGAAAAAAAAGAAGAAGAAAAGAAAGAAAAGAGCCAGGCAATAAAAGAGACATAAAGAAAGCTTTGTGAAAAGCCAAGTGATTCAAGAAACAGACAGGTGAAACATTTCTCATTTCCTTCTGTCCCATCTCAATATACTTTAGCAAGTGAACCGTATTTTTTACCATCAGCGGCTCCCATTCCAGTGGTAGCCATTTGCTCTGATCGGTGATCTCTCCCCCCCTCCATTTTATTGAGTTGAGCTTGAAAGATTGAAGGGGGGAAAAAAAGGAAGAGAAAGAGACTGAAGGATTTCCTCTAGGGAACCATGAGGATAGAATACCACAGGATCAGAAAAGAATTATTGGCTGAAGACATCTGCTCCTTTTTTCTGGCTGTCCTTTGATTACAATGCATGGTCACAGCATAAACCATGTGCGGTGGGACTCTTGCACGACCACATTTGCTGTGGGCATCAACAATCAAACCCCGCATTGCACCACTGCTGGGAACAAGACCAGACCTGCCAAGATCGGGCAGAGACAGATGGATTTCCAAAACCAAACTGGAAGTCAAAGTGCAGGTGTCTTCCTCTAGTATTCCTAAACTGATGCCCGTTCCCATACTTGCAGAGAAATACAGGAATGAACTGTGAAAGAAAGCACAAAAAAGAACAAATATTTTTTTTCTTCAATGAAGTGTGATGATTGCCGTATAAATGTGATTATTTCTTCACAAAACTATTCATTGAATACAAAACCTATCCCAAATTACTGCAATAAAGAAATAAAGTAACAGTCATCCAAATCATGAGTTTACAAAGAGTACACCAATTACTCGCAAGTAGACAGCAAGCCAACAATTGAAATGTTCTAATTCTACAAGGGTTCTGAGATATTCAAATAGATCTGCTCCCAGTCCAGAGTATGAGAACCAAAATATGAATTCCATGATAAGGTTTCTGGATTTAACTTCGCACGTTTTGAATAAACAAATCCTTTCTTCAGGGTTTTCAAGAATTTTAAAGCGGTTAGGAGCAATAGGGTATGACCCCAAGGTGAAGTATCTGTAAAATATCATTAAAAACTTCTTCCAGAGTCGGTACCTTATTGTTAACATTCCAATATACAAAAATAGCTAGAAAGGTATATTCCAGTACAAGTTATAAGACACTCACCAACTCCATTCACAGAAAGACATACATTCCCATACTTGGCATCCAAAGCACATCCCAGATGTCAAAGGTTTTTTCTCATCGGCAGTAGCAATAGCAACTCGATGAGTGTGGATGGCTGTGCCTTCTACTAAGGAGTTACATTTTTCATTTGTTGCTCTTTCTGAAGGGTAATGCAACAGAAAGCTTTCTGGTACATCCCCTATTTAAACAATAATTGTGTATTAAGTGCCATTAAGTTGCTTCCTACTTACAGTGACTCTATATATTAATGACCTCTGTGAAGAAATGCATTTTGGGGGTACAGGTCTGACCTGAGTAAAACCTTTACAAGGAGGTTTTAAAAGTTTTTCTCTCTGGGCGGAGAACAGACAGGAAGGGGGAAGACAGTTCAATGGCTTTCCAGCCTCACCTCAGCTATCAAGAAATGCTAATAGATCCAGCTAAAGACAAAAGGATGGTCCAGTCCCCCCCCCCCAAGCAGGGAACAGGGATTTGGAGGAATTAAGACTAGAAGGATTTCAGGAAGAAAATTTTGGAGACTTCAGGAAAAACTTCTTTGACCTGGCCCGACAGGGTCAGTAGGAGGGGAAAGAGAGAAAACAAACATCCTGGAAGCAAGGAGTAAGCCCTTTTGTGCTGTGTCCATCAGAGCAGATAGAACTCTTAGCTGAGGTCTGGAGGAGGCAGCCATTAACCATGTGCTGACCTGAAGAGCTGGAGGAAGCTGCAAGATAATGAAAACTCTGTAGAGATCTATAACATACTAAGCTAAGAAGCTTGTCCTATATTTTAACATCTAATAGGGCATGTACAGAGACAGGGACAGAGGAATTGGTAGTACTAGTGTTAAGTGCACAGACTCTAATCTGGGAGAACCGGGTTTGATTTCCCACTCCTCCACTTGCACCTGCTGTGTGACCTTGGGAAAACCATAGTTCTGGCACAGCTGTTCTTGAAAAAGAACAGTTTCTGTCAGAGCTCTCTCAGCCCCACCTACCTCACAGGGTGTCTGCTGTGGGGAGGGGAAGGGAAAGGAATGTGTAAGCCGTTCTGAGACTCCCTTAGGTAGTGAAGGGCAGGGTATAAATCCAATCTCCTCCTCCTCCTCTTCTTCTTTTGAATCCTTTGCTCAATCTGGTGCTGTGCTAAAAGTATACTTGTAAACATTTTCTTTTTAATAAATGCTTTATAACTTTTGATGCTGGGAGTGGTTCTCTGTACCACATAGACCTCCACTGACTTGGACACACTATTTTAAAAGGCGTGCCAGGGAAGGCAGGCAGTTGGCAAGTGGTTATTCCTCCAGGGGCATGCACAAGACAGTAAACTGTTCCCATGGTGACCAGGCGTTGAGCAGTGGGAGACACAAAGGAAAGGGCACAGATCTTGGAAGGGAAGCTGGGAGTCCTGACCTTCCCAGTGGGCAATTCCAACAAAGGTCAAGTGGTAATGGTGGGTTACCAGAGAGAGAGAGAGAGAGAGAGAGAGAGAGAGAGAGAGAGAGAGAGAGAGAGAGAAAAGCCTCTCCAGGTGTTAAGAAAACCTCGGAGGGCAGGGTGAAACAGAGCCTGCAGGCCAGAGCAAGACTGTAATGCAACCAAAGTATTATAGCCTCAGTTTATTCATTTTAGCTTCTGGGGAGAGTTCAGGCTTGATTTGATCTAAGCCCCACCTATTTGTCTTTTTGGCAGTTCGAAAATCAAACAGATAGGTGCTTATTTTTCCCTCCCAGAGTTGGTTACTAGTCAAGGTTCAAGAAACAATGCCAGGAATCTGAAGGCAAAGATGAAGAAATAAAATGATGGTAAGAATAAAATGGCTGTCAAGAAAGTGAACCAGAAAAACAGGGGAACAAAATGAATGCATGGCGAGGGGAGTATTTTTAAAAATTATTTTCTCCTCCGGCTTTGAATGTGCTCTTTTGGAATGGAATCGCCAATATTTGAGAGCATTCACAACAGCTGTCTTTTAAAAGGACCATCTTTTCCTCCTCATTTTGAACCAGACGAACACAAACAAGGCCCAGCAGACTGTGCAGATTTTCCTGGGAGCAAGATCTATTTAATTACATGGGATGCCTTTCTGCATGGGTGTGGGCGACAAACCGTCAAAATGAACACTGGCGGTGAAAGTGGTTTTGTTCTCTTTTCCTTCCTCTGGAGGCACAACATACAGCCCTGACGATGATTACCAATTTGGCTCAGTCATCCTCTGTTTGTAAAAGGGGCTCCAATGTGAACTTCTAAGGGGCCCCCAAATCGGCTCTCCTCTTCTGATCGGCTGTCTCGGTACCATTGGAAGGTCAAGCAGTAGACAGCTCCGGGGACCTGCAGCTGCAACTCACTGCATGACGATGCATCTCACCTATCAATAAGCGAGCAATCTTGTTTTCTTTGGAGCTCGTGTACACAGAAGGACAAATATTTACTCCAAAGTGGAAGTGAAAATGCCATCAGCGGCCAAGCATTGTGTGTCCTTTGGGGACTCGGCATATCAGGAAGAGAAAAATTGGGTAAGCGCTTCTGCTTCGTCAAAGGCGCAAGCATCGGAGAGTAACTAGGGAAACCATCTGCTTCCTTTCTTCATTCATCATTAGGCATGACTGTGAACCCAATGCTGGTAGACAATGAGGCATAGAGAAGCAGTTTGCAACAGCCAGTGGATGGCATGTGCTTTAAAAGCAATGTTCTGATGGAATAAATCACCACTGAGTAATGCAAGACCATCATAGGTAAAGGTAAAGGTTCCCTTGCTCGAAAGCCAGTCGAATCCGACTCTAGGGTTGCGGTGCTCATCTCCGTTTCAAAGCCGAAGAGCCAGCGCTGTCCGAAGACGTTTCCGTGGTCATGTGGCCGACATGACTAAACACCAAGGTGCACGGAACGCTGTTCCCTTCCCACCGAAGTGGTACCTGTTTATCTACTTGCAATTTCTTGCTTTCGAACTGCTAGGTTGGCAGGAGCTGGAACTAGAGACAGGAGCTCACCCCGTCATGCGGCACCTGGGTCTCGAACTGCTGAACGACTGACCTTCCACAGCCTGCAGTTCAGCGTCTTAACCACCTGAGTCACTGCAGCTCCGCAAGACCATCACAGCACATGCAAAAAGACTTACCTGGGCTGAAGAGCCCCTGCACAAAGGAAAAAGCTGAAATGATTCAAGTGACAAGCATTATGTATAACTGTCAATCCTGGTTAATATTTGTATGGGCGACCATCGGGGAATACCAGGGTTACTATATAGAGGCAGGCAATGGCAAACCACCTTTGAATGTCTCTTACCTTGAAAGCCCTATGGGATCGCCATATGTCGGCTGTAACTTGACAGCAAAAACAAACACACCCCCCCCAGTATAACTAGCAGTAGGCTCACCACGTGATGAGAATCTGCTTTGGAATGTGTGCCAGGCTTGTGCTGGGTTTGCATAACATTCCAGATCCCTTTTTGTTTTCTTGTTCCCCAAAAGCTTGGAGAATATCACCGTGACAGGGCAGATGCTACCCTGGAATATCTATTGTTGTTCAATTATCAGCGCATGCCAAAGGTGTATTGTATATGGTGCACAGTGGTGCCCTTGCACTACCAAGGTTATGATGTGCTCCGTCAGTTATGGTTGGTTTTTATCAGCCACATTGTGCCTCCTTGCTTTGGGCACTGAGTTTTCCCAATGCAGACTGGAAACCATATGTACTGCTCCGGTGTTCACACTCGGTATCCAAGGGCGACCCCAAACTTCAAGACAGTTTCTCATTGATGGAAGCCAAGTCTGATGTGGACACTGAGACATGCACAATGACATGGAAAATGGGACCTTCACTGGAACTTCTTCTGTGACAGATATTTAGCCTGGGTGTGGGCAGAGGCTTTTCAAGTGGGGGAGAAAGGATGGGACCATCTTTGGGTCAGTTGAATGGAATCTGGACTGAGCTTATTTCTCTTCTGCTTGCTTCTCTTCTAGGTTAGGCATAGGCAGAAGCTTTTCAAGCAGGGGAGAAAGGATGGGAACATCTTTGGGTCAGTTGAATGCTAGCTGGATTGAGCTTCTGTTCCTCCTCTGCTTGCAGGTAGTTAGTCTGAGCATGGCCAAAACATTCTTTGCCTTTGGCTTGCAGTCTGTGGTCCTGAGTGACCCCATACTAACAAAACTAGTACCAGTCCTCAATGTTGGAAACAGGGGTGTGCACTGGAAAAAAAATTCTGCTGTATTCGGATTTGGGGCTATTTGGGGTTAAACATATTTGGGAATGCCGAATATCCCCGTATAGGCAATTATTCCGGGATGTATTCAGCTCAGCCGAGCCAACTGCACATCCCTAGTTGGAAATCATATTGTGTTTGTGTGTATATATATAAAATATTTTTGCATTCATTTTTAAGCTGGTTTGAGTTCCCAGACAGGGAAAAAAGCAGGGTATAAATACCTAAATAAAAATGGACATAGTACATCAGGAATCTATCACCATTACTACCCCAGATTGCCTCCAATATTTATCCCACACTCTGGTAAGCTGACAGAATGATTTGCTGCAGGCCATCCAGGAATTCATGGCAAAACGGAGATCTGGATTTCCAGCTTACACAATGTGAGTTAAATTCTTATCCGATACCAGCTCTAGAAATCGGCAAGGGCACAGAGGTGAGTCAGACCCTTCCAGAAACTTCTATTTATTTCCACAGAAGGCTTTTCCTTTTCCCCTTTGCCTTGCCTTCTTGCAGCCGCTCCCATTGAGCAAGCAATTATAGAGGCCTCCAGAAAGCCTATAAACATTTATAATTCATGTTATAAATGGAACTTTAGAAAGTTCGAGGGCTTTGAAGCCATTTTTAGTCCTGGTCTTAGCAGCAATGCTTAAAAAGATTTTATGTATGCAGAGGCACAGAGGAAATAGCTTGCAATGCCCTCGAGGGACTCCATCTGAGTTTCTCCATAGATCCATTGTGTATGACCACAGAAATGGTACACAAATGTGGACAGATGTTGACAGCACTTTCTAGTGCAGAAACATGGGATGTATTCAAAAAGCTTTCCATTGGGAGAGGGGAGAGATCAATGGATAGACAAACCCATAACGGGATGGATAGATAGGATAAAGGGATATATAGATTGATCGATGGAGGGATAGATCAATAAAGTGAAGGCTAATGATGAACAAATGTTCCCTGTTTTGTTTCCTGTTCTTCTTTATTTATATTTTTGGTAATAGTTTCATTTTCTGTGTTTCATTGTTGGTTTTGTAGATTTAACTGCAATTGTGTGTCCACCTTCTATGGTTTTTATGGGCTACTTGTCTGATATTTATGCATATAATGTCCATCATTTGCTTTCTACAATGTAGATGTGATGCTGATTTATCAATGCACAGCCAGCATTGGAAAAATGCTTATGTTTTATGGGGGAAATTGGGTACAAGACAAACAGAAGATCACCTTCTTTCAACTGCTGGTCTGATTTGTGCCAGGGAGCTGTGAAATAGATCGAAGAAGGAAATATTGGATAGAAGCAGCCGAAAAATTTGAAATCGTCCCTAAAAACCATATACAGAGGATGTGTTAAGAAGTTGTAAAGACAGGTAGCTACACAGAAAGACAGAGTAAAGAACTCAAGCTCTTCGTCATGTTGAGAAGAAGAAGATTGCAGGGAAATTGAATCACGTCAGAGGGATTCAAAATGGGGGAAGAATTTTTGTGAGTCCCTGTAAACAACATCATGAGAATGTGTCTTCATCCTCTGGGTACAGCTCCACTAATAAAGACAACCCAGTGAGACTGGCTGAGAATCTTAGACAATTATTTTCGTGACAGTACCTCTCAGTGAGACGCTCTACCCCTCAAGGGCATAAGTATCTCAGGTATCAAGATAAGAGGTAATATGGAAAAAAAAAAGGTAATACGACGTGTGTCAGACACCGCAGTGTGAATGGAATAAAATGTGATTTCACCCAAGGACCCTTTCTCTCATCAATTTTCTGCTTTTTTATTTAGAAGCTTGCTGGCATTCTTCTAACTCTTCTGTGCTACAAGTGAAAATTGTGTTGTTCCGGCTTGTTTCTAATGTGAGTCTCCCTCCCCCAACCCCCCCCCCCCGTCCTCAAAGTTCTACAGATTGTAGAGCCATCCCAAAGTCTTCCTGAAGTCCAAAGTCTCCTTGGGCCTCATGCAGGAGAGGAAGTCAGAAAATAAATCAGTTTTTATTGCATGTCCCGGTCTGTCCCGGTCCTGGGGTTACTCCTCTGGACGTTCAGCATATATCTGCAGACAATACTTCGATACTGATTTCACACAAAAAAACTCAGCTGGCTCTTCTGACTTGGATAGTCCAGACAAGTCCAATCTCGTCAGATCTTGGAAGCTAAGCAGGCCTGACCCTGGCAAGTACTTGGAAGGGAGACCTCCAAGGAATACCAGGGCTGGGACACAAAGGTAGACAATCGTAAGGCACCTCTCTGAAATGTCCAAGCCCCACTAGGGGTCACCAGAAGTCAGCCATGACTTCCAGGCATAGACGCATGAACATAAGAACATAAGAACATAAGAGAAGCCAATGTTGAATCAGGCCAATGGCCCATCTAGTCCAACACTCTGTCACACAGCGGCCAAAATATACCAGGTGCCATCAGGAGGTCCAGCAGTGGGGCCAGGGCACCAGAAGCCCTCCCACTGCTGCCCCCTCCAGCACCAAGAATAGAGTGCATCACCTGCCCCAGATTGAGAGTTCCCATCTATATCCTGTGGCTAATAGCCACTGGTGGACTTCTGCTCCATATGTTTATCTAATTTCCTCTTGAAACTGTCCATGCTTGCAGCTGCCACGACCTCCTGTGGCAGTGAATTCCATATGTTAATCACTCTTTGGGTGAAGAAGTATTTCCTTTTATCTGTTCTAACCCGACTGCTCAGCAATTTCATAGAGTGCCCACGAGTTCTTGTATTGTGAGAAAGGGAGAAAAGTACTTCTTTCTCAACCTGCTCAATCCCATTCATAATCTTATAAACCTCGATCATGTCACCTCTCAGCCGTCATTTCTCCAAGCTAAAGAGCCCCAAGCATTTTAACCTTTCTTCATAGGGAAGGTGTTCCAACCCTTTTATCATTCTAGTTGCCCTTCTCTGCACTTTTTCCAATGCTATAATATCCTTTTTGAGATGTGGTGACCAGAACTGTACACAGTATTCCAAATGAGGTCGCACCAATGATTTATACAGGGGCATGATGATACTGGCTGATTTGTTATCAATTCCCTTCCTAATAATCCCCAGCATAGCGTTGGCCTTCTTTATTGCAGCTACACATTGTGTAGACATTTTCAGCGAGTTATCCACTACGACTCCAAGATCTCTCTCTTGGTCCGTCTCTGCCAGATCAGACCCCATCAACGTGTATTTATATTTAGGATTTTTGGCTCCAATGTGCATCACTTTGCACTTGGCCACATTGAACCCCATTTGCCACGTTGACGCCCACTCACCCATCCTCAACAGATCCCTTTGGAGTGCCTCACAATCCTCCCTGGTTTTCACCACCCTGAACAACTTCGTGTCATCTGCAAATTTAGCCACATCACTGCTTACTCCCAATTCCAAATCGTTAATAAACAAGTTAAAAAGCATGGGACCGAGTACTGATCCCTGTGGTACCCCACTGCTTACCACCCTCCACTGAGAAAGTTTCCCATTTATACTCACTCTCTGTTTCCTATTTATAAGCCAGTTTTTGATCCACAAGAGGACTTGTCCTTTTATCCCATGACTATTGAGCTTACTTAGGAGCCTTTGATGAGGAACTGTATCAAAAGCTTTCCGGAAGTCAAGGTAAATAATATCTATTGGGTCCCCCTTGTCCACATGTTTGTTCACTCCCTCAAAAAACACTAACAGGTTAGTGAGACAAGATCTTCCCTTACAGAACCCATGCTGAGTCTGCCTCAATAGTTTTTGTTCATCAATGTGCCTACTAATTCTTTCCTTAATAACAGTTTCCACCAACTTACCCGGTATCGATGTCAGACTGACTGGCCTGTAATTTCCTGGATCTCCCCTGGAGCCCTTTTTAAAGATGGGAGTGACATTAGCTACCTTCCAGTCCTCAGGAATTGAGGCAGATTTTAAAGAAAGATTACATATTTTTGTCAGGAGATCCACAAGTTCACATTTGAGTTCTTTCAGAACTCTCGGATGAATGCCATCCGGGCCTGGTGATTTATTAGTTTTTAAATTGTCCATCAGTCAGAGGACTTCCTCTCTTGTTACCGCAATCTGATTCAGGTCTTTCAAACCCCCTCCCGAAATCGGTGCTTCTGGAGTGGGCAAACACTTCTCCTCTTCCACAGTGAAGACAGAGGCAAAAAATGCATTCAGCTTCTCAGCCATTTCCCTATCATCCTTCACTACTCCTTTTACCCCTTGGTCATCCAAGGGCCCCACTGCCTCCCTGGCTGGCTTCCTACTTCTAATGTATTTGAAGAAAGTTTTATTGTTGGTCTTTATGTTTTTTGCGATATGCTCCTCATATTCCCTTTTTGCTTGCCTGATCACAGACTTGCATTTTATTTGCCATAGTCTGTGTTCCCTTTTATCAACCTCACTAAGACTAGCTTTCCACCGCTTAAAGGAATCCTTCTTACCTTTTACAGCTTCCATTACTTTATTTGTTAACCATGCAGGCTTTTTTCTATACCTATTTGTACCTTTCCTAACTTGCGGTATATATTTTTTCTGAGCTTCTAGGATTGTCTTTTTAAATAGTCTCCAAGCTTCCCCAATGGTTTTGACCTTCTCCACTCTTCCTTTCAATTTCTTCCTCACATGTCCCCTCATACCAGAGAAGTTACCCCTTTTAAAGTTAAAAGTGGTTGCGTCAGTCTTTTTGGGCAACTCCCTATCTGTACAAATGTTAAACTCAATGACATTATGGTCACTGTTCCCAAGTGGTGCAATCACTTTTACATCTCTCACCAGGTCTTGGGTGTTACTTAGGACCAAATCCAGGATCGCCTCTCCCCTGGTAGGATCTGTGACCATCTGTTCCACAGCACAGTCATTGAGAGTGTCTAAGAACGCAATCTCTTTTTCCCGACTAGAACTCATATTGACCCAATCAATGTGTGGGTAATTAAAGTCGCCTATTACAACACAGTTATTTCGTCTAGCCGCTATCTTTAATTCATTCATCATTTTATAATCCTCCTCTATCTTTTGATCTGGTGGGCGATAACAAACTCCCACTGTTAAGCCTCCTTTTGGACCCACTATTTCAACCCATAGCATTTCCAGAAGTGAATCCAATTCTCTTACCCTCTCAGTCTTACTGGACGGTATACCCTCTCTGACATACAGAGCCACCCCACCTCCAACCCTTTCCCCCTATCCTTCCGATATAATTTATAACCAGGAATCACCGTATCCCACTGATTTTCCTCATCCCACCAAGTTTCTGAAATACCCACAAAGTCTATTTCCCCCCCAACACCAAGCATTCCAACTCCCTGATTTTACTTCGGAGACTTCTAGCATGCACGCACACACACACCAATACCCTCCAAAAAGCTGACTTACGGTGATCCAATGAGATTTTCGAGGCAAGTGACATTCAGAGGTGGTTTTCCATTTCCTGACTCCATAATCACAACTCAGGCATTCCTCGGTGGCCTCCCTTCCCCACCACTGACCAGGGCTGACCCCGCTTAGTTTCCAAGATCTGACAAGATTGGGCTATCTAGGCCACAGCACTTGGGCTAGACAGCGGACAGTTCCCCACTTTGTCCCTGTATGGATATGACGTTGTTGTGACTCACTGAAATTCTGATGAGCTGCCTTCACTTGTAAATGGAGAGCCGATCCTGAATTGATCTAGGATTCTAGCAATGCGCAGTTCAGCCCTAAGCGGAGTTATATCCTTCTAAGCCCGCTGAACACACATGGATGCTGCTTTATATCGAGTCATATCCATCACTCTATCAATGTCAGTGATGTCTTCTCTGATGAGCAACAGCTCTCCAGGGTCTGAAGAACATGATTTTCCCATCGCCTACTGCCTGATCCATGTAACTGGAGATGGCAGGGATTGAACCTGGGACCTTCTGCATGTGAAGCAGATGCCTTGCCAACTGAGCCACAGCCTGTCCCCATTGAACTCTGGGATGATGGATTTACATTGCTCTCACTTTCCCTAAGTGATGCCATCGACCAGCCAAAATCTGACTGTGCCATGGAGAGAACAAGAAATTATTTCAGTTTCACTCCCACCCCCATGAGTATGAGCCCATCTGGTATAACAGTGATTGCTTTACCCTCAAATTTCTCTTTAAGTCTCGGTACTTGGTAAGTGACCCTGGGCAAGCAGCCATTTCTCACTCCCGTGACTCCATCTATCAAACGGCAGCGCTCCTGACCTACCTTGTAGGTCTGTTGTGAGGATTAATGAGATAATGAAATCTTTCCTGAACCTTAGGGATCGACTGGGCCATAAATCTAAATAAGAGAAGTATTTTATGTGAGAAAGTGACTTTCACTCTCCTTTCCTTTTCCCCCCTCTTTCCATTATTCCAAATACCAGGGAGAATTGAAGAATCTGCCACTAAAGCAAATGGCTCTCACACCTTTGGGGTGTCTCTTAATACGCACGTCGCATTTGAAAAATGTCAGCATGGAAAAAAAGAAGAAGAAGAGAGGACTAAATAATACTTTGTTGCATATTTGTCTGAAGTACATAATTGCCGGAGCTGACATGTATGAATGCACTTTCATTATGGTGTCAAGAGGGCACTTTGTACCTAGAAGTGAACAGTGATTTGGGAAGGGCAATAAAAATAGGAGGCACTCACTTAAATAAAGTTTATTACAGCTTTGGAGGGGAAAAAAAGCATAATTACATAGCTTTCACCAAAGAGGATCTGGTTTTTCTCCTTTTATTTTTTTGCTCCAGTTAGCAACTCTAAAATGTCATTTCAAAAGAGAGGGAGATATTCAAGACTCACCTGAGACAGAATGGTCTCGTCCCTGTTCGGGTGAATTAGGGAGGCTTATGAAATTCCCTGTCAACAAATCTCTTCTCTGAATTTGATCTGTCTGCTCGCAAGGAACGGTGCACCAAAATGGACCCAAGTGCAACTGGGTTTTCTTCTCTGTCTTCGTTTCCCTGCTTTCAACTCGATCCTTTGATATGGATTTCTGCATTTGTGGGGGTAATCTCTGGCTATGTCACCAGGATGCACAGAAAGCTGGCTGATCTCAGTGTTCTGTGACTCACACCTCTCCCTTCTCAAAGAAGACATATACTGTCAGAGAACACAGTAGGGCTGCGGTCAGACGCACTAAATAACCCACTTTCAGTCCACTTTCCAACTGGATTTTGCCAGTCCACTTTCCAACTGGATTTTGCCAGTCCACTTTCCAACTGGATTTTGCCAGTAAAAATCCAGTTGGGAAATGCACTGAAAGTGGATTGAAAGTGGATTATTTAGTGTGTGTGACTGCAGCCTAGGACTGTCCTTAGAGGAAGGGTCGTGGCTCAGTGGCAGAGTATCTGCTTTGCGTGCAGAGGGTCCCAGGGTTCAATCCCCGGCATATCTGCATTCCAAAAAAAGGTTTGGCAGGAGATGGTGTGTTGTGCGTTGAAAAGTGAATCAAGGCTATACATTGCCATGTAAAGCTTGAGTCTGAATGTGGCTCTTCAGATGTCGCATTACCATTGGTCGGTTTCTGTGAAACCATTTGTAAATATCCAATCACTGAGTGATAATGTTGCAAAGAGGGAACGGTCCTGCTTGGCCTTTATCCCTGCAATGTTATTGGTCGTTAACATGTTGTGGGTGTGGCTTTGACAGCCCGGGAGAGTTTAAAAGAAGGAGCTGTGCTCCCCTTGTTTGTCATGTGTTCCTGACTTACAGTTGCCGTTAATAAAGCTGAAATCACTTGTTGAGCTTATCCTGTTGTTGAGTCTCATACTTAACATGGTGCAAATGACCCTGGAGAGCTCCTGCAAGTCCAAGTAGACAAGAATGACCTTGACAGACCAAGGTCTGACTCAGTGTAAGGAAGCATCATGAAATCCCCAGCCCCGAAGCTACCAAAGTAAACCAAATAAACAAGCACTTGGCTGTTTCTGAAAATGGGATGTTGGACAGAAGGGAGACTCGCTCAGATTATCTGGCTTCCTATGACATTCTTATGACATGCCTTTGGTGATTGTAAACCAACTTTTGGCTTAGCTGTTTCGCTTTGTTCCTGTATCCACTCTCCCCCCAGCAATCTGAGCCCCGCTGCTGTGTCCGAAAGAACAGCCAGTGCTCCCGGCTTCCTCTTGGGACAAAAGGAACCTCTAAGGGATATCCTAGCAAAAGGCAGGCTGGCCATTGTCCCCGGTAATTTCGAATACAAGCCCGGTCACTTTGCTTGAGAGTCAAAAGCAGGGCAATCCTCCATTGGGCACACAACGGGGGGTGGCCTATTCATGGAATAAAGGAAAAGGAATCGGAAAGGCTTTTGAACATAATGATGCTCTCGCCTCTGGATGGGGGCCTTTCAAAGCCTGGCCACAAAAACGCATCAAGGCTCTGGTTATGATAATTTATTTGGAAACTTTATAAACAGAAATGCCATTCAGGGGGCAAAGAGGAAGGCAGTCTGTCGCCTGTTTCAGACAACACAGAATTATTCCTCAGAAGAACTGCTCAACACAGTTACTATTATAAGCCAGGGTTCTGCATTCTTTTAATGGCAGAAGTATGCGTCCCACCCCTGCATAAAGCAAGATCATATTCAAAAAGACAGCAAAAGATTAAGAATTACTCAGCTGCAGAGGAGCCCATCCCCTAAGGTTTTGTGGGAGTCCCTATCAGAACATCAACTCATGCAGAGAAGCAGAAGGGAGCCTTCTCTGAGAGTGGATGATTTTACTGACTGGTTGGACAATATGTTTGTACCTGATGCTGATGCGTGGCAGAATTGCAGGTAAGGTCAAAGAGCAGCAAAATGTCACAAATAGGAAAGCCAATCGGTGGCTAGGGTGGGCTCACAGAAGAAGAAGAAGAAGAAGAAGAAGAAGAAGAAGAAGAAGAGGAGGATGAGAATGAGGATGAGGATGAGGAAAAGGAGGTGGGGGGAAAGAGTTGGATTGATGCCCTGCCCTTTCCTTGGAGTCCCAAAGCGGCTTACAATCTCCTTTCCCTTCCTCTCCCAGCAACAGACAGGAACCTTTGATGAATTTTCCTATAGGTAGGGATATACAAATCTGGGGGTGGACTGGGAAATCATAGCCATAATAGTACCTGGACTGCCAGCTGGCTTGTGAGGAGTTAAGAGTTTGTCTGTGGACGGGTCAGCCTCGTAGTGCGTGGTGGCTCGGCGTTGTTGGAATGGCTATGAATTTGGGGCCCTGCCCCACTTTGATCAGCAAGCCCATGCAATGTGGCCTGAGAACCTGCAGCTTCTGCATGTTGCGTCCCTGAGGCAGCATGTCTTTCTCTCGTGAGGGTCCCCGCAACTGGCGCACTCTGGTCTTGCAGCATCTTTACCATGGGGGAATCGTGACAGCGGCCTGGGCTCCCTACACTGGTGGGGCTGTTGGGTCCGATGGAATTCCTCATCTTTGGGGTCACCTACCCCGGACCTGACCTGGTGGGTAGAGGTGGCTGATGGGTGGGATCTCTCCCATGCAGTGGCCGTGGAAAGAGAGGGTGCATGTCTCCATCTCCATGAGCCGGCACTGCAGATAAAGCAATCTTGGAGAGTCATATCTAATTGCGTCTCAAACTCACACTTGGGGGCGAGGTGGTGGAGTTCTGCCAAGAAGTCAGTGGCTGCCTCCCGGGCCTGTTGATTCCATTGGTGGAAGGCCACGTGGCGCGCCACCTCTGAGGGTCGTGGAGTGAAGTGGTCTCGCAACACCTTCACGATTTCCTTGAACGTCGCCTCTTCCAGCATCTTTGGGGACAGCAGATGTTGCACCAGGTCCACGATGGAGGGTCCACATGATTCGAGGAGGAGCCCTTTCTTCTTCTCCTCATCCATCACCTGGTAGAAAATCAGGACGGACTTGAGCCTGGTGACCCATGCTCCCCATTGATGTGGATGGGACAGGTCGAATGGCGAAACCAGCCCTGTTCCTGGAGCGACTGCCATTGTGCTGATTGGTCGAGGCAGGGGAGTGGCTTGCCCATCATCATTGCTCATCTGCAGTGGCGGCGCTGGGTCTCCTGTGGTGCCCCATCAGCCCAGCTCGCTCAATGGGATCCCAGCTACTGACATACACCCTTAATATATTGGGTTCTTCCTCTACACGAAGTGCTGGTCTCCTTCTCCACTAATTCCTTGACTTCTTCGGGACAGGTAGCTATCACTGCACTCCCCACTATTCACCCGCTCCCCCCTTTATTTCCCATAGATCTTGGGTATGTGTATGCTCCATGTGTGCTCCTTGTATGGTAATTTCCTTGTTTTCCATTCAGTAAAACATTCTCTATATTACCTTTGGCCTTGTTACTGAGAGCTCCCACTCTTATAGGGAAAGATCCCCATAGACATAGGTAGTAGATCCTTGTTAAATACCCCACTTTTTTTGTAATTCGTCTTTTGCATTTGCACATAATCACTTATTCGAAGCACTGCTCTGGTTTATTTTAACAGCTGAAGGAGGCTACCTCCTCCTCTGAAAAAACTCATCTTTTCAATTAACCCCTTTGCCACTCCGTGTGTTGCTAAGCTGTAGGCAGAGGAATCGGCATGAAAAAGGACAAAGGAGGCTTCTCAGCCTGCTTTTCCCTCCCCCCCTTCTTGCCTCAAAGGACAGCTGAAAGCTTGCTAGTGTGCATGAAGATGTGGTTATGGACACATCACTGACTAAAAAAGAAAAAGCAAGGAGCAAAAACAGAACAGAGCAACCAGACTTCACAACCGTGTTGAGCTCGCACCAGGGGAGTTCAGACATCTGGAAATGCGGGGTGAAACTGCTGATATCTGTAAACATTGGACTTTCCCTGGAACCTGATTACTCTGCTTCCAAAGTGGGGCAGAATGGGGTGGCGATGACTGGGACATGAAAGACAGATGTTGCTGTCTGATCGTGCTCTTTAAATCCACAAAATTACTGCAAGGATATCAGCATAAACTGCTATAACACACCCCTTTTTGTGGGCCAGTTTGGTGTAGTGAATGTGTGTGTAAAGTGCCATCTGGTTGTGGCTGACTGACAGAGACCGCAGCATGGGGCTCTCAAGGCAAGTAAGAAGTAGAGGTGGTTTGCCCTTGTCTTCCTCTACAGAGTCTTCCTTGGTGGTCTCCCTTCCAAGTACCAATGCTGCTAAGCTTCTGAGATGTGACGAGATTTGGCTACATCATGCCACCTCCATCCTGGTGTAGTGATTAAAAGTGGTTAAAGACTAGTATCTGGGAGACCCAGGTTCAAATCCCCATTCGTGCTCATTGGGTGACCTTGGGCCAGTCACAGACTTTCAGTCCAACCTACCTCACAGGGTTGTTGTGAGGATAAAATGGAGGAGAAGAGAATGATGTAAGCCGCTTTGGATCCCTACTAGGGAGAAAGACAGTTACAAACAAATTAAATAATAATACATTGTTTATTTTGGTTATGTAAGTTGTTATTCTGAGCTTTTCCACTGCACCCGTGTTCATTGCCAGAGTTCCTGATCCATTCCCAGCATTTCTTCTGTACCGTTTTATGCCATTTATACATCACTAATACACAGACTGATGGAAAATCCAACATGAAAGTGGCATGCATTTATGGGGGGTGGGAATACTCTGGTGAAACCAAAAACACGGCAAGAAATCTGAGTATGAATTTGCACATGTGCAAATGAAAGCTGAGCCACTTGGAAATCAGTAGCCTACTAGCCACTGACTTGTGCGATGCTACTCTACCCTAGCCCATTTGTCTGAAATGCCTGCTGTATGCATCTTAAGCAGAGTTACACCTTTCTAAGTCCATTGAAGTCGATGGGCCAAGAATGGCACAGCTCTGCCTAGGATGGCACTGCAAACAGCACTGTGTATTCGATGTGTACATCCCTCCCTTTTCCTGTATCAATCACACCCCTGCAACAGATCAAGATGGGTGGCCACGTTAGTCTGTCTGTAGCAGCCGAAAAGAGCAAGACTCCAGGAGCACCTTAAAGACGAACGAAATTTGTGGCAGTTCTGAAGAGGTGAGTAGTGACTTACGGAAGCGCACACAAATTTTGTATCTGAGGAAGTGCGCGTGCACACGAAAGCTCATACCTTAAATAAAACTTTGCTGGTCTTAATGGTGCCACGGGACTCAAACTTTGTTCTGCCACAAATATTGTTTGTCTTTAAGGTGCTCCTGGACAATGTTCCCTCTAAGCTGTGGAGTCTTGTGAGCAAAAATTCTACTTTGTGAGCTGCTGGCATTAAAGTTGTGAGTGATGTGGCATAAATTAGCTTGCTCTGGAGCCCTCCTTCCTGAGCGAAGGCAAAAAATCTGTGAGCCGGAGGCTAAAAAACTGTGAGCTAGCTCACACTAACTCAGCTTAGAGGGAACACTGCTCCTGGACGCTTGCTCTAATCCTGCAATAGCCATGGAGAAGTTTTACAAAGACAGGTCCAGAAATGCTCTGAAAAAAACTGCTGCTTTTTTCTTGTCGAGTCTCAAATGAATCCAAGAGCAGGCGTTGAATCTTGCAGAGCGGCCCCCAAATCCCCTTTGCTTTCCTTTCTCCTCCCAAGCAAATCTGAAATGATGCCTCTGCCAACAACTTCAATTCTGTTCAAACCTCACCCCAGTCTTGTCTGCATTCCCCCAACACTCTCACCACACCAGGAAGTGTCTAATTTGGTACACCCCCCCCCCAGGCCCACTGAGTGGCTTTTAGTTTTCTGCCTCCTGGAAGGGAGCTTTTGCGCAAGCCTTGCTCTTGGAAGGAAGAGTCAGGAAATGAATTTTGTAACAGCATAACTGCCGTGAGCTTCTATCCTGCCGAGCGGCTCCAGAAGAGATGCCTCCCATTGACTTTGCCACTCAACGTCAAGGAGACTCCTTAAGTTTGGAAGAAAGGGTTGTGCTTTTGTTCCACGCGGGCTTGCAAGAACGTCACAAAAATACTTATCTGCAGTGTGTTTTAGTATTTTTGCCACTTGCTGCCTGCCTTTGAGTCCTTTTGTCGTCTCTCTCTGAAAGAAATTCCTGCCGGTGGGGAACTCTCCTTTCTCCACTTTTGGAACGAACACCTATGGATTTAACCGAGGTAACAATCGCTTTAGATGTGACATTGATAGACATAAAGTGTGCATGCACACCTCCTCCACATAACCGGTTGGATGCCACGGAACTGTTACTTTAGCAGTGGCATTTTTCTCTGGTGAAAAGAGCCTTTCCCCTGACAAGAAAGGCGGAAGAGCATCTTGAGTCAGGAAAACCCTTCATGCTGGAGGAAAATGGCATCGGTAGTGGAACAGATCCACAGGATCCAACCGGCCGTGTCCTTTTTGTTTTTGGTCTGAAGACTTGCACAGATCGGGCTTGTCTGTGGAGTGGCTGGGTCACACACAAACAACCCGCCACCAGAAGGAAAACATCAACATGCAGATAAGCATGGGATCCAAATGTCATCAATGGCCTCAGCCCATGAAATGGGTGGGAAGGGGCCATGGCTTGGTGGTAGAGCATCAGCAGAAGGTCCCAAGTTCCATCCCTGGTGTCTCCCGTTAAAAGGCTCCTATGACACACACCCCCTTTGTATTGATGGAACCGTGAGGGTCTGCATGAAGTGCCTGGTCAGAACTGCTGATAATTTTTCTGACCAGTCCTCTATACAAATCTACAATAATCTCTTCAGGGTAATTGTTTTACTTCTTGGTCAGGGATATTTGTAAGGACCATTGCTAAGTGTATTTGCTTTACCATTAAATAGATAGGCACCATGGCTTGTTAACTTTAAAACTTAACAGGCTTTATTTACAAACAACACAACAGGGGGATGGAAGGTTTACAGAGGATATTTTGTTTCCTTTTAGACTTTAGCTCTATACCACTGATCCATCTTGCTTGGCAATTATCTATCACTAGCAGAAACTTCAGGGTCTTGGGCTGAAGGAAGGTCTTTCTTCCCCTCCTTGCCACCTGAAGTCTTTTAACTGGAGATGCCAAGAATTTGAACATAGGAGAGCTTGGGCAGATCTCTGCCGGTTGAGTGACATCTGGACTGAATTTCAGCTCCCTCCATTGGTACTGGTATTTACCTTGATGTGGCCAGAAGCACAAGCCTTTTGTGCAGCCTGAAGGACAAGAGCCAAAGGGCACTTTACCTTTGATTTTAGCCCATTGCTCACAGCTCACGCATATATATGTATTTGTTCACAGAACCATAGAATTGGAAGAGGCCATCTAGTCCCAGGGCTTTTTTGGGTAGAAAAAGCCCAGCAGGAACTCATTAGCATAACAGGCCACACCCAACAGCAGAAACTCATTAGCCTATTAGACCAAACCCCCATGTTACCAGAAGTGTGGTCATCCAGCCACACCCACCTTTTGCTTCTTATTCTGTTTACCTTGTTTGTTGTCAAAACCCAGAGCTTTTTTTTTTGCAGCAGGAACTCCTTTGCATGTTAGGCCACACACCCCTAATGTAGCCAATCCTAATGAGTTTCTGCTGTTGGGTGTGGCCTATTATGCTAATGAGTTCCTGCTGGGCATGGCCAACTCAGGAGCCAGCCGGAACTCCGTTCCTGTGCGTTCCTGCCCCAAAATAGCTCTGTCTAGTCCCCTCCCATCCAATACAGGATCAGTCTAAAGCATCCCTGACAAGTGTTTGTCCAGCCACTGCTTGAAACCTGCCAGCAAGGGGGAGCTTATCACTTCCCTAAGCAGCTGATTCCATTGCTAAACTACACTTACTGTAATTCCCCCCCCCCGATATCCATCCAGTATCTTTCAATCCATAATTTAAATCCCTTTATTGTGAGTCCTATCTTCTTATGCCAACAGGAACAGCTCCCTGCCCTCCTCTAAGTGACAGCCCTTCAGATACTTCAAGAGAGCAATCCTGTCCCTCCTCAACCTCCTCTTCTCCGGACTGAAACATTCCCAGGTCCCCCAGCCTTTCCTCCCAGGGCTTGGTCTCCAGGCCCCCGATCACCCTCGTTACTCTCCTCTGCACCTGCTCCATTCTGTCCAGTGTTCCCTCTAAGCTGAGTCGGTGTGAGCCAGCTCACAGTTTTTTAGCCTCCAGCTCACGCATTCTTGTCTCAGCTCAGGAAGGACGGCTCCAGAGCAAATGAATTTACGCAGCGGCCAAATCGCTCGCTCACAACTTTCATGCTGGTAGCTCACAAAGTAGAATTCTTGCTCACAAGACTCACAGCTTAGAGGGAGCATTGATTCGGTCCGCCTCCCTTCTGAAGCGAGTCCTCCACGGCTGCACACACAGTACTCCAGGTGCAGCCTGGCCAATGTGGCGTGCAGCGGGACGATGACATCTTGCAATTTGGATGTCGTGCCTCTGTCGTGTAAAATGTATTTTTGTTTTTATTTTGCAAGCTGTTTTTGAGAACCCCACCGGGGACACAAGTGCATCAAAGTGTTCAGCGGCAGAAATAACTTACGCAGAACCTGGTGACTGCAGAGTGAGAGGCAATCTCCGGCTTTTATTCCCCCCGTTGGTGCTACCCCTTCGAGAAAGCAATCCATTTGCAATCATTTCTCTCCCTCTCTTCTTCTTCGTTTTTTTAAAAAGGACCATTATTATGAAGTGCGAGGAATTCTGATATAGTCACACGTGAAGAGTTTATCTTAAGGAGGCTGAGCCAAGGCAAGGCGATCACTCGAACATTATCTCTCTTTGTATGCTGGGTGCGGGGATCTGGATGCATTGTGCTGCGACATCCCGTGCGTTCATTCACGATGTAGCCCACTAAAAATGGAGAGCTGGTTTTAGCCCAAAGTTTCTTTGTCGTTGTTGGATTAAATTAGTCAGCAGTGCAACATCGTTGTACTTATTGTCTGTTTTCTCAGGGGGTGCCGAGGAAAATAAAACAGCCGACACAATGAAACCGCCATTGATATTCTAATGCCAGTGGTGATATTGTAAAAGCCAGGAAGGATATGAAAGCGTTCTATTGACATCGTAATGATGCCTATAGTTATGAATAAAGAGCCATTTCAAGTTTTCAGGACACATTTATTGACATTTTAATGCGCTGTGTGCAGGAACACTTTTTGGGTGGGGGGCTGTTCTAGCATGCATAACGTCTCCATGTTATTTTTTTTATTTGAAACCATAAATTCCACTGCAGGATCTGTGAGGTCAACAAGAAAGCTAGATACGGGGTCTTTTCATACATTAGAAGTTTTAGTGCAACAAAGGAGGTGACCTGTTTTGTGCCCCATGGTGCAATGCAAAATACCGGAGTTGGCCAGAGTTGTGTTGAGTAGGCGCCCAACTGGTGACTCATCATGACCCACAACCAAAAGAGCAAAATGAGTACATGCAGTGGGAGGAAGAAAGACTGACACAGGTGGTAACTGAAAGGGGATTCCGTACTACTTGTTGGGGTTAAAGGGGAGCCCTGGTTTGGAAAAGAATTGTAGAGGAAGGGCCAATCATCTGGCGAGACATGAGAAATTATTTTTTTTATTATGCCATGAAACATATGATGTAAACAACCGTATAATTTATAAAATAATATTTTCATTTTCACCAGTTCCCTTAGTTTGGTTTTGCTCCACAATGTAATGGAGGGGGACACGGCCTATAAATGAAGTTTTTCTTGTAAATGAAGCTGCCTTATACTGCACCAGACCTCTGGTCCATCGAAGTCAGCATTGTCTACACAGACTAGCAGTGGCTCTCCAAGGTTTCAGCTGGAAGTCTTTCATATCTTCTTCAACCTGGTCCTTTTCACTGGAGATGCCAGGGATTGAACCTAGGGCCTTCAGCATGCAGAGCAGAGATGCTTCCACTGAGCCATAGCCCCTCTCCGTGTATATGTGTGTGTGAGCGTGTATGCGCAATGGGAGGAAGAAAGACTGGCACAGGTGGTAACTGAAAGGGGATTCCATATTGCTTGTTGGGATGAAAGGGGAGCCCTGGTTTGGAAAAAGTTGAAGAACTGTAAAGGAAGGGCCAATCATCTGGCAGGGCATGAAAAATTATTTTTTATTATGCTATGAAGCATGTGATGTAAACAATTAACCATATAATTTGTAAAATAACATGCATCCCTTTATATAGCATATATAGCATCCCTTTTGTGCATGTACCCACATGGGAGAGAAGTCCTGGACAACCAACAAGCTTTTTGCTCAGTGCTTACCGAGAAAGCTCATAAATACTGAGCCAATTCTGAGCCGAGCTCAGGAAAGTCCTTGTATAACTACCAAGTATTTGAACATGGCAGGTACAAATAGCACCACCAATGCACTTGGGAACCTGTCTTATAAATAGTTGCATGAGGCATACACTATACATAGGAGTACGATCTTGGGCCAGATACACAACATTTTGCTTTCAACATTTCTTCACTTTGCATCTTTGAATTTTGCTGAAGAATTAAGGAGCGGGAAGGATATTGTTTTTACAGTCTAAAGGGAGTTGTTGTGATGCCACTTAAAAAAAAAATAGCAATCCCAAATGCTAATTGGGTATTCTTCTTTTAGAGATCGAGGGGCTCTAACACCACTTTATTAGAAACAGGAGAGTCATGATGAAAGTGGCTGTAACCTGAGCTATTAACACTACGGTAGCACATGCACGCGCATGCGTTCAATTGTCTGTTGCCTGATTAGCCCCTACTACGTGTTATGAGTCAGTGAGGAAACTGTGTGCGTCAAAGTTCTCCAAGTTTCTTCCCAACTAATGAGAAGAGATTGTGCCGTTGCCCTGTTGAGTTCATTTTCGAGGCTGGAGAGATGGAATCCTTGGTGGGGCTAAAACAGAATAAAATTGCTTCGTGCCATTTGCTGGCAGGAGGAACTGGAAGCGGAGTCCCCAAAGACATGGAAATGATCTGTTTGCTTTCCCCCCAAACAGCACAGAGCTGCTAAGAAGTGTAGCAAAATTCAGATGAATATGACCACAGTCTGATCAGAGGTTAGAGATGGAAACATGTTGTTGTTGTTTTTCCAGGTTTGAAGTGATAATTTTTGTCAGCAGAAAAAGGCTCTTTTACGATCAAGGAGATACTACCGTGTCAGCAGGGGGCTCGGTTTGTGTGCCTGGAAACACCTTCAGGGGTTCCAAACATGAATGTGGTTACATTCCCATGATTAATTCCTGCGGCAGGAAACAAGGTGTCAATTAAATCAAAAGAGACCAAAGAGGAGACGGAGAGGTGAAGCCAAAGCCCAGCCGATATACAAACAACACGACTCTCTAGAACAATATTAGTAGAACAGATGCTCACCAGCCACGGGGGCTGTTGTGTCTTCTTGCTGCATGTTCAAAAAGTTCCAGCTGATTTAAGAGAAGACTTGTGAAGAAGTTATCGTCTCTCTTCTGTGCTACACAGGCCAGTCTTAAGACTCAGAGAGCATGATCCCTGTGATGGAACAGGCCTGCTTTGACTTTACAGATCCTGTTTTCCCAGCCCCTCCTTGGTTTGCGCCAATTTCCTGGTGGGTGCTATTCCACTTCCTTCCACTAGGGCAGGGATGGGCAAACTTGCTCAATGTAAGAGCCACATAGAATAAATTTCAGATGGTTGAGAGCCGCAAGATATGAACAAATATTACGCGCACATTTTTATTTAGAAAATATGCAGATTTGCTTTTTATTACCATTAAATGAGACTGCCAAAAATAAAAACAAAAGGGGTAAAAACAGATATTGATAATGATATTTATTTGTCCAATGATATTTATTTGTCTAAGAGAGAGAGAAAGAGGGGGAGGTGGAAAGAATGAAAGAGGTGGAAAGAAAGAGAGAGAAAGAGAAACAAAGAAAGCAAATAGATAGGAGGGATGGGGGAGGGAGGGAGGAAGGGATCAAATGCATGCCTCCCCTTCACTGCCCCAGCTGCCCTGCTGGGAGCCACACAATATGTGTGAAAGAGCCGCATGTGGCTCCCAAGCCGCAGTTTGCCCACCCCTGCACTAGGGTATGGTGCCACCACTGTCCTTGTGGGGTCTTCCTGCCAGGAGGGACAGACTCCTGACACCCCTTCTCAAGTTGAGGCCCTGCCTTTGGTCTCCTGCTACCCGGTGCCTGGTTACCACGAGGAACAGATTCCTTTGGGGGGGGGGAAGTGTCCTGGATGATTGGCAACAGGTGCCTTGACTGCTTGCCTTCCCCCTTCCTGGGAGTTCCTTCTTAAAGTAGTGTGGTCTAAGGCAGCTGGAGAAACGATGGGGTCCAGAGAACACTGCCAGCTTCAAAGAGTAAAATATTTCTCAAAAGGAGAAAAAGGTTACAAGTGTACTTTTAGCACAGCACCAGATCAGCAACCCAAAAAACAAAGAAAAGTTGGTCATAATCACATCCTCTGTCCCTGGTTCTAAAACTTACTCTACTAGATGTGGAAATGGAGCAGGCAATTTCATGCAAACTGTTCTAAAGGTGTCTCATTAACTCAGGCTTCCTGCAGCCAGCCAGGCCTGGCCTGGCCTGGCTGCATGTTCAAGATGGCTCCTAGCCTGCTGAACAGAGCTCAGCAGTCTATTCTCTTCCAAGGCCAGCACTAAGAGACCTCCTGCTCCTTGGAGCAAGCACTTTTGTTAAGTCTCTGACTCCACTCATTTTACATCACTCTCCACCCGTTTTGACCAGGTCATTCCCAGGTCCCAAGTGCATCCTGGGACACCCAGGTGCCTCCTGGGGCATTCAGGTGCATCCTAGGAGCCCTCTTGGAAGGCATTCTGGGAAATCTCCAGGAGTTACCTTGCAAGCCAAGTCATTTGCATCGCTATTGCTGGCGACTGACCTATCTTCCTGGCCTTCCAGAGAGAAGAGGAAAAAACCAGGAACACTTTAAAAACTCAGGGTGAAAACTCAGAGTGCGAGGGGGGTTTTCTCCACAATCCCAAACAGAGTTACTCTCTTCTAGGCCCACTCTTCCAACTGTTCTTCTGATTCAAAGGTCCTGAAGAGATCTAAATCCAGCCCTCTTATAGGCCCCATCACTGCAGCTAAATATTTAGTGATTGCTAAGGTGGTTTTCTGTACCCGTTGGCTTCAATTGGCTTAGAAGGGTGTCACTCTGGGGTGGGGGTGTGGCACTGGACATTCCTTTGAACCGGCTCTTTTCCTTCTTCCTTCTCTTTCACATTATTACTATTGTTGTTGTTGTCGTGCACATATTAATTTTACTTCAAAACCCATTGATTTCTTATTTTATTTATTTTATTGGGCTTATCTCCTGCCCCGCCCCACAAGAGGGCTCAGTGTGGTCACAGCACACAAAACATAATAATTATTAATATATAATCTAAAGCCAGATTTAGAACAGTGCAAAACAAGATGGCAGCTTAACAAATAACTTCAGGTAATGCCTCCTGAGGAGGAGCTGCGGTG
Source organism: Gekko gecko (assembly GCA_029375565.1). Taxonomy (NCBI): domain Eukaryota; kingdom Metazoa; phylum Chordata; class Lepidosauria; order Squamata; family Gekkonidae; genus Gekko; species Gekko gecko. The sequence goes on from JAPDNY010000017.1 coordinate 22,849,324, forward strand.
GCTCAAGTGGTTAAGACGCTGAACTGCAGGTTGTGGTCAGTAGTTCAGCAGTTCAAGACCCGGGTGCTGCAAGACGGGGTGAGCTCCCGTCTCTAGTTCCAGCTGAGACAGGGTGCAACTGGCCCAAGGTCATTCCAGAGGGTTTCCATGGCAGAGTGGGGATTTGAATCTGGGTCTTCCAGATCCCAATTTCACACTCTAATCATTATACCACGCTGGCTCTCCTCTTCTGTGCTGCAACTGGCTGGGATGGTGGCTGCATCTCTCCACCCTCCACCCAAGCTATCAGCCAACTTATTGGCTATTCCAGGGATGTGGAAGAGAAGAGGAGGAAATAAAGTTATATAACAGGACAATAAGAGTGGATCCCTTGATTTAAGGCAGTGGTCCAATAAATAAAGTATTGACATGAATGGGATTCTTGGGGTTACATTGGCACCAATGTTGCTGTCTCAGAAGGAGAAGGACCCAATAACTTCAGACACTAGACTTAAGCTGGTTCTGCATCTGGCATTCGCTTCACATTTTCTCAACACTGGGCGATTCTGCATTGGCTTTCCCCTCCGTTGTTTTAGCAAACCCACGTTAGAACAGAAATTCCCCTCTGCATTGTGTGCCACTTTCACTTTCTCTGATCATCAGGTTTTATGGTACCTTCTGCATAGATTTATGGCCATTCAGAAGTGACTTTGCAGTCAGCGCGGTATTGGCCCGGGGTATTTGAATGTGGTTTTGAGCTGCGCCTTTTCCTCCATGAGAAAACGTGGAGTGAATGCCAGACGCAGAATCAAAGGAAGTGAAAGTGGTGTGCAGTGTAGAGGGTACCATAAAACCCGATGATCAAAGGAAGTGAAAGCGGCATGCAATGCAGAGAGGAATTTCTGTTCCAACCTGGGTTTGCTAAAACAACGGAGGGAAAAGCCAACGCAGAATCACCCTATAATACCATTCCTCACCACCAGGGCTTTTTTTGTAGAAAAAGCCCAGCAGGAACTCATTAGCATAATAGGCCATACCCAACAGCAGAAACTCATTAGCATATTACATCACACTCCTGACAGCACAGCTTATTAGCCTATTAGGCCATTCCCCCATGTTACCAGAAATGTGGTCACCCAGCCACACCCACCTTTTGCTTCTTATTCTGTTGACCTTGTTTGTTCTCAAAACCCAGGCCTTTTTTGTAGCAGGAACTCCTTTGCATGTTAGGCCACACACCCCTAATGTAGCCAATCCTAATGAGTTCCTGCTGTTGGGTGTGGCCTATTATGCTAATGAGTTCCTGCTGGGTGTGGCCAACTTGGGAGCCAGCTGGAACTCCCTTCCTGTGCGTTCCTGCCCAAAGATAGCCCTGCTCACCACTGTGGCCTCCTCATTTGTAGTGTGTTTGTGTGCATGTGAAAAATGCTGTCAGGTCACAGCCGACTTATGGTGTCTCTGTAGGGTCTTCAAGACAAGAGACGAACAGAGGTGGTTTGCCATTGCCTGCCTCTGCGTTGCGACCCTACCAATTCCTTGGGGGTCTCCCATCCCAATACTGACCAGGCTGGGCTCTGCTTAGCTTCCAAGTTCTGATGAGATTGGGCTAGCCTGCCCGCCCCCCCAGGCTGGGGTCCCATGTGTTGTATGCAGTTTTGTTTTGTGGTCCATGATTAAGAACATAAGAAAAAGCCTGCTGGATCAGAACAGTGGTGGAACTGGGTTTAGAATATTTGCTTGGGGGGAAATAGTTCCTTTTGCCAAGCACATTTCCCAGCCAAGCAGAGGGAAATTCTCAACAGAAATGGCCCTTTCCAAGAAATCCCTGGAACCAGAGTTTACTTGATGCAATACAACCATTGTGGTCCAAAACCACATCATCATCTTCTTCTTGCAGGTACAACGCTACCTCCTTCCTTCAAAGCCAACAGAGTAACGTATTTTGGCCAGCACCCCGGCACGAATAATGGTAAGGAGGATTTCTTTTGCATTCTGGTTTTAGAGCTCTGGTAATTTCAAAGTCATTCATGACGTGTCGGCTGCTGCGCCTGGAACTATGTCTGGAATCTCCTCCTGTCATTGCAAGAGAATTGTTCTTTTAAGGATATCCATGTCACATTGGGGATTGAAACTGCTGAACTGTATTTCAGAGCCGGTAGAACTGATGTTTATCTGTTCTCATTGTATCATGGGCAGCATTGTGTGTTCATCTGAATATTACAAGAGTTGTAAAGGGATTTTTTTTTTTTTGGTAGGGGCTATCTGGAATTATGATTGTCTCTTGGTTGTAAGCACCAGAAATGAATAACAATGCTTATCTGACTATTAATTCCACCTCCCCCTGCCATGCTCAGAATCCTTGGTGGTAACTTAGGCTAACGCTGAGAATTCTTCAATGGGATTTATATCCACTAATTGGATGTTGAAAGTTGCTTCCATAGCAACCAAATTAAGAGCCACAAGAGAATAAAAAAAGATAAGGCAGAAAACAAAGATCTCAGTGTAAGGGCTCCCTTGCGAGCGCAAACCTTTTGTTCCTGGCAGTTTTAGATGATTGCGGTTAGAATTTCCAAATTTGTGGGCAAGAATTAAAGAAGAGCTTCTTTTGAAGAGCAGTTCCTGTCTCAGCGCGCCTCAGATACTTACAAGCACAAAGATGGTCTTTTTTCTTCTCTCCACAACTACCTCTTCTATGTGGAATGTGTTTTTAATTTGTTTTAATCTGATAGTCCAGTCAAAGATATTGAAGGATGTTCACAAAAAAAAGTATGGAGGGCTTTTGCAATTGGTATATGAGAGAGAGAGAGAGAGAGAGAGAGAGAGAGAGAGAGAGAGAGAGAGAGAGAGAGAGAGAGAGAGAGAGAGAGAGAGAGAGAGAGAGAGAGAGAGAGATTGGATTTATACCCAACCCTTTACTACCCAAAGGAGTCTCAGTCTGGTTTACAATCCCTTTCCCTTCCCCTCCCCACAACAGACACCCTGTAAGGTAGGTGGGGCTGAGAGAGCTCTTTTGAGGACTGCTCTTGAGAGAACAGCTCTGAAAGAATTTGTGGCTGATCCAAGGTCATGCCACCAGCTGGATGTGGAGGAGAGGGGGTTCAAACCCAATTTCCCCAGATTAGAGTCCGCATTTCTAGCCACTACACCAAACTGGCTCTATTACTAAGTTAATTGGCACTGAATAAATTTGTTGACTTCTTGAATCTGCTCCAAAGAGCCTGGTTCATATATGGATGCTTTGCAGACACAGCTTGGAAAGTAGGGTTACCAACCTCCAGGTGGTGCCCAGAGTTCTCCCAGAATTACAGTGGATCTCTAAATTACAGAGATTGCTTCCCCTGGAAGAAATGGGAACATCAGAGGGTGGAATCTATGGAATTACATCCCTGCCTTCCCCAGGCTCCATCCCCAAATCTCCAGGAATTTCCCAAGCCAGAGCTGGCAACCATGACGGAAACAAACTTTTCAGTGTAATGCGTGGCACAGCCTTATGTGCAGCTGATCTGCATGGCCTTACATCCCTTTCATTTGTACTATTTCAGATAGCTATGGAGGGCTGGATATGAAGGCTCCTTCTCTATGTCAGAGTGGAACCGCTGTTCTGCGGTGAGGAGGTAGCCCATGGAATGATCTGGTTACCTCCTAAGCATCCCCAAATCCCTATACCTTCTTGCCTGTCTAAACAGATCCCATAAGGTATAGTTAGGATGGCCATCTGGTCACTTTTCCATTTCCCCTTTTCTTCTGGCCAATTGCCAGATGAGTTTTGTGGGTTTCCCCCCCATATAATGTAGAAAATCTAAGAGGTGCTCATTTTTAACTTCTTAGAACGTCTGACATCAAATAAATTTTCTGTATTGTGCCTTTAAGAATTTTGCAGCTGTAGGACTCGCAGCAAATTTTAACTTTCAGTTTCAGAGCAGGTTTCCCAGTGTCTCAAAAGCAGCTTCTCTAAACATTGCAGGGTTTTTTGGCTGCCTGTTCTGCTTCTGTTTGTCCTGATATTGCCTCAGTGGGGGTGGGGGGTGGGGGGAAGAGAGAGAGAGCAATGCTTCCTCTAAGCTGTGGAGACTTGTGAGCAAAAATTCTACTTTGTGAGCTACTGGCATTAAAGTTGTCACTGAGTGATTTGGTTACTGCATACATTAGTTTTCTCTGGAGCCATCCTTCCTGAGCTAAGACAAAAAATCTTTGAGTTGGAGGCTATAAAATTGTGAACTAGCTCACACTAACTCAGCTTAGAGGGAACACTGGAGGGCACCTCAGATGAATTAAACTTTTTGCTGGCTCTGCCCTTCCCTTCCATTTGCCTCATCCTCAAGCAGATGGGCTCTGACCCCTGACTCCACTCTTGCACCCTGTAGTCCTGCCCTCCCAGGGGTCTATGCCTTACCATATTTGTGGATTTCAAGAACTGTCAATCCTATGTGGTTGGACGGACCCGAGTTCTAATTCCCACTCAGCCCCAAAGTTCAGTGGATCAACTTGGGCCAGGCACTCTCCCTAGCCTACCTCACAAGATGGTTGTGCAGTTCAGATAGGTGGGGAGGGAACCCTAACCTCCTGTGGAGGAAAGGCGGGGTGAAATAATAGACAAACGAGATCGTGACACATCATTTTATTACACTGCTGCGCTTCACTGGCAGTTGGGCAGAGAAAGGCATTACGGAGAAACCAAGTGATCAATGTCATCGTTTTAAAAACTCTGTAGAAGAAAAGCCTTTTCCAACAAGTTTCTCATCTTCAGCCTCATCTCTCTACCTGCCACTGGGAAACTGCCAAAGCTTCCCTTGTTAGTATGACAGTAGTTCAGACTCTAAACTAGGATCATAGACGGTTGAATAATGCTTAAGTAATCTTGGCCTTCCTTTCTACGTTTAATTAACTGTGCCTCGCAGTGCTGCAAAAACCTGTTCATGTTTGACTCAGTGCTGTTATCTTCCCTGGGCCTCGGAGAAGAGTTTCTCCCAGGTTGCTGCCCGCCAATTGTTTTAAAGGTACTTCAAAGCCCAAACTGTACAGTGATCCTTATCAGAGGGAAAGGCTTTTGTGTATAAGAGACCGATTTGTTCTAAGTGAATGAATGAGCAATTATGTTCTCAGAAGAAGATTTAGGAGATACCATATTAGACAAGATTGGAAATAACACACTGGGAATGGAAGGGAGGGGGAGGGGGAAGGTTTTGAATCGTAGACGCTTACTCCGCGGAAGCATTATCCTGTAATGGTTCTGACCATTACGGTGAAATAGCATATTAAGGGAATAAAAAGATTGTCAATAAGGTATTTAAAGTCTCCGCCACTCAGGCCAGAATGCTTACAAGGCAGCTGGTAAGAGCAAAGACCTTAACAGATCATTTTTGCCTTATCAGATGGTAATTGCTTAGGAGACGGAAACTTTTGTTCTTTCCCAGGTTCGGATCTACCTTGGGGTGAAGGTGGGGTTAGACTCCTCTGGCGCATGGCGGCCTGCCTCCACTGCAAAATCACACTTTGCAGCGCGCTGGTTGAGCTTGGAGGAGAGGGATGTATGGAAGAAGGAAATGACCTCCTTTGCCTTCCTAGGAGAAGCAGGGGAGATGGCCCTGAGGAATTGATCTACAGGGGTCATGCCAGAGAGGGCAGAGAAGACAAACCTGAGTGTTAGAGGATGGATCTTATTGTGGTTTTGGTTTCTGATGAGTCTGGGGCGGGGGATCATTTCTGGAATGATATAAATAGGCCAATGGGAGGAAAGCAATGGCAAACCTAAAAAGCATGATAAAAAGCAGAGACATCACCCTGCCAACAAAAGTCCGCATGGTCAAAGCAATGGTATTCCCAGTAGTAATGCATGGCTGTGAGAGTTGGATCATAAGGAAGGCCGAGCGCCAAAGAATAGATTCTTTTGAATTATGGTGCTGGAGATGAGAGTCCCTTGGACTGCAAGGAGATCGAATCAGTCAACCCTAAAAGAAATCAACCCTGACTGTTCCCTGGAAGGCCAGATCCTGAAGCTGAAGCTCAAATACTTTGGCCACCAAATGAGAAGGGAGCCTTCACTGGAGAAGACCCTGATGCTGGGAAAGATTGAAGGTCAAAGAAGGAGGGGACAGCAAAGGATGAGATGGTTAGACAGTGTCATCGATGCAACGAACATGAAATTGAGGAAACTTCAGAGGCCAGCGGAAGACAGGAGGGCCTGGCGTGATGTGGTCCATGGGGTCGTGAAGAGTCGGACTCGACTGTGTGATTGAACAACAGCATAAATAGGCCGCGTTGTCGTAATCACTTTGCAGTCCAGACCAGGGATTCTGGGGCTCTAGAGTGGCCAGTCTTCAGGGGGTTGCTGGAGATCTCTTGGAATTACACCTGGTCTCCAGGTGACAGAGATCACTTCCCGTGGAGAAAATGGCTGCTTTAGAAGGTGAGCTCTATAGCATTATGCCCCACTGAGGTCCCTCCCCTTCCTAGGCTCCACCCCCCAAACCTCTAGAAATTTCCTAATCCAGACCTGGCAACCCTACTGGGCTTACACCCTGGTTGTCCCACCTGCCACCCGGTCATCCCTCCCCCTTCACAGCCCCCGTTTCTTTTCAAGAGACCTGGACTGGAAGCTGAAGACCATGACACCCTCCTGGTACTCTTCTCTTCCTAGATGCTCAGGAGCTCTACAGATCCTTGCCATGCTTTCTCCCTCTCTCTCCCACATGTTCCAGCTTCCCAGCCCTTTGTAAAGATGTGCATCCCCATCAAGGCCATCTTCTGACAGTGTCCTAAACCTTCAGAGCCCCCAGGCCTTTCCTTTTCCTCCAAGAAGACGTCTCCAGGCTCCAGAGATGAGTTCTACTGGAGGAAATGGCAGTTTTGGAAGGTAACTCTGTGGCCAATTTCACATAAGAGCTGCACCACCGTCACGCCTCCCTTTGCCCCGTTTCTATTGGTCAATTGCCCACTCAAAGCCATGCGGCCGCATTTTGACCCGCGGCTTCACCCGATTTCCCCTGCGGTTTCGTGATCCTTCAACCAGAGCTTGGCTCCAAAAGAACAATAGGGACTAGGATCCTGAGTTTCCTAGTCAGCCCCTATAGGATCTGTGGTGGGAAACCCTTCAATGGGACCTATGGGTGTCACCCGGGGACTGTATATAATTGGCTGTTTCGGCCAGTTGTTGTTGTTGTGTTGTGTGCAAGTAAACTATGAGCTGATAATCACTGAGCATCTGTCTTCGCTATGCGTCAAACCCAGTACACAACAAGGGGTAAAAGTGGCTCGGGGTGTTTTCCCCCACTGTGAAAATGGCAACAGAGAAAAAGCTTCCTGCTCTCTCTCCCTGTGCCATCCTCTTCCTTGTGAAAGTAAACCTGGAGCTGACTGTGAAAGTAAACCTGGAGGCTGCATCTGCAAAAGACAAACCCTGGCCCCGGTCACACAGAGCAGTTGCCCCGCCGAAGGCATGGTAGCCCTGAGGAGTTTCTGGGCATGATCACATCGGCAAATCTGGGAGGCGGAGCACTCCCATGGCCAACGTGCGGCTTCCCACAGAAGATGCAGAGTAAAAAACTACCAAGAAAGGAGCACTAGTTTCTGGGAAACCCAGGGCAAAGGCGGGCATCTGATCGTGGGAGCACCAGTATCCCGTGGCACCTGGCGCCCGCCCACGTCCTGGAGCAAACTGGATGTTATAAGTTTCCATAGGATGCACATCAATGCCAAACGGTGCATGCGCACAAACAAGACACCAACAGCAGCCCGCCCCCCTGAATGGCGCATGCGCACATAAGAACAGCGCAGCATGTGTGATCGCGCTGCACAGCTTTTCTGCCACGCTTCAGCATCGCCGTGTGATCTGCGCTAACAGCCAGAGCATGACAACTCGGAAGACCGTGTGATCGTCCTACCGTGCTTTATTTTGCTCCGGGGCAAACAGCCACACCTCCCCCTCGCGTTTTCTGGACCGTATGACCGGGGCCCCTGTCATTTAGCCTACACAGAGAAATAATGCGCCTTAGGCGAGTGCAGGCCTCCCCCCCCCCCAATTCACACAAACTTTCTTGTTCTGTGTGAATGAAATCTGGGCTCCTTCAGAGGTGAAGTTCTTTGGGGTGCTGTCGCTGATGAACTGAACTCGTCGAGCACTTCAAAGATCCTCCCCCTGTTTTAAATTTAGATTACGGATTGAATGCTTCGAGTCATTCCACCTTAGCAATACTGTAACATGCTCGCTTATTGATTCATATGCATAACTACATTTACGAGAAGGTGTTTTAATTACTCAGTTTTGGATTTTGTCTTTATCTTCAGGAGTTGAATAAAATAGTTTTATACATTATGCGCTTTTTGCTTCATTTAATGTGTCATGCTTTGCTTCAGTTCTGTTTTCAGATCTTTGGTTCTACAACACAAATCCTATTGAACTATTTATGTATGTAATGTAATGTATTATTTATTGAATGTCCCAGCCTGTTGATTGTATTGACTCCCTCTGGGTAATCCACCTGGAGTCCGAGTGAGAAAGGCGGACTATAAAGAACGTAAATAATTGGAAACATGCAAGGTGATAAAACATATCATGAGGACTTCTTAGAGATGGGCTGTGTGAATAATTTTTTTGATAGCGTTCCTGTCCCTGCACTGGCAAGCCCTTGGAGCATTTGGGGTGCGGGGCCTGGAGATCATCGCTGGTACAGTTATGTCATGGCAACAGCAATGCTTTAGGAATGCCCCCAGTCTCTGTCTCGATCTTTTGACCTCTCCCTCCTGCCATGTTTATGGCTGCGGCCACACACACTAAATAATCCACTCTCAATGCACTTTCCAACCAGATTTTGCCAGTTCACCGAAAGTGTGACTGCAGCCTATGTCCTAGCTCTCTTACCTACCCCCAAGAAGGCCTTTACTTCTGAGTAGGCTAGTACTTTCAGAAACAGGATGGCAAACTCTTCTCATTTATTATGTTATCTTTAGTGCTACACTACAGCATGGCTTGGTTATAGCTGATGTACAGGAAAGTCTCCTTGAGGTAAGGGCCCTGGAAGCAGCATGGCCAGCAGAATGCTAGCAGCCAGCAAAAGCCATTCAGGGAGCAAGAAGCAATGCCATGTGATGTTGTGATGTCACTTCTGGTGAGTATATAGAAGTGACATCATGATGCTTTATAAATTTGCTCATCTCTATGGTTTTGGTTTTTTTACACCATAGCGATGTGAGAACTCCTACAGTATTGGAACTTAATTTCCAGGCACAAACCGGAAATGATGTCACAGCTAGGGTTGCCAGGTCATTTTTGTCTGCCAGCAGGGGGTGGGAGTGAGCTTCCCAGGGGAAGTGACATCATCACGCCGGGTACATCACGCAGTGATGCTCTGGTATTTTGAGCAAAACTCTATGGTTACCATAGAGTTACACCCAAAATACCAGCGCATCGCTGTACTATATCCCCGGGCATGGTGACATAACTTCCACATGTTATCATCATGCCAGGGATGTCACACCTGGCCATGGGTGTTGGGGGTGGGGCTTTCCCCACCAGCCAACTGACCAGCGGTGGTCTGAATCCCCTCAAATCGGGGGATCCTCCACTCCCACCAGGGGCTGGCAACCCTAGTCACAAGGTCACATATCATCACTTGATGCCACTCCCTGCCTCTGCCTCTCACTCTCCTGGAACAGAAATCCTGGTGGGGCCCAGTGCCCAGAAATGGGAGCTTTCCTGCTGCTCCTGGGGAAGATGGCCACCCTACTTGGCTGTCTCTGTTTGAGTCTCAAATTTGTGCACTACGGCAGGGAATATAGCAGCTAATATGAGATCCCATTGTCAATACAGGACTTTAAGGCAGAGGGGCACCATGAAAAGCAGGAAAGTTTATGTCAGTACCAGCCTACACAGGTCTACCCAGGTCTGCTCAGTGAGGTTTACTCCCAGGAAGGTATTCTTAGGATTTTGCTCTGTCTGTGTGTGTGTGAGTGTGTGGTACAACTATTCAACAGATCTATGCCTGGAACCATGAAGTTCTGGATTATTACGATAAATAAAATGATCACAATGCCACACACACTGAATAAGGTTTTATTCCCCTCCCCCCTCCCTGCTCTGTACATTCTGTACTTAGTCTGTTCTGTAATCTACTTAGCAGATTTGAGTTTCAAGGCTGTTTCTTGACTTATGTAATAGCAAAGGATTAAAATTTAAATCCCTTTCTCACTAACAGCATGATTAACGCAAGCGTTCTTTCACAGACACTTGCAGATTTGGAGGGGGGGAAGATCTGTGCATCACATCAATGGCTCTCTCAAACTTAAAGAAGGGAATATTATCTGGAGAATTTTAAGTGGGATAAAGAGAGTCAAAATGTGGGGATGTTTCCCTTTGATGGGAATATACATTAATTGAGCCTCTTCTTGGAGAAAGGATGATGGAGTGATTTGAATGGATTCCGCAACGAGGTGCAGTGCTAACCTTTCTTTGCGATTAGATTAACTTGGTCTTGAAATGAAGAGCTTGCTTTAGATGTTACTGGGAGCAGAATGAACTTCCCGTTCATTCTGCATCCAGTAACATCTAAAGCAATGCAACACAAGTGAGTTGCATTTCCTGTTTGCTGTACTTCTTTGAGGGCTATCCTGAGTATGTCAACTTACAATCCTACTCAGTTCTCCTGCGTGGGGCATGGTCCTAGAAAGGAGTTCTTAGAATGGTAATGTTTGTAATGTATGAAGTGGACATTCATTCACTGAAATGAATCTTGTTCCTCATTAGGGATGGGGACAAGCCGGCTGACGAATGGAATTTTGTCATGAATTTTGGCAAAGCAGTGTTTGCGAACTGAAGAACTGCCATGAACTTGCCAAATTTTGGTGCAGTTCTTGGCTGTTTGTGGGGAGCAGAAAGCAAGGATTCAAGAAAGAAAGCTGAGCGGAGGGGAGTTCCCCACCACTCAGCTGTTTGGTTTAAATGGCTCGGAACCATTTAAACCACTGCTTTCTGCTCCCCACAAAAAGCCACAGGGAGCAGAAAGCAGGGGTTTCCAAACAGCTGAGATGAGCCATATAAACCAAACAGCTGAGTAGCAGTCCCTACCTCTCAGCTGTTTGGAAACCCCTGCTTTCTGGTCCCTGTAAAAAGCCACAGGGAGCAGAAAGCAGGGAGTTAAATGGCTCAGAGCCATTTAAACCAAACAGCTGAACAGTGGTCCCTGCCACTCAGCTGTTTGGAAACCCCTGCTCCCCAGAGAATACCACTGGGAGCAGAAAGCAGGGGTTTAAACTTTAAATGGCTCACAAACCAATATGAACTAGTTCAGGTCACAAAACAGCAAATCAGTTCAAGGTTTAGTTCATGGTTCAGCCACAAACCACAAACCGAACTGCAAAAATGCAGGTTGTGCCCATTCCTATTCTTTATAATGAACCAGATAGCGTTAGATGTCCCTGTGTTCCTTTGGTGTCTGCCCATGAATCTACCTAACCTGACAAATCGTTGTTATGATGATTTCATGAATAAATGCTCCTCAATGCCCAGGGACAAAAAGCAGACTATATATCCATCAGTCTTTTAAAGGATGCTCCCAACTTTGCACAAACACAAAGAGGGTATGGAGTGCGAGTGATTCTACGCTTGACAAATAGATCAGTTTAATGTCCTGGGCATGATTCTGGGGGGTACAGTCTTTGGACATAATGAAGACTTAGTTTGCAAAATGCACAAGGACAAAAGTAAGTGTCTGTGAGGTCCATGCTATTTGTTACTTATGTCCAAGGTGCCATCTGGTCCTATAGCACTAGTGGATATCTTGCAGGTGCAAAGCTGCTCAGGACGGTGCTTGTGACAAATATGGATCAAAGCCACCGAGATGATCTTACTAGGGGCTCACCTCACACATCAGTGAGAAAATTCAATCAAGACAAGTTTGCCCATCATAGGGTTGCCAGCCTCCAGGTGGGGCCTGGAGATCTCCTGGAATTACAACTGATCTCTAGACTACAGATATCAGTTGCCCTGGCAGACTCAGAGAGTGGACTCTATGGCATTACACTCGGCTGAGGTCCCTCCCCTCCTCAACCCCACCCTTCCAAGGCCCCACTCCCTCGAAGCCCAGGAATTTCCCAACTCGGAGTCTGGCAACCCTCGCCCAGCAATTCTGTTCATCTTGAAGTTCTCAGCCTGCCTGGTGACAAGCTGGTGGTTCTGCCAACTTCCTCAGCCTAACTGGTTTCCTGGAGGAGATACGCCTTTGCGTTGGCATCATGAGCGGAAGACTCGTTTCTACCCCTGCTGGATCAGGGCAAAAAATGTGTTTAATAAAAAGGAGTTGGGGTGGTGGCGGCAGCTCGGAATGCGGCAGAGTAGTTTTGATGTTCCCCTTGCTTTGTCCCTTTGACTCAGGGAGGACTTTGACTCCCATCACGGGATCCTGTCATGTGCGATTAAGGGCAGGGGTGGGAGTTCCTAGCGATGTTTATTCAGTAAATCCCTCCGAATTCTATGTATGCAGGCTTAGAATGGCCAAGGATACCTATCTTTGTAGGTGCCTAAGTTACACTGCTGGAGAAGTATGTGTACCTATCTTATGGGGAAAAAACCCCCCCACATTTTCCAACTTGTCATAGATACAAATCTATCACCAGGACTTTTGAAAAGTGGTGAAATAATGAGGCGAGATTCCATCATCATCATCATCATCATCATCATCATCATCATCATCATCATCATCATCATCATGGAATTGGTTTTTATATGATGATTAGTTCACGTCACATGGGGCGCATTATGCTGCCTTATACTGAACTAGACCCTGTTTGCTCAGCAGCGGCTCTCCAGGGTCTCAGGCTGAGGCCTTTCACATCATCTGCCCCCTGATCCTTGCAGAATCATAGAGCTGGAAGGGACTCCAGAGTCATCTAGTCCAACCCCCTGCACAATGCAGGAAATTCACAAATACCTCCCCCCCACCCCCAGTGACTCCTGTTCCATGTCCAGATGATGGCAAGAAACCTCCAGGATGCCCGGCCAAACTGGCCTGGAGAAAAATTGCTTCCTGACCCCAAAGTGGCGATCAGCATTTTCCTGGATGTGTAAGAAAGGGCCACGAGAACTAAGCACTGAGGCAACCCTCCCTGCTCTCCCTCTCATGATCTGCCTCAGTTCACAGAATCAGCCATCAGATGGCCATATAGCCTCTGTTTAAAAACCTTAAGGAGAGCCCATCACCTCCTGAGGAAGCCTGTTCCACTGAGGAACTGCTCTGACTGTCAGAAAATTCTTCCTAATGTGAAAAGTACTGAGACCGATGAGTGATTTCAGCTCTCACATACTTTATTAGTTGCGGAACAAGACAAACTAGCCGGCTTGCAGGCCGGCTTCTGTTCCCCTGCAAAACCCACACCCCAACTCCTACCAGGCCTGTGATAGGATCATTCATACTTAATCCACTTAACTCCTAAGATATTCGAGGCCCGATTGGTGGGGCTTGAGGAGCCCCTGTTCTATTGTTCTCCTGGAACGAAGCTCAGCCTTGGCTTGCCCCGTGCTCCACCGGTCTGCGCCGGCTGGAGCACGTGGTCGAGCCTGGCCGAGCTGGACACATTACATAATGTTCAGCCAAAAACTCTCTTGATTTAATTTCAACCCGTTGGTTCTGGTCTGACCCTCTGGGGCAACAGAAAACAACTCCGTACCACCATCCTCTATATGACAGCCCTTCAAGTACTTGAAGATGATCATCATATCACCTCTCAGTCGTCTCCTCTGCAGGCTAAACAGACCCAGCTCCTTCAACCTTTCCTCATACGACTTGGTCTCCAGACCCCTCACCATCTTCATTGTCCTCCTCCTTCATTCCAGCTTGTCCATATCCTTCTTAAACTGTGGTGCCCTAAACTGAACACAGTGCTCTAAGTGAGGTCTAACCAGGGCAGAATAAAGCAATGCCATCACTTCACATGATCTGGACACTATACTTCTGTTGATACAGCCCACAATCACATTCGCCTTTTTAGCTGCCACATCACACTGCTGACTCATGTTCAGTGGATGGTCTACAAAGATCCCTAGATCCTTTTCACACATTTCGTAACTGGGGATGGCAGGGACTGAAACAGGGACCTTCTGCATGGAAAGCATACTCTACCACTGATCCACGCCCCCATTCAGGATCTGGGTGAAGTGAGTGGAGGAAGTCTCACAGGTGACCATTCTCTTGGTGGTAATGGTGGTTCTTGGCAACCCTGGCTATCACAGAATTGTCTGCTAACAATTAATACCAGTGGTGGAAACATCAACCCTTGAAATGAAACTAGGCTTCCCAGCCTCCAGGTGGGGCCTGGAGATCTCCTGCTTTTAAAGAGCTTGCTGACAGAGATCAGCTCCCCTGGAGACAATGGCTGCTGTGAGGGGGGACTCTATGGCATTGTACCATGCTGAGGCCCCTCCCTCCCCAAACCCCGCCCTCTTTTTGATCCACCCCCAAAGTCTCCAGGTATTTCCCAACCCAGACCTGGCAACCCTAAATAAGACAGAATGGCCAGCCAGCGGCAACATCTGTGAAAAGGCACATACGCTATTTTAAAGCCAAATCCCTTAATAAACTCTCAAATTTAATGATAAATCTCCTATCTAATTCCAACCATGTGATTAGAAAACCGATGCCTAGATTTTCCTCCGGAGAATGCAGGAACCACAAAGGAAACCTGGAATTTTGAACTGAACTAGAGGAGAGTCATGAAACTCAGCAGCAACTGAACTGAGTAGTGCCTCGCTTTCTTGGGAAAGGGAGGAAAGCTGTGCAGCCACCTAATACCCTCTGCCCTGTTACTGTGGTAATGGCTTCCAAGAAGGTAGCGAGCTCTCTTTGAAGTTAACAGCCTCCCTAATCCGTTACTTAGATTGGCCTGTCCACCTTCCCAATTGTGTAGCCCATCAGAGTAGCTCTCTTGTCCTCTCAGTAGGCCTCCTTTTTTTGGGGGGGGGGCAGGTAGAGTAGGTAGCACTCCCTCGAAAGCTCCTCTCTCCAGGAAGAAAGGACCGGGTCTGCAGAGACATTTTAAAAAAGAGATTCTTTCTAATCTGTCATTTCCTGCTAGGCGGAGATTGTGTATGTCAAGGAGCTGACTGGTGAGTTCTCAATCTCTTTAAGACGCTGCCTCCAGAGTGTCTAATAGACTGTCACTTGGAATGCTTAAATGAGATCCACTAAAAGCGAGAATAATGGCGGCAACAAAAGAGCTGGAGAACAGTAAAAGCATCCATTTCAGGGGCAGCAAAGGTAGCAATATTCTCCGACTAATAACGTGGTTCGATGGCATTGGAGAAATGGGGCACATATGGGAGACATCAAGTGGAAAGAGAACAGAGAGGATTTTCTTCGCGAGGGATGTACGAGGGTGTGTTTTTGCTTGTTTTAATCTTCAGACATAATCAAGAAGATCCTTTTCATCCAACCGATTTTCATTGGTTTACATCCTGGTTTTGAATATTTTTTTTTATAGTCTCATCACACCATTTTTAATATTATATTGCCAGATGGGATATATATTAGATGGGAAAACACATGCCTGTAGTAATGGCGGTATTTCTATCCAGTTTTATTAATGCAGCTTTAGAAAGGATGACTGTAATTTTCCCCAGGTGTGAAGAAAAAAATAAAAGAAACTCTGACCCTAGGATCCACCAGAGTAGTGACAAAGTGTGGTAACATCCTTTTAATAAGAAACTAAAGAACATGACTTTAGCTCCGCTAAACAAACTTGGAAGTTGAATAGCTCCGCTCAACAGACTTGGAAGCCTTTCTCTGATGGGAGAAGAGCTCCTTAAGTTGAAGGAAGGATCTCTTAATCAGCCGGAAGGCTTCCAACTTTGCTGTGCAGAGTAGTGGGACACAGGCCAATGTCTTAATTGCTGGTTCTCAAAAGAGCACCTACTCGCATGCTTCCATAGCCAACAGAAAATTTGATTTTGGATCTCATCATCACTGGAGATCAGGGAAGGGATATGAGAAAGTATTTCCTGCAGTGCATTGATAGAAGGTTCTTGCCCTCTTTGCCCTGGCCTCCTGGTTCAGTTGGTCTTCTGGTGCCAGATCCAGGTATGTGTCTATTTCAGCTCAGGTTTGTCCTGAACAGCAATGGGGATCTGACTTATGGTTTTCTCATATTGTCCATGGTTGATTTTGATATGATCTGTCACTGTATTGTTAAGGATGCTAGGCCATTTTATATTGGACATTTTAATGTGTTGTTGATAGGAGTATGAAAAAAAAATGGTATGTTTTGGGTTTGGGTATACTGAACCCCCCAAAATTGGTATTTTCTGATATCCCCAGATCCCAATAGTGGTATGGTATTTGGATTCAGGATTCTCTAGAAATCCTGATTTTTTTGGCTCCCTTATACTCTGTGGGGACCATTATAGTCAGTGGTCCCCATAGAGTATAATGGAGAATCAATCTATTATAACCGAAGGAAAACAATACACACGGAACCATGCATGCATTCTCACAGCCAGGGCTCATTTCCTGCAGGAGCGCACAGGAGCGGAGCTCCGGCAGTAAGGAGCCCAGGAGGTGGGCACATGCAGCAAGCCCCGCCCCCTGCTCCCAGTAGCCCCCCCCGTCTCTCCTGGCTTGTTGGCCAACCCAGCGAAGCGCTGCCACAAAATGGCCCTTGAGCTGCTCTGTTACTGCCTGGGCCCAGGCACCTTTAAGACCAAGGTGTATTCAGGTACAAGGTCTCCCTCCTCTGTGGGGGCAGATCTGTGCACTCCCCACCCTCCAGCTAGCAATCCAAAACAGGATGTCAGGGGTGTGGCATATGCAAATAAGTTATGCTAATGAGTTATGCCAATGAGCTCCCGCACCTCTTTTTCTACGAAATGACCCCTGCTCACAGCTGACCCAAAATTATGGAACTATATTTCCATTGCAAAAGCAACAACCTTGATACACCTTAAAGATGAACATATTTATTGGGGCATAAGATTTTGTGTATGAATGTCTACTTCATCTAATGCTTGAAGCAATACCGTCATAACTGGATCTCCTCAAAGTATCATTTATCCTTAAGTGTAGCTATGAGGCAAACCCAATTTGGATTGTAGCTGCTGAACCAAGGAAGAGGAGGGACTAATTCTTTCCCTAATACTATTTTCCTAATCTAAATCAGAACACCTCCCCCCCCTCCTTGCACAACTGCTTTTTAAGGTCAAATAACATGTTGAGGCTACCAGCCCTTCTCTGGCAACCAGTGGGAGGTTGGGGAGGTGGAGGAGACTGGCAAAAATGGCATCATGAAATGCTGCAATGTCACTTCTGTGCAAGGACCTGGAAGTCTGTGTTGCCTGATGCTCTAGGAATTTCCCTGATTTCTATGGCAAAAATTATAGAGATTGGGGAAACTCCTAGAGTGGCGTACAACACCATTCCCACTCCATTTTTGCTCCGGCTGCTCATTTGAGCATCCATGGAATTGGAGACTGCTGGTGGGAGGCTGCTCAGGGATAGGGGTTAAGCAGGCAATGTGGCAACACCATCTGCTGTCCATAAGCCCATTTCTTGATGCCATAAGGACCAGATACTTGGTTTTTGCAAAATGACGTTTAAGACTGCCAGCTTGTGGATTTCTGCACTCAGCAGAAAGATCCATGCTAGCCAAGTATTTGCATGGGTATACACAGCCTTCAACCCATGATCCAGCAGGTGGCTCACATAGAAATGTAGGGGAGGGGCTGTCTATTGTCTCTTGATTGTCGGGGTTTTTAAAGGAACTGAAGCTTGGCCTCATAGCTGGCAAGCCTATGTGTAAACTCTGTGTGCATAAAACATGAATCATGCCTTTAAAAGGATTGTTTTCAGATGCTTGTGTCGCCGGGAAGCCATTTTCAAAATGTTTGGCCTCGGGGGACTCATCTCCAGAAGGATAATTAGCATTCCCACGTTGCCCCTATGAAAGCGGCTCTGAATCAGCAAGCCTGGGCAGATTCCTCTTTAAATGTATATTAGTATAGATTTACGAGGTGGTGTCACGAGGGACCGAGAGTGACCTCTGGGAGAACTAAGTGGGAAGTCTGATGCATCTGCAAGAGATACACTAAATCAACAGACTTATCATGAACCCACATTAGTGGCCCTAATTGCATCTTGGACTTTTGCTTCACTACGCAGCTAATAAAAACCATATACCAAGATATATTGTGCGATGTATCAAAACACATTATCTTAATTCTTGGCGTTAGTGCATATGCCACCGGGGAACTACGAAGTCATTGTGGAAGTTTCCATAGGGAGGCAGCAGTGTATATATTCTAATTGTTCCTAATTACTGGGGACAGGCTACAATCCTAAGAAAAATTTCCTGAGAGTAAGGCAGGAAGGAGGGGGTCCCTGAAGAAATGCCAGAGAGAACAAAAAGGATTTCACCGGTTGGCAGAAGACTGAAATAGAACGGGACGGGCATATATTCCTGGAGAGGGAGTTTCACAGTTTTGGTGGCATGACCGAAAACACCCTCTCTCACATTTCTGCTCCTTTACCCAGGGATCATTTCCTGCAGAAGTGCGGTGGAGCGGCGCTCTGGCAGTAAGGAGCCTGGGGCAGCCCCCTCCCACTATTCCTAGCCTGCCTGTGCAGACGGATGGGCTAGGGAAAGCCTGCAGAGCCCCCCACTGCCTGGGGAGATTTAAGTGTCTTTCTTTCCCTTCCCCAGATGGGAAGGGAGAGAAAGGCATTCTAAACATGCCTGGGTTCCCTGCCCGATCTTCTCCAGGTGCCCCACAGCCTGGAGAAGATCGGGCAGGGAACCCAGGCATGCTTGCATGCCTGCCCTTTGTTGGGGTGTGTGGCATATGCAAATGAGTTATGCAAATGAGCTCCTGCACCTCTTTTTCTACGAAATGACCCCTGCCTTTGGCCTAAGGTTACTTCACCCCCTGGTAGAGATGGGAGTCCTCTGCTGCCAGGTCCCACTTCCTCGCCACTGATCAGTTGGCTGGTGTGGGGGGAACTTGCCCTGAAAAAGAGAGAGATCCATCTGATGTGTTGCTGCTCCTTTGACCTGGAAGTGACATCATCATTTCTGGGACATTGGGGTAACATTCTGGTATTTGGGCAAATTTGGGCAAAGAAGTCAAATTTACCACAGAGTTTTTGCCCAAATACCAGAGTATCGTCTTGGTGTCCCAGACATGATGATGTCACTTCCGGGTTGTAAGGCCGCTATATGCCTTGGCAAAGGGGCGCTTCTGGCAGAAAGCACCCCTTATCTCCCCCCCATACACTCTTTGTGTCCAAGCCATGTCTGGCCTAGAAGTAGGTTATTGTGTGGCCTGGAGATATATATTAAACCAAGGTGGAGCAGAACCAAACAGTATGGTTTCTAGCAGCAAAAGAACAAGTCTGAACTTGCTATGCTGGGAGGGTGGCCCTAGGGTATTTGTCGGACTAATAGTTCCTCCCCCCTTCCAAAATAAAGAGATATTTCTCTATTTATTGAGGCCTACAGGAAAGAAGAAATCCTATAATCTGCCACCTGGCTCATCCCTTCCTGGTCAAATCTCCCTGATCAATATGTTATTCACACAACTGGGTGGCCTTTTCTTTCCAGTAATCAGGGATCATCAGTGGATCATTAACTTCTCACATTCTTAGCCACATTCCAACAGAAATGTTAACAGTTTCTGTTTGCACCAGGATATCCATTCATGTGGCAAAATATGACAATGTCTTTGTCTTCTCCTGGGGTCACTAATCCTGTCAGCCTTCCCTCCCCTTTTCATACCCACATTTCTTTCATAACAGCAGCTCCCCTCTTTCCCACCTAACACAAAAGGAGGGTCACCAAGCAGCATTGTTTCCATTTTGATTAGTTTAAATTAGCAATCCATTCACCTTCTGAATCAGTGGAGGAAGCCATCAGAGTTCCAGCCCAAATTCTATTTTACATCCAAAACCCCTCCTAAGAATATCTCCTGTTTCCTTTATCCATTCCTGGAAATGCTATTCAGCCATCCACAGACACCTCTAGCCAGGGGTCTTTTGGTAGAAAAAGAGCTGCAGGAGCACATTAGCATAAGGTATGCTAATGAGATACTAGGCTATTAGCATAATAGCTCATTAACATATGCCACACCCCCTGACATCACCGGAAGTGATGCCAGAAGGGAAAGCAAAGGGGAGGAAGGCATCTTCAAAAGCCTCCCCTTCCCTTCCCCAGCCAGGCTGGGCAGGGGGGAAGGGAAGTGAAGAGTTGGGCCACAGGAGGAAAGAGGGAAAGAAAGAGAGAGAGGATAGAGAGACAGGAAGAAGGAAGGAAAGAGGGAAAGAAAGAGAAGGAAAGAAGGAAGGAAAGAGGGGATAAAAAGAGGGAAAGAAAGAGAAGGAAAGAAGGGAAAGGGGAAAAGGAGAGAACGAAAGGAGGGAAAGAAAGAGAGAGAAGGGAAGAAGGAGGGAAAGAGGAAAAGGAAAGAACCAAAGGAGGGAAAGAGAAAAAGGAGAGAAGGAAAAAAGGGAAAGAAAGAGAGGAGGGAAAGAAAGAGAGAGAAGAAAAGGAGGAGGAAAAGGGAAAGAAAGAAAAGGAAAGGAGTGACAGAAAGAGGGCAAAAAGATGGGGAGAGGGAGGAAGGCTCTTCCTCCTATCCATCAAGCCCCCCCAGATCCCTCACTTACCCCCATCAATGCCTTCCCCTGGGGTCGCAGAGGTTCCAGAAAACATCTAGCTGTTCCAGAAAACTGGATTACAAAATTAGAGAAACCACGCAAGATTATAAAAGATACAATAGACAGAACAATGAAAATGACCCCAAATCTCACAGACATTAACTATGACATCAGGTTTCTGCTCCTTCCCTCTGGATTTCTGAGGGGGCTGGTGGTGAATGCATTGTTTCTATAGGGCATCTAATGCTGTGCAATGCACTGTCTACCAGTTAATTCACTGTATTTTGGGGACAAGAGGCCCCAGGGCATGACTCTAAGATGGAGGTCCCCAACGTGGTTGTACCTCTTGGCCCATTTGGAATTCTGAGAATACTGAGGTCATGGTGGTGGAAAGTGCCACGAAGGTGCCACTGAATTATGGTTACCCTCTAGGGTTTTCAGGGAAAGGGATGTTCAGAGGTGGTTTGCTATTGCCTGCCTCTGCATAGCGACCCTGGATCTTCTCTTTGCTCTCCCATCCAAGCCGGGTCAACCCTGCTTAGCTTCTGAGATCAGACAAGATCAGACTAGCCTGGTCTGTCTGGGTCATTGCTCGGGATAGGGAGCAAAAGGAAATGGCTGCCATGGGGTGGAAACAAGCACAAAACGGCTGCCATGGGGCCCAGGGCCAATCACAAAATATGGGGAGGCCCCAACCAGATGGATCATTGGTCTGATCCAGCAGGGTTCTTCCTATCTTCTTTATGCCCTATTGTGAAGTCTTCAAAGAGGCTCCATTGTGTTTTACCCACTGATCTTTTCAAGCTAATGTCCGTAAGATAGTAGGGTGGCCATGTCTGGGTTGGGAAATACCTGGAGATTTGGGGGGTAAAAGCGGGAGATTTCCAGGTCCCCACCTGGAGGCTGGCAACCCTATAAGATTGAGATGAATGGAATGGAGCAGGGGGGGTATGGAAGGAGATTTCTGCCCCCCCTCCCTGTACAGGACCTGGGTCTGGGCATCCCTTCTGTTACTTGAATGTATCATATACTTCTGGGTGCTGGAAAATTTGCAAATGGTAGCCTCCACATTGGTAAATATTCTGGCCTTCCGACAAGTACCAGAGGATGATAATGTATCTTTAACTAATGTCACGCCATCCTTGGTGCCAGCATCCCCTTTATAGGAGGCACTTTTTTTTTTTTTGGCTCCGGATGGCTTATTTGAAAATTTGTTGCCATCCATTTGGTCACTGAGAAGTAATTGTGTATTACTGTAGACAACAAGCTGTTTGCCTTAACGAGCAATCAAAGCATATTGCCGAATGGGGAATAGGCTGCCTTTGACATCCCGTCGTATGCGCTGGCAACGGAAGATGTGCACAAGCGTCGATTTTTGCTTTGCAGGGTAATTGCAAGCTCCACTTGCAGCCCATCCAGCCATCTGCGACGTTATCAGACACCTGTTTGTGGCGATAAAATCGAAGGGCGAAGAAGAAGCATATGGGCCGAACAAAGAGGTCGGGGAAGCTGCTGGCCCCTAAATTTGTGCTCTGCAGTTCCACAGTGCTTATGTCTGGTAGAAGAAGAAGAAGAGGAGGAGGAGGAAGGAAGAAGAAGGAGAGCTGGATCTATACCCTGCCCTTCACTCAGAGTCTCAGAGTGGCTTACAATCTCCTTCCCTTCCTCTCCCCACAACAGACACTCTGTGAGGTAGATGGGGCTGAGAGAGCTCTGAGAGAACTGCTTTTGAGACAACAGCTTTGAGAGAACTGTGACTGACCCAAGGTCCCCCAGCTGGCTGCATGTGGAGAAGTGGGGAATCAAACCCAGTTCTCCAGATTAGAGTCTGCCACTCTTAACCACTACACAAAATTACAGGATGATTCTCTTGCATTCCTCCATAGCATCTGCCAATCACACCTTTTTGGTCCCCCAGGAAGCTCAGGGCAGCAGGCATAGTATTCCCCTCCCCAGTTTGATTCTTGCAACGTACCTGTAAGGTAGAATAGGCCAACAGCATGTAAATGGCTAGGGTTGACAACCTCCAGGTGGGATCTTCAGGCCACAAAGATCAATTCTCCCGGAGAAGATGGCAGCTTGGGGTGGGGAGGACTCTATGGAATTACAACCCTGCTCTGTCCCCCCGCGATTCCACCCTACCCAAGCACTGCCCCCAAATCTCCAATAATTTCCCAAGCCAGAGTTGGCAACCCTGTGACAGGCTGTGAGTTTCTTACAGTGCTACACCATTCAAAGCCCACTGACTTCAATGGACTTCCAAGGGGCTTACAGCCATATCACCTTGAACACACCCAATCTTGTCTGATCTTGGAAGCTAAGCAGGGTCGGGCCTGGTTAGTACTTGGATGGGAGACTTCCAAGGGCGTAACTGCTTAGGTTGGCACTGTAATTCTGTAACAAAAGGGATGATGGTGAACAAGGAGTCCAAAAATACCACAAACACTGTGTGAAGTAATACAGTAAATAATACAATAATAACAATAACACTCTTTGTGTTCAATACATATAGAGTAAATTCAGTAAGTCAATAACCACAGCACAATGAGTGTGTTTATGTGTGTGTGTGTGTGTGTGTGTATATATATGTATATGTATATGTATATGTATATATGTATATGTATATGTATATGTATATGTATATGTATATGTATATGTATACACAGGGCTTTTTTTGTAGAAAAAGCCCAGCAGGAACTCATTAGCATAATAGACCACACCCAACAGCAGAAACTCATTAGCATATTAGGCCACACTCTGACAGCACGGCTCATTAGCATATTAGGCAACACCCCCTTGTTACCAGAAGTGTGGTCATCCGGCCACACTCACATTTTGCTTCTTATTCTGTTTACCTGTTTATTGTCAAGACCCAGGGCTTTCTTTGTAGCAGGAACTCCTGCGCATGTTAGGCCACACAGTCCTAATGTAGCCAATCAAAATAAGTTTCTGCTGTTGGGTGTGGCCTGTTATGCTAATGAGTTCCTGCTGGGCGTGGCCAACTCGGGAGCCAGCCGGAACTCCGTTCCTGTGTGTTCCTGCCCCAAAGTAGCCCTGTATATACACATACACATGTGGGTATATATACATATGTATATGTGGGTAAATTCAGTAAGTCAATAGCCATAGCACAATGAGTATATATGTATATGTGTCTGTGTGGTGTATACATACACACACCCACTGGTGTGTAATTCTTACACGCAAAGTCTCTTTGATCTTTCTTCTGTTGGCAGAATGAAGCAGTCGACATGTTCTTCTGGACTGTAAGTAAGCAGTTTCAGTTGAACTTCCTCAGGAGGACTGTAAATAGACTGGAACCGAAGCTTTCAAATATTATGCAGAACACTCCTGCTACCCTCAGGGGCTGTCATTTCACTTTGGGGTCTGTTATTCCAGTCCCAGAGCAGTGTATTTGGGACCAGAGACCTTAATGGAAGATCCATTCCTCATGTGCTTTGCAACTCTTCTTGAGCTGTAATGTATTTCAATGGAGCTCATGCAAGGGAATTGGCATTCCTGGCTCCCATTATTTCCAAAGGGCCTTCAAGTCTCTCCCATTGTTTCCAATGGGCAATCCTGTCCTTCCTTTTAGTACATCCCCTTCAAAGTGATGATTGACTGGCCGGCCTCAATCTTCATTGGGGTTGGGGAGGGAGGCAGGGAGGCTTCTCACTGCTCTTCCTCCTGCCCAGCCCACCTCTTGCTTTTGCCTGAGCCATGGAGGATCCATCAACCCCAACAATTCTCCCGCCAAGCTGTGGCAGGCTGCTAATGAAATTAATGAATACATAAATACACAAATACACACAAGTATTAACAACAGTTCTGTGTGAGACCTGGAGGGAGATCAACTATTAACTATTTGGTGTCCTTAACTCCTCATTAGTATCATGGGAATGATTGCCCCACCTCAGAGGGTTACTCTTAGGAATGCCAGTTTTCTGGGGTCAGTGATCCTTGAATCTGGAGAGGGTGAGGTTTGAGGAGGGGTGGGACCTCAGACAGGTACAATGCCATAGACTCCACCCTCCCAACCAGCCATTCTCTCCTGGGGAACCATTGTTGCCAATCTCCAAGTAGGGTTTGGAGATCACTCAGAATTACAACTGATCTCCAGGAGGCAGGGAGCAGGTGATGGAAAGCTGAAATCAGGAGCAGATAATGGCAGGTTGATGCTTGGCTGGAAAGGAGATAGAGTTGCCACAGGGTGGATTTGAGGGGTGGAGCCTGGAGAGGGTGAGTTGCCATGGGGAGATTTGAGGGGTGGAGCCTGGAGAGGGTGAGGTTTGAGGAGGGGTCAGACCTCAGACAGGTACAATGCCATCGACCCCACCCTCCCAACCACCCATTTCCTCCTGGGTAACAATTGTTCCCAATCTCCAGGTGAGGGCTGGAGATCACTCAAAACTACAATTGCTTTTCAGGTAGCAGAGATCACTTCCTCTGGAGAAAATGGTGGACTCTTTGTCATCATATCCTGCTGAGGTCACCACAGTAAATTGACGCTGACTGTCCAAGGCCTTGGCACTCTCCCAGAGCCTCTTTCTAGAGCTTGTTGTATTTATTTCCACAATGGGCCTTATTCCTAGTTTGTTATAAAACAAAGGAGTTTCAGGACTGTCTCCTCCAATATGTCCCCAGAAGAATGCTGAGATTAGCTGATAACAACTTGCTGGTGATCCCTTCCCCTAGGGAGATCCTGCTGTCCTCGACTAGGGCCAGGGCCTTCTTGGTCCTGGCCCCGACCTGGTGATACTCTCTGCCGAAGAACATCAAGGTCCTGCAGGATCTGATTCAGTTCCACGGGGCCCGCAAGGCAGAGATGTTCTGCCAGGCTTTTAGTTGAGGGCAGCAATGGTTAAGACTGGCACCCTCCTTTTTCTTCCTATGGCCCCCATGTCCCCTTC
Organism: Gekko gecko; assembly: GCA_029375565.1. Taxonomy (NCBI): domain Eukaryota; kingdom Metazoa; phylum Chordata; class Lepidosauria; order Squamata; family Gekkonidae; genus Gekko; species Gekko gecko. Next base: position 22,874,837 of record JAPDNY010000017.1, read on the forward strand.
CCTGCCCTGCTGCACAGACAGCCCTGTAGCCAGCAAGAGGGGTTTATATCGCCAGCTGGACTGGTTGATTTATTAGTACATTGTGATATTTTTATCCTGATTATATTTTAATTGTTTTTAGGATTGTAAATTGCCCAGAGCCCACTTGCAGGGTTGGGCAATTCATAAATCTAATAAATAATAATAATAATAATAATAATAATAATAAAAGGACTCCCAACAAATGCTTGTAAAATGACTCCTTCCCTCCTTCCCTCTCTCTCCCTCTCTTGCAGTTTTGCAACCTTTGAACCTCCAGTGCAAATCTTTCTCCCCTTCCCACCCTCAAATGGTTCCCCAGCCCAGTAACACAACAAGGCTTCAAATTCATTGTTCCAGCCTCGGCTAGTAGAATAAATTATTTCTCATCCATAAAAACCACGCTCACTTGAATAGCTCAGGTGGGCCCTTACAATAAATGCCCTTTCCCGGCCTGGAGTCCCTTCATGTCAATAAAGCTTGTGAATCACAAGATGCGTGCCTGAAACAAAAAGTCCCCCCGATGTCCTCTCTTGGACCGGTATTTAGAACTATTCCTCTAGTTAAATCCCCCTTGCTGATGACTCCCTCTTCAGCTATCTCTCGATCAGATTATACAGCAGTTTCCTGACTTTGTCTGGAGAGAAGAAAAGCTGTCTTTGGCCTGTCTCCTGTTGGATGACTTTGTGCGCTAGAAGGCAATTAATTTCTACTGCTTCCTGTGTGCATGGGCGGGGGGCTACGTGCTTCCCTGGAATTTCTCTGACAAGGCAACAAAATCCGTAAAAGAACAGGTAATAGGACTCTTGGACATCGTATACAGTAAACAGTGAGATGTGGCAAACAGTGTTTCTGAGTTTTCCACCGCTGCTTGCTCCATTGCTGAACTGGGGACTCTCCCTTGGGGCTATGGTGTTAAGGTTGCCAGGTGGGGCCTAAAGAGCACCTGGAATTACGGCACATCTGCAGGTAACATCAATCAGTCCCCCGGGAGAAAATGGAAGCTTTGAAGGATGGTTCATATGGCATTATACCCCACTGAGGACCCTCTCCTCTGCAAACCCTGACCTCCCCAGGGTCCACTTCCAAATCTCCAGGAATTTGCCCACATGGAACTGGCAACCGTACTTGGTGTGTTCAGAGCCTTGTGTAGGGGATGAACGGTGGGGAAACCGTCCTCTTCCAAGAAAGAGGAAACCACCAAGGAGGTTTCATCCTGTCCTAATGCTGCCTCAGGGCAAGGCGGGGCAGCTGGGATGGGGGTAAAGAAATAACCAGTACGAGTAATTTATAATGAAGGTGATGATGAATTCCAGTTTGAATTCACGGACATATCAGTGTTTTCCACTAAGGCTTCCCCAATAGCCTGGTGTTTATTAGTGCGAAAACATTATCATTTACTATGCGGAAGAATTACCAATATTTGCTCCTAATACACCGAGGTTCCCTGAGTTATTAAGCACAGGATAATGAACCCCCTTGCAGAAAATAACAAGAATGTGATCTATGCCTGCAGAGGCAGCAAATAAAGGAATACAATAAAAAAATGTCGCAAATTAATGTAATGCAAAACAATCTTCATTCCAGTAGACAATATTTTATAATTGCATTTTCCTTATGAAGCCACCTCTCCCGAATACCTGGGGTTGCTTCATGGGAACAGCGAGCCAATTATTACCTTATACAAGCCTATGGCCATTGTTGTCTAGCATCCTACAGTGGGTGCTTTTTTTTTTAAGTTGCCCAGTTTCTGTTAGTGAGGGAAATATTGCAAATTGGCACAAGGATCATCCATCAATTTGATACACACCAGTCATTATCACAAGCATGGAGTTGTTGTTATCAGTTTCAGGGTTCATTCGGTGGCCTTGAGCAACCTGCAGTTCCCTTGGCCCATGGAATCTGCGGTGCGGGGGGGAAATTAGGGTGTGGGGTTGCCAACTCCAGGTTCAGAAATACCTGGCGATTTGAGGGTGGAGCCTGGGAGGGTGGGATTTAGAAAGGGGAGAGGTCTTGGGAGGGCATCATGCCACGTCGTCCAGCTTCCAAAGCAGCCATTTTCTCCAGGAGAAGTGGAATAAATGCTTTTGATAAACAAATGATAAATAAGTGATGTAGTCTGGAGATCGGCAGTAATTCCAGGAGATCTCCAGCTTTCACCTGGAGGTTGGTGACCTTAGTGTCCAAATCCATGTTCTGAATATCAGTGGCTGGGGGCTTTGGCCTTGGCATTCTCTGTGGCGGGTTCTTTAGAATTTCTGGTGGGCCACCGTTAGAAAGAGGATAAACCATGGATCGGATTCAGTAGGGCTGTTCTTACTGTGGTGTTTTTGACGACTTTAATCTGGGCCAGTGCTTTAGACTGCCGTAGTCCACTCCAGGACTTGGTGTGGGCAGGAACAGGGAGAAAGGAAGTTGTTGCCACTGCAGTAAAAAGGGTTGCTAGGGCATTACCTTCTGCCGGCGGGGGGCTCCAACCCGCTCTCCTGGATATTCTGCAATGTGCGCTAAGCACGCGCACTGCTATAACATCACTCAGAAGTGATGTCATTGCACCAGGCATGTCACCCAGTGGGTGCTCTAGTATTTGGCCCAAAACTCTATGGTTACCATAGAGTTTTTAGCCAAATGTTAGAGCGCCCCCTGCACGACATGCCTAGCACAATGATGTCACCTCCGGCTGATGTCGTCGCATCAGGTACATCAGAGGTGGTGGGACTCTTCAGGGGTGGGGCTCATCCCACTGGCCATCGGGGAGATGCCATCCCTAGCAGTGGAAGAACTGGGGTTATATAACTGCGCTCCTGTTTGAAATTATGCTGCCTTCTCATTCTGAAGCTTCGCTTTAAGGACACAACACGGCTGATGCAGGGAATGAGAAAGAACCTCAACAAACAGGAAGACTCCCCCGCCCCAAAGCAGGGACTAAGAGACATCATACATTGGGTTGCCAGCTCCAGGTTGGGAAGATCTGGGCATTTGGGGGGTGGAGCCTGGGGAGGGCGGGGTTTGGGGAGGGAGGGACTTCAGCAGAGCACAGTGCCACACAGTCCACTCTCCGAAGCAGCCATTGTTGCCAGGGGAGCGGGAGATTTCTGGGTGTCCCCTGGAAGTTGGCAACCCTAAATACAATGAGGGGTTCCCCCTCCCCTTTGCAAAGTTCAGCAGTTTACACAACACTTACACTCATATGTTGCATAGGAAATCCATGATCTGGTGCAGTGGTTAAGAGCGCAGACTCTGGCCGAGGACAGACTGGCAATTTGCTGCGGGATGGGACCCGGGCTGACAACGACTCAATATCGGATTAAATGGGATGTTCACACAGGCACATCTGCCTGGCATCCCCCACCCGTAGCCTACCGGTGCTCTCGCGCTTCAGTGCCGGATTAAAAAAACACCTGATAAAAGCCGGCGCAAATCTTGAAAGCCTGCGTTCGTCGCGCGTTTCTCTGCTTCCGGGGAGTCTGAACGCGCAGCCGAAAAGCCGGGAGCAACCCGCGTTGGGCATGAGGCAGCAGCGGTGTGATTGGCTGCGCTCCGCTCCACTGCCCAATGCGGTGCCGGCGTTGCAGGGCAAAAAAAAAAAAAAAGGCAAAATGCGCTTATGCGCACATACACCCACAGCCGAATTAATGGGAAAACGGCGAATATAGCACGCCTCCGGCGCGGCAGTCTGAACGCTCCCGCGCGCCTCCGTCCCGTATCTTTCGGCAGCAGCCCCCGCTGTGTGGACGGGAAAACCCGGTATTGTTTAATCCGGGTTTTTTTTGCCGCGACTGGCTACCGGGGCAAATTGCCAGTCTGTCCTGGGCCTCTAATTTGGGAGAATCGGGTTTGATTCCCCACTCCTCCACATGCAGCCAGCTGGGTGACCTCGAGTCAGTCATGGCTTTCTCAGAGCTGTTCCCGAAAGAGCTCTCTCAGCCCCACCCACCTCACAGGGTATCTGTTGTGGGGAGGGGAAGGGAAAGGAGATTGTAAACCACTCTGAGACTCTGAGTGAAGGGTGGGGTATAAATCCAATCTCCTCCTCCTCCTCCTCCTCCTCCTCCTCCTCCTCCTCCTCCACCCAACCTGCCTGAGACACTGGAGAGTCACTATCTATTGGAGCAGGCATTATCAGTAGATGATCAGTGGTCTGACTCGGTATAAGGTATCTTCACTTGCTCGTATCAAAAAGGTTTTGACTTTTTTTTTGCAGCATATTATCAATACAATTTGGCAATGGAGACACGCATTCAGGAGACACTGAAGGCAGCCGCAAATAACACTCTGCACACAATTTGGAAATGTAAAAAAACTTGAACAATTAGAAAATGCTTAATACATCTGTTCCACTTTGGAAACAGGACCAGATAATTCTGTCCTCAAAACAGGATCAAGATTCAGATTAGAAGAATTTCAGAAGCATCTCTGGTTCGGTGGAGTTTAGATTGCGTACCGCTCCCCAGCAGTAGCTGAAGGAAAGAAGTGCAGGGTGGCAGCTACATCACTAGGTTAGGGTTGGTCAGGTGACATTTCCTGATCACTGTAACAGCTTTCGAATTAAGCCTGCATGCTCTTCCGAGGACCTGGCCATGCCAGCTTTAGCAGAGTCAATGGAAGACAGGAGGGCCTGGCGTGATGTGGTTCATGAGTCGGACTTGACTGTGCGACTGAACAACGACAACAACAACAACCTTCTAATCCCATTGACCCTGCTCTTGCTAGCTAGATACATCCAACTTCATAGGGTCAAAGTCCGTCAGAAGCGAGGATGTGAAACACAAAACCCAAATCCATTTTCCTGCAATGCAAAAACATTTTGGTTGGTTTGATTAATTATAGAAACACCAGCAATCTGCCAAGAGATCTGTGCTTCCTATTTATAGGGTCTTTCAAGTTCCACAGAATCAAAGCAGTTTCGGAATGCTGCCAAATTAACACTTTCTGCTATGCTTGATATTAATTACGAAAGTCGGTATTAAGAAGGAGGTGGCTTTTGTGCGACCGTACAAGTCAAAATTGATAGGGCTCTGTGCGGGCGTGCGAAGGATTGTATTGTGCTAAAAAGTAGCAGTGATGGTACAGAAATGGGGGCGGGGGGCGGGATGAGAAGACCTGAACAAAACTAAAACAAAACATACAGTTTCTCATAAGCCGGCCACATCTAGTTTTATAACGCACATTACAGTTCCTGCAGACTTGAGTTCCTGCAGCTCGTCATAAAACCGTGGAATGTTTTCAAAACCGTCTCGAGCATATTTGGATAATAAAACGGTTTATAACAAAGATAATAGGCAGGGAAAGGGATGGGAATGAAAAATAATAATTGGGTCGTTACGGAAAAGACGCTAATGCTAGGAAAAGTGGAAGGCAGCAGGCGAGGAGGAAGACTGAGATGGATGGACTCCATCAAGGAAGCCACGGCCCTTTGTTTGCAAGACTTGAGCAAGGCTGTAAATGAGAGGACATTTTGGAGGATATTAATTCATAGGGTTGCCATAAGTTGGAAACAACTTGATGGCATTTCACACACACACACACACACACACACACACACACACACACACACACACACACACACACAGAGTTATGAAATGTGAAAATGCTGTGATCAAGTCTATTGAAGCTTCTTGGTCCCCCAGCACAGACTTCTGTCTCCTTCGGGAGCAAGACTACTATGCTCACCTAATCGGGTGGGGATGTATCTTGTACCTAGTAGCCACCAGCCATCAAAAGCCATTAAGGAAATGCCAGAAATGATTTGTTACACAGACGCCTAGATACGGCTGTGTCTTTGGATGACAGCATATCATTCCTCTTTTTTGCCCAGGGCCTCGATCCCCGTTTGTTGGGAAGCCACCGTTCATTTTGATTCCCAATTGATTTGGGGGTGGGGGATGTGTGAGTCAGATGATGTTTGTGCAGGAGCTTGAAACGAAGATGACTTGTTTGAAATTACTGCTCAGGTGCCATTATGCTGATAATTCATCTTTTTGGCAGTTTTCTTAGACACACAGATTTCTTATCAGTAGAACTGTTATGCGTTCCCATCCTCCTGAGTTTGGGGTCACAGTGTTAATTGTACACAGCGGTAAAAGGATGAGCCAGGGTATGTGTGGCAGACAGGACTGGCCCAAGGGTTTTTGGTGCCCTAGGTGAACTATGACTTTTGTGCCCCCCCCCATTCAACATACAGACACAAACATAATGAAACATCAACCAGCTCATTGCAGGGGCTGCAATTCTAAGCATACCTACCGGGGATTGAATTCTGAGTAGGCAGAACAAACATGCATAGGGAAAATGCTGGTTTGGCTCCCTCTCTGCCCTGTGCTCTAGGCTCCTGGAGGTAATTTTATGATGCATTTTAATTGTATTTTTATGTATTTTGTGTAAGCCACCCTGAGCCTACCTTGGCAGGGATAGCGGTATATAAATCAAATCAGTTAAAAATAAATAAATAAAAACTGTGGCTGTGGTCACACTGGCGGCTTGGTGCCATATGGCACTGCCTTAAAGTGTTGCAGGGCATATAATCCAGACATCACACCCTGCTGCAGGTTACCCACGCGGACATCCTGTGGTCAAGCATCCACATTACTGCAGTGCTTCAGCCACAGAGCACGCTGCCTGGTTGTTTTTAAAAAGGTGTGCATATGTGTGCATGGATGTGCATGTGCGCATATGCACACAGAGGCAAAAACTCTGGGAAAAACCACTCTAGTGGGAATGGATCTGCAGGTTCAGACTGCCAATCCGTTCTGTTTGCACTCCCAGCATTCAGACATCCAACCATGCATGATGAATGCACAGGGAAGCAAAAGCACCACATGTTATTTGGTGGCTATTTACTCTGGTTCCAACTTGTCATACAACGGGGTGACAGATGTGGCTGTGTGACTGGGCCCATTAAATCTTTTTGTGAACAGCTATCAATGTCAACAGCACTGAAATGCCATTAAAGGAATTGTTTGTGTGTGAACAGTGCCCATATCGGGCCAAACTGCCAGTCTGATGCAGCCTGTGGCCCTTTAATCCCCTGGTGCACTCCTCTCATGTTGGCGCTCTAGGCAATCACCTTGATATGCCTACTGGATGGACTGGTCCCGGTGGGGCAGCAAGTTTGGGCAAACAGGTAAGGATCAGCAGAGGTTGTGGAGAGTCTAGCTGGAGCAAGTGAAAGAATCAGAAAGGTTCTGGGCCAATGCTCCCTCTAAGCTGTGGAGTCTTGTGAGCAAAAATTCTACTTTGTGAGCTACTGGAGTCTGGCACGGAAGTTGTGAGCAAGCGCTTTGGCTACTGCATCAATTAGTTTGCTCCGGAGCCATCCCTTCCTGAGCTGAGACAAAAATGTGTGAGCTGGAAGCTAAAAAACTGTGGGCTAGTTCACACTAACTCAGCTTAGAGGGAACACTGTTCTGGGCACAGCCTTGTAGCTATTGTTCAGCCTTTCAGATTATTCTTTTTGCATTCCTTCCCAAAGGCTGCTGTGAAGTTGGAACCAAAGTGAGTCCCAGATATACAAATTCTGCTAGTAGAAAACACCATCAAAGATTATCACAACAACATTAATGCATACTGTAACTATAATAAGGCATAAGATGCAATATTTCCTCCTTTGAAGATAAAACATAAAGTCCATGTAGTCAGTGTAACTTGATAGGAGGAGTCCACATTGTCATAACATTTTCCAAACAGCCTTTGCAAAGATGCCCATTCTAGATACTTGGAAGATGTGTTTCCTTCGGCTTCTTCAGTTTGCCGGCTGTGTAAGCGGAACCTGATTTCAGCCATTTCAACAGACCAGAAGAAGCAAATATAGGTGAAGCAGGGAAACTCAAGTGGACATTGGATGCGAAGACAAGGCGAAATTGAGAAACCCAGGAACGAGTGTAAGGTTGCTGAGGGATTGTTGCTATATAGATGCCCCAGGAATCCCAGGAAGAGGGGGGAGACACAGGGCTCTAGTTAGCTTTCTTCACAAAGTGGAGGTGCCAAATGAACACATTTATAAAACCAGCCATGAAGAAGACACGAAGCTGCTGCCTTCTGAGTCAGACCCTTGGTCTATCAAGGTCAGTGTTGTCTGCTCAGACTGGCAGAGGCTCTCCAGGATCTCATGTAGCAGTCTTTCCCACCACATGTTGTTGTTCAGTCCCACAGTTGAGTCCGACTCTTCGCTATCTCGTGGACTATATCACACCAGGCCCTCCTGTCCTCCGTCATCCTCCAGAGTTCACTCAACTCCATGTCTGTTGCATCGGTAACACTGTCTAACCATCTCATCCTTTGCTGTCCCCTTCTTCTTTTTACCTTCAATCATTCCCAGCATCAGGGTCTTCTCCAGCGACTGCTCCCTTCTCATTTGGTTCCATGTTCCATGTTACCTGATTCTTTTAACTGGAGTTGCCGAGGATTGAACCTGCAACCTTCTGCATGCAAGGCAGAGGCTCTACCACTAAGCCCCTCCCCCAAACCCAAACCCACTGACCAAAATCTCAACAAAACATTGGATATTTGCTGATATGTGTCCAAAATAATTTTTTTAGAAGGAAGAGCCCAACAGCCCTCTGAGGAAAAGGTGATGGAGGTATTTCTAGAGAGGCTAAGCAGAAAGGCCTTTGCTGGAATTATTTGGCTGCTGAGAAATGAGGATTTATGGGGCCCAGTTGGACTAGAATGTGGATTTCAATTAGATCAATCCTGAAACCTGAGTTCCTATTAGTATATCACCACAGGCTCTTAAGCTATTCAAATGCAACACATCACTCTTTTAAATAAGAAGATAAAACTTCATCCAGATATTAAAAGCATCTCAGACCATTGCCTGACATTTAAAAATCACCAACTCCATTCTGGTAGGTGGGTCTCCCCATTTGGGTGTGTGAGTCCCCCAAATACTTTTTGATAGCCCCCCTCCTGAAATGATCACCCACTAAAGTCAAAGAAAGAAAAATACGCAATAATGCCAGGCTTGTTTGTAATCTAAATTGATTTGCATACCGAGGCCGCGTAGTGTTATGTGCTGTGTGTGAAATATTGTTTGGAACCATTCCACTGCAGGTAACTTTTCTTTTAAAGGGGAAAAAAAGAGAGAGAAGAAATTGTGAAAATTATTCATGACTCGACACGGCACAGTACCTTGCTAGCTTCGCCGCAATCTGCATTGGAGTCCGGTCACAGTCGGGGCACAAAATTTATGAATGCAGAGAGCTCTCCAGTTGCGCAGTGAAACAGGAAGCATGGTTTCCGCCCGGCAACATGACAGCCGGGTCCCGCTGCAATTCACAATGAGCTTGTTCCATTGCAGCTAACAAATGAGGCGTGAAACATAGTGCTTCTGAATGCTGTTTGTATTAAGGGGAGACCCCTGGGAAATCGGGTGCCTTCAGGTTTCAAGGGACACCTCTGTTTGGCTGCAGCTATAATCCTAGGCTGCCACATCTGTTTCCTGCCATAGGATCACATGCATGAATAACTCTGGCTCTGGGACCACAGCTGTGATGGTTATGGCCCCACCTCCAACTGAACAGACCAGCCACTGCATCCTAAGTCTGGATCCCCACATTACTGGAAATGCTGCTGCTATAAAAGATATAACCTCCTGATTGTCCTGTCCAAACCAGAGAATCCAGGGAGCTAGCAATATCCAGCAATTTGTGCATCCAGGTCAAGATGCAAAAGTGCTTGGAGTGGTAGATTAGGATCTGGGAGACCTCGGTCACAATCCCTCCCTTGGGTGACCTTGGGCCAGTTGCTGTCTTTCAGCCTCACCTCCCTCATACAGTGGTTGTGGTAAGGACAGAACGCATGGTGGGGATAGCAGGGAATATATGTGTATACATGCATTACATCCATACACACACTCACTCCATCCAACCATACATATAGTTTCTGTAACTCCATTTTAGTTCTTTGCAACCTCTAGCTGCCTGGGAGGATGGCTGGCAGGCCGCTCCCAAGAGAACATTCCTCGCATGGTTTTATTAATATTTTCCCAAGTTCTTATCTAAGAAACCCAACTTGTTTTCTTCTGCCACTGGGTACCAGGTGCAAGATAATGGCCCGGCTCTTCTCAGTCTTTGGGATGTAGCTTTGATGGATGATAGTCTTGACTTGTAGCCGGCAATTAGGATATAAAATTTTAGTTAAGCTGTGTATCAGGGTCTCTGGTTTGGCAAGCTCTGCCATGTGTGTGAGGCCCAGCGGATGGGAGTTAGCTTGCTATTTCTGTAAGTTTGATTCTTTAGTAAAATCTCCTTGTAACCAAACCTGGATCTTGCATATCATTCCTTTGGGATTGCTGTGAACCTCAGAGCCTCTGGCCAGGGCTCCAAACTCTCTCTCTCTCTCTCTCTCTCTCTCTCTCTCTCTCTCTCTCTCTCCGTATATGTAAAGTGCTGTCAGGTCTAGGGCTGCCAGCTTCCGGGTAGTGACTGGAGATCTTCTGGAATGACAACTGGTCTCCAGACAGACATCAGTTCCCCTGAAGAAAATGGCCACTTTGGAAGCTGCACTCTACAGCATTATAACCCTGCTGAAGTCCCACCCCTCTTCAAACCACACCCTCCCCAGACTCTCTAACCCAAAAATCTACAAGAATTTCCCAACCTGCATCTGACAACCCTCGTCAAGTTGCAGCTGACTTATGGGATGGGAACCCTGTAGGATTTTCAAGGCCAGAGATGATCAGGGATGGTTTGCCATTGCCTGTAAGCCTGAAATTCCTTGGTGGTTTCCCATCCAAGTTCTAACTGGGCCGACCCTGCTTACCTTCCCAGATCTCACAAGATTGGGTTAGCCTGGTCACCATGTGTGGTACTCAACATTTTTATGTATGTATGTTTGTATGCATGCAACGAACATGAAATTGAGCAAACTTCAGCGGACAGCGGAAGACAGGAGGGCCTGGCGTAATCTGGTCCATGGGGTCGCGAAGAGTCGGACTCGACTGTGCGACTGAACAACAACAATGTTTGTATGCAGGGCTCTTTTTGTAGCAGGAACTCCTTTGCATATTAGGTGACACACCCTTAATGTAGCCAAACCTCCAAGAGCTTACAGTAGCCCCTGTAAGAAGAGCTCTCTAAGCTGTTGGAGGATTTGGCTACATTAGGGATGTGTCGCCTAGTATGCAAAGGAGTTCCTGCTATGAAAAGAGCCCTGTTTGTATGTATGTACTTCATAGTCCACCTTTCTCACAGAGACTCAAGGCAGATTACACAATGTAAATCAATGCAATCAATATGACATGCCATCTAATATGCAACACAATTGGCCTAGGACTACAGAAGTTTTAAATGAAGCAGAAAGTATTAGACGGGATGTGTTGAACGATGCAAAAATTGGTGTTATGTAAGTAATGCAGCGGGAGCAGGATAATACACACAGCAAACAAATAATGCATACAAAACTTGGTCTGCAGTCCCAATCTTTGTAAAACACACCTTCCATTGTAACCCCCCCATTCCATTGTAATATAGCCTTGTTACCTTTATCGCAATGCATTCCTGAAATATTTTATTTTACAACCTTTGCAGAAAGGCACAAGGGTGTGTGTGTGTGTGTGTGTGTGTGTGGAGAGAGAGAGAGAGAGAGAGAGAGAGAGAGAGAGAGAGAGAGAGAGAGAGAGAGAGAGAGAGAGAGAGGGAATTCAAGAACATCCATGGACAGTTTGCTTCCTTGGGACACTTGTGCAGATAACCTGTTAAATAATCTGATGATCTGATAGAAATTACAACCATATTGCTCTTCCAACATACTGTAGAGGAGACACTGTGACTTGGTGACAGACTACCTGGTCTGCACACCAAAGCTTCCAGGTTTCGCCTTTGCCATCTCCATTGAACAGGATCGCAGGGTGTAGTCCACTAGTCATAGTGGACAGTTTGAAGCTAGAAGGTCTGTCACAGTAGAAGGCAGCTTTGTATGTTCACAAGTTTGTTTCTCATGCACTGGAGTCCCAGAAGTGTGCGCCCCATGTTCTGCATCATAGCCATAGCATGCACTTCTTATTTGCTAATTGATTTACTAACTTTATTCATAGTCCGCCTTTCTCACTGAGACTCCAGCCAGATAACAAAAACATAAAAAAACAAGGCCATCAAAGAGCCCAAGATGTCCAATAAACAAGGCAAGAGGACCTGGTTCCACAATGAGAAAACAATGCTGACAAAAACCGCTCAAGATGCCATAAACAATGCCGAAACTGAATTGCAGAAGTGAAAGACGAGGCAGTAAAGCAAAGATGATACTTACAATAACCAGGGCCGTAGACGACAATCCTAAAAGATGTGGCATGCAGTGCTTTCAGAAAGGGGCAGTCCCTATTTCACTTTATATGCAAATACCTTGCAATTTCTTATCTCGGTCTTGTTCCTTTCTGGCTAATTGTAGTGTTACAAAACCGGAGCGTCAAATTGACCCTTTTCAGATCTGTGCAGATTTTCTCATTATCTCAAATGGCTAGCTGGGGTCAGCCCAGAGAATTTACCACCGACTTTATTTTCTAGAACGCAAACAAAATGTGCTCACCTTGATACTTACACCACCATAGTAAGCTGGCATGGAGACCTGATTTGTCTTCAACCTTGTTCTACCTCCAAGGAACTCAGGACCTCCAGCAGCCAGTCCCAAAGCAGTTTCCGAAACAAAGCAGAAGTCCAGCAGCACCTTAAAGATGAACAACATTTATTCCAGGACGACCTTCGTGAGCCTGAGCTTCCAATCTGAAGAAGCGAGTTCTGTCTTGCAAAAACTCACCCTGGAATGGATGTTGTTCATCTGTAAAGTGCCACTGGACTCCTGCTTTGCTTTGCTATAATTCACCAACACCACTGAAAGTCACCTGTCCAGGTGGCTTGTGGGAACAGACCTGTTTAACTTTAGCAATGGAACTGCATCTCGTGCTTTCTGGCCATTACTGTAGCCATTTTTATTAGTCTCCAGATAGCTCTCTATATCTTATTTTTTAATGTAGCGGTTCCAGAGCCTTCCCATAGCTGGAGAAGAGTGCCATGCTCCAGGAAATATAATAGGAAATCTCAGTGACTGCTTTAAAAATGAGTCTTTTAGATGTATGTTAAGTGTGTCTGTTAAGTCACTTCCAGCTTATGGAGACCCTATAAATCAATGTCCTCCCAAACGTCCTTATTGCTAATGGCCTTGCTCAGGTCTTGCAGATGGAGGGCCCTTGTGGTTTCCTCGATGGAGTCAGTCTATCTCAGGTTGGGCCTTCTCTTTTTAATGCTGCCTTCAAATTTTCCAAGCATGATTGCTTTTTCAGTGACTCTTGTCTTCCCATAAAGTTGAGTCATTTTAGCTTCCAGGGAGAGTTCAGGCTTGCTTTTATCTACGACCTGCTTGTTTGACTTTTTGGCGGTCCAGGGTGTCCGTAAAACTCTCCTCCAAGACCACATTTCAAGAGAATCAGCTTTCTTCCTGCCAGCTTTCTTCTTTATCCAACTTTCACACCCCTCCATAGTAATGGGGAATATTATATCATGAATGATTTTGATCTTGGTTGCCAGCGACATGTCCTTACGCTTCAGGATCTTCTCCAGCTCCTTCATGGCTGCATTTCACAGTCTCAATCTCCTTCTGATTTCCTGGTTGCCATCTCCCCTTTGGTCGATGATGGAGCCAAGGAATAGAAAAAAATCTTTTCAACAGGAAATGTGAAAAACATTGACCAAGAAGGGCAACTGTCTAACAGAGAGCTGGGTCTGTCCTTGGTTCTGTCTAGGAAAATGATATTGTCCCAAGGAGTGATATTGTTCTAGTGTACCTCAAAGGCTGGAAAGAATCCAAGAACCCAATCCATGAAATGCCTTATTAGGATCAACCCAGGGACACTAACAATGTGCAAACTTGTGAGTTCTCCAACTCCTTGTCAGGCCTGATGGCACAAAATAAAAAAGAATGGGAAGGGAAGCAATTTTTTTTTTAGGTCATCATGATCTTACGACCTTGGTTGACCATTGCCTAGTTCTTTATCACCTGGCTGAGAAATACTCATCCTTTGGGGGGGGTGCAGCTATATGTGTATTTTATTGACCTCAAGGGGGCCTTCGATTCTATAAATCGCCCCAGATTGTGGAACAAATTTAATCAAACTGCTATGGATAAAAGACTCCTAGGACTCATTCAACGATTATATCCGGGTTTGACTGCCCAAGTACGATTTGGGTATGATGGGAATTTAACAAATCCATTTAATTTGGAAAAGGGAATATGAGAGGGATGCTTGTTGGTGCCTTTTTTGTTTAATTTATATTTAAATGATGTATCAACAGTCTTTAATGACTGCTGCCACCCACCAAAATTAGCTGAGATTGGGGTGCCTATTTTGCTCTACACAGATGGTGCCATGATCTTGTCCTGAACTAGGTTTGGGATGCCAAGGGCCTTGCAATCTTTTTTGAATTATTGCTCTCAAAGAAGCCTGGTGATTAACTATTTGAAATCCAAGATCCTAGTTTCCACCAAGTAGAAAATGGAACCCGTCTCAACGGCCTATCAAGGGGTCTAATACTGAGCAAGTCAGGACTTTCTCCTATTTGGAAATTTTGTTTTCAGCAGCTCTGTCTTGGACCCCCCAACTTAGAGCAGCACTTAATAAAGCAAAACCATATGCAAGGACCATAAATAGTTGTTGTTCAGTCGCACAGTCGAGTCCGACTCTTCACGACCCCATGGACCAGTTTACGCCAGGCCCTCCTGTCTTCCGCTGTCTGCTGAAGTTTGCTCAATTTCATGTTCGTTGCATCGATGACACTGTCTAACCATCTCATCCTTTGCCGTCCCCTTCTTCTTTGACCTTCAATCTTTCCCAGCATCAGGGTCTTCTCCAGTGAATGCTCCCTTCTCATTTGGTGGCCAAAGTATTTGAGCTTCATCTTCAGGATCTGGCCTTCCAGGGAGCAATCAGGGTTGATTTCTTTTAGGATTGACTGATTTGATCTCCTGGCAGTCCAAGGGACTCTCAAGAGTCTTCTCCAGCACCATAGTTCAAAAGAATCTATTCTTCGGCGCTTGGCCTTCCTTATAGTCCAACTCTCGCAGCCATACATTACTACGGGGAATACCATTACTTTGACCATGCAGACTTTTGTTGGCAAGGTGATGTCTCTGCTTTTTATCATGCTGTTTAGGTTTGCCATTGCTTTCCTCCCAAGGAGCAGGTGTCTTTTAATTTCATGGCTGCAGTCACCATCTGCAGTGATCTGGGATCCTAGGAACATGAAGTCTGTCACTACTTCTACAACTTCCCCTTCTATTTGCCAAGGAGTGATGGGGCCAGATGCCATGATCTTAGTTTTTTTGATGTTGAGCTTCAAGCCCACTTTTGCGCTCTCCTCCTTCACCCTGAGCAAGAGGCTCTTTAGGTCCTCTTCACTTTCTGCCATCAGAGTGGTGTCGTCTGCATATCTGAGGTTATTGATCTTTTCCCCAGCAATCTTAACTCCGGCTTGTGATTCATCCAGGCCAGCATTTCGCATGATGTACTCTGCATATAAGTTAAATAAGCAAGGTGACAATATACATCCTTGTCGTACTCCTTTCCCTATGCTAAACCAATCAGTTGTTCCATATCCGGTTCTAACTGTTGCTTCTTGACCCTTATACAGGTTTCTCAGGAGACATGTGAGGTGGTCCGGTACTCCCATCTCTTTAAGAACCTGCCATAATTTATTGTGATCCACACAATCAAAGGCTTTAGCATAGTCAATGAAGCAGAAGTAGATGTTTTTCTGGTACTCTCTTGCTTTCTCCATAATCCAGCGAATGTTGGCAATTTGATCTCTAGTTCCTCTACCTCTTCGAAACCCAGCTTGTACTTCTGGCAGTTCTCTATCCACGTACTGTTGGAGCCTAGCTTGTAGGATTTTGAGCATGACCTTGCTAGCGTGTGAAATGCGTGCAATTGTGCGATAGTTTGAACACTCCTTGACATTGCCCTTCTTTGGGATTGGAATGTACACTGACCTTTTCCAATCCTGTGGCCATTGTTGTGTTTTCCAAATTTGTTGGCAAATTGAGTGCAGCACTTTAACAGCATCTTCTTTTAAGACTTTGAATAACTCAGCTGGGATACCATCACCTCCACTAGCTTTGTTGTTAGTAATGCTTTCTAAGGCCCATTTAACTTCGCTTTCCAGGATGTCTGGCTCGAGGTCAGTGATTATACCGTCGTGGTTGTCAAGGACATCGATGTCCTTCTTGTATAGTTCTTCTGTGTATTCTTGCCATCTTTTCCTAATCTCTTCTGCTTCTGTTAGGTCCCTACCGTTTTTGTCCTTTATCATGGCCAGCTTTGCATGGAACGTTCCCTTGATTTCTCCAATTTTCTTGAAGAGATCTCTAGTCCTTCCCAATCTATTGTTTTCCTCTATCACTTTGCATTGTTCATTCAGGAAAGCCTCCTTATCTCTCCTTGCTGTTCTCTGGAAATCTGCATTCAGTTGGGCAAATCTTTCCTTTTCACCATTGCCTTTAGCTTTCCTTCTTTCCTCTGCTATGTGTAAAGCCTCATCAGACAGCCACTTTGCTTTTTTGCATTTCTTTTTCTTTGGGATGGCGGTGATTGCTGCCTCCTTTACAATGTCATGGACCTCTGTCCATAGTTCTTCAGGCACTCTGTCTATCAAATCTAGTCCCTTAAATCTATTCTTCACCTCTACTGTATATTCATCGGGGATGCAATCTAGGTCAAATCTGAATGGCCTTGTGTTTTCCCCAACTTTCTTCAATTTAAGTCTGAATTTTGCAATGAGTAGCTCATGATCTGAGCCACAGTCAGCTCCAGGTGTTGTTTTTACTGACTGGATAGAGCTTCTCCATCTTTGACTGCAAATTATATAATCAATCTGATTTCGGTGTTGCCCATCTGGTGATGTCCATGTGTAGAGCTGCCTCTTCGGTTGTTGGAAAAGGGTGTTCGCTATGACCAGCGTGTTCTCTTGACAAAACTCTGTTAGCCTTTGCCCTGCTTCATTTTGTTCTCCAAGGCCAAACTTGTATGTTATTCCGGTTACCTTTTGATTTCCTACTTTAGCATTCCAGTCCCCTATGATGATGAGGACATCATTTTTTGCTGTTAGTTCTATGAGCTGTTGTAGGTCTTCATAGAACTGGTCCACTTCAGCCTCTTCTGCAGCAGTGGTTGGGGCATAGACTTGGATTACTGTGATATTGAATGGTTTGCCTTGGATTCGGTCCGAGATCATTCTGTCATTTTTGAGATTGTATCCCAATACTGCCTTTCTCACTCTCTTGTTGACTATAAAGGCCACACCATTTTTTCTATGGGATTCCTGGCCACAGTAGTAGATATAATGGTCTTCTGAGTTAAATTCACCCATTCCTGTCCACTTTGGTTCACTGATTCCCAAGATGTCGATGTTCATTCTTGCTATCTCATTTTTGACCACGTCAAGCTTACCTTGATTCATAGATCTTACATTCCAGGTTCCTATGCAGTATTGTTCTTTGCAGCATCGAACTTTCCTTTCACCGTCAGACACATCCACAACTGAGCGTCCTTTCGGCTTTGGCCCAGCCACTTCACTCTTTCTGGGGTTACTCGTACTTGCCCTCTGCTCTTCCCCAGTAGTATATTGGACACCTTCCGACCTGAGGGGCTCATCTTCCGGCATCATATCTTTTAGCCTTTTGTTACTGTCCATGGGGTTTTCTTGGCAAAGATACTGGAGTGGGTTGCCATTTCCTTCTCCAGGGAATCACGCTTGGTCTGAGTTCTCTGCTGTGGCCTGTCCGTCCTGGGTGGCCCTCCACGGCATAGCCCACAGCCTCATCGAACCACGCAAGCCCCCTCGCCACGACAAGGCAGTGATCCATGAGGGAGACAATAAACAGATTCTTCCATAATAAGGGGTGAGAGACTATATTCTTGGAGCGGTGCAAACTTTTAATTTGAAAGTGGTTCCCCTCATCCTTTATGGCTCAGCTATTTGGATTACAGCTATCTCCGATAACATCAATCAACCTTTAGCCCAATATTTAATGAAAATACTGAATATTCCCTGCTGTGTGTCAAACATTGCACTGCGGGTAGAATTCGGACAGATATCCTTGGAAGCCTGAGCATGGCTTTATGCCTTAAAGCCGAGATTAAAACAGTTCTGTGCTGAAGATGGTTTGTTAGCTGCTCTAAATTGAGATATCCACAAATCGACTTGGATGAAAGCCCTGGATGAGAAACGGATGATAGTTGGAACGTCGATTAATGATATTTTTGAGATGGGCAAATCCCAAGCATATTCTCCGATCAAATAGCATGTCCTAGAAGTTGATTATAGTAGTCTGATCCTGAGAACCTGCAGAGTTTGCCCACCCCTATCTGTTGACCTTTCTTTCCCAAGATCTTACCATCCCACGTTACTGTAGGGTTTTTTTTGTTTGTGAGATTGAATATTATTCCTACAATGGTTTTACAGGGGAGATTTTTGAATAGGCCCTGTTCAGACAGAATCTGCCCTTGTGGCCTTAATAGGATAGATACATCCTTCCATGCTTGCCTTGAATTCTTTGAGGATATAAGGGATCACTATATTAAGCCTTTAATCAACCGACCGTCCCCCTATACTCTGGAAACCCTGGCTCTTTTGCTCAGCAGTAAGGATCCTAAGTTTACTCTAGCAACTGAAAAATTTGTCTCAGTCCTTTTAGCCCTTGCATTAAAAAAAATAAGGAGCAAGAATCTTCTGCTGCTCAAGATCTGTGAATCAGTCAGCTTCTAAGGGGATGAAAGGAAAGGAAGACCTTGGCTGGTAGAGCTTCTGGCAGGGAAAGAATCGAGGCTGCTAAGAGGAACAGTTTGCTTCCTTGCCAGTTTCTCTGTGGGAATGTTGTTTATCAGATCATAGAAGGACAGGTGCAGCTTTGGTGTTGTTCTTCCTCCCTGTCTTCTCCTGTCCTCTTATACTGCCCACCTTGCTTGGTGATATTAGAGTGGAACCACGCCCACATAGGGCACTAATCCTGACCAAGCTTACCCATCAGGATGAGCCAATATTCCCTGCTGTGCTTACATTTTTTATTTACTTATATTTTGCCAACAAGGAACATTCACTCATCGCTGGTATCATCCAAGGTCCTTCTCCAGATGACCAGATGGGGGTATCTTTTTCTGTCATGGTCCCACTCTTCCGGAGCACCCTCCCTTTAAGAGATTTACCTGGTATCCTTCAGAGGTTCCTAAACATATTTGGCTGACCGCCCCCTTTTCAGGAAAAAAAATTACTCAGTGCCCCCCCCCAGATATCTACCTTCAAGAAGTGGACAAAAAGATGCAGCCCACCTGGATCATTCCAACACTCCCCCCGGGGGTGGTATTGCCCACTTTGGGAACCAGTGTTCTAGATGAAGATGTCAGGTGACAACCCCCACCCCCACTTTCTTGTGCCTTTGGTTGACCTGCCCATTTGGTTCTGCAACTTCGTCCTGATTGGTATTTAACTGCAGTTCTGTTTGTAGTAGGGCTGAGACAGAAGACAGAGCAGTCTATTTTGGAGGAGGGACACCCACAAATCAGATGAGAATAGTGGCCACAAACACAGATGGCTTGAAAGGGGGAATCAGACAATTCATGAAGGAGAGGCTCATCCAGAGTTATTCACTTTGACGGCTGAGGTTATCCTCCACTTCCACAGGCAGCCGACCTCAGAATTTTAGTGCTTAGAAGAAGCATCAGGGTGAGGTCTCTCTGATTCTTTGTTGGCCATTTAGGGCATCTGTGTGAGATGGGATGCTGGACTAGATGGACCACTGGTCTGATCCAGCAGATCACTTCTTCGGTTCTTAATAAGATAGCTTACTTTGCCAGGGAAGAATAAGACAATTCACTAGGCCGGAGTCTTAATACTCTTAACAGACCTTTGTGCACTGCTGTGACTTGGCCAATATAACTTTGTCCCACTGGGTATATTTCATATGTAAAGTTTAAATACAGGTACATATGAGAATGATTAGCGGTTGGCATGAGAAATGGGTGTTCCAGGCAGTTGTGAAAGACAGCCACCACAGGATAAACGCCCACCCATTTATTTGCTTTGATGGAAACCCACCTCAGGATAATGTCAAAAGAGCAGATGATAACAGCGGGGAAGGCTGTTAAGTCCATAACAGTAAAAGGGAGCCGTTTCAAAGTTCCCCGTTGACTATGTAACAGAAACATTTATAACCCTGGCATCGTTTTCAGTGCAAACAGGAATCATTAAGCCTTTGTTTATTGTTCATTCCGTTTAATAGGGTGCACCTGAAGGGCATCGGATGTGCTTGAAAACCTAATATCACAGTTCACCAAGGCAGTTCTTCTTTGGAGATCATTTTGAGCCATTTGCAGCTGTCGATTCTATCGCCCCCCCCATCCCCATGAGTCACGGCACCAGTGACGAAAGAAAGAGGTAGGGGTGCTCTAACAATTACCGTGCCATGCTGCGCCAGTGCTTCAAAGGGACCCAGTGCTATTGCGCCAGAGCTGCAGAGAGGCTGCCAGCCATTAGGGTTGGTAGAGTGCTCCCCGTCTTGTCTCTTTTTATATTTTTGTCAACTGGTTCGTTTTGCCACTTCTCATGGCTGGTTTTGTAAATTTGTCTGTATTGTGCGTACATGTTGCTTTCTTTTATTTTTTAAAGAAGGCACTTCTGTGGAATTTATATTTGAGACGTCGATGTGAAGCTTTGAACCCCACCTGGGACACTTGTATCAAAGGGGTCCAGGTGTTCCCCATACAGCAATCCTGAAAACCAAGCTGTGGTTTCTTGGTAGTTGTTACATCACCAGGGCGGTGAGAATTCTATTTTACTTTGGCTCAGCCATTTTTGCCCTGAGCTGGATGGCCCAGGCTGGCTCAATCTCATCAGATCTCAGAGGAAGAAGAAGAGAAGAAGAAGAGACAGGATTTCACTACTGGAAGGAGTCTCAGAGCAGCTTCCAGTCCCCTTTCCCTTCCCCTCCCCACAACAGACACCCTGTGAGGTAGGTGGGGCTGAGAGAGCTCTTTCCAGAGCTGTCCTTGAGAGAACAGCCCTGACAGAACTATGGCTTGCCCAAGGTCATCCAGCAGCTGCATGTGGAGGAGTGGGGAATCAAACCCGGTTCTCCCAGATTACAGTCTGTGCTCCTAGATCTTGGATGGGAAATCCAGGGTTGTTGTGCAGAGGCAGGCAATGGAAAACCACCTCTGTTTGTCTCCTGCCTTGAAACCCCCACAAAGGGTCACCATAAATTGGCTGAGACTCTATGGTACTTTTATGCCTACAGAAAATTTCCTGTCATTGCTCCTGTTTTTTTGGAATAGCCGACCTGAAGAGGTGAGGAAGAGATCCACTCTTCACATTTCCCATCGATCAAAGAGAATAGTTTATTTTAGAGAGCATGTCTTTAACTGAGGAATCAGAGAGGCTGTTTTTGTAGTATATATCGCAGTTTGAATTCCTAGGGCTGATTGCTGTCATCTTGTTCGAGTCCCGTAGTGCAGAATAAAGGTAGGGTATAAATATTTTGAAATAAATAAGTGCAGCGCTCATCATAGGCATGTAATGTGCAGTGTGCCCCCTTGACGTTTCACAAATGACAGCGGAACATGTGTTGATTTCCTGAGAAAAAGTTCAGTGCACAGACAGAAAATGGCATGAAAATAAAAAAGTCACAAGTTTGATGTGAGTGAAGGGGATGCAAAAAGAATCAAGGCAAGGATTTGGGGATCCAGACGGCAGGGATGAGAAATCCTAAACCACTCTGATCCGCCGCCTGTGCTGGATGCAATGCAGAGAGATCAGGCAAAGCCTAAATAGGGCTGGGTTTCACAGAACTTCTGATACTTGCACGACCCCGTACATCCAACCAATGTTTATTGAAGGGATCGCTACTTTGAGGGTTCTTTGGATATGAACCCAGGTTTCCTCTGTCGTAGTCCAGCCCTCTCAGCTGGCTTTCTTGTGCTTACTACAAATAAGCCCTATCGAAATGGAGAGCTTCAGCTTGTGCATAGGGCTGGGGGAACAGGCGGCTGAATATTCCACTGTACCATCTCGGCACTAATGGCTTTCATTTTGTTGGTTTCTCTCCGTGCTTCATTTCCAGCCATTTAGTTATTTGTATCAACATTTATTTATTTATGTGAAATGTGTGTGGCCTGCCTTTCGAATAAACACAATGAGTCACAGTGGCTTGTATTCAGGTCAACAAACCCCAGGCAACGCATGAAGAAGCCAATGTGGTAGAATGATTTGAATGTTGGACGAGGACCAAGGAGACCCAGCTTCAGACCCCTACCTTGGCGTGAAGCTTGGAGAGGGATGACCTTGGACCATTCACTTTCTCTCAGCACCTTAAGGGGCTGTGGGGTGACTAAAATGGAGCAGGGAAGAACCAGGTAAACCACCCAAGGCTGGTTCTGGGTTTTTTTGTACACTAGGTGAGGCTACCTTCTGACACCCCCCCCAGCGCCCACCAATTATGGGGCTGCCAACCTCCAGGTAGGTCCTGGAGAGAAGGAAGACTTTCCTCCATGTCCTGGGTCAGTTGATAGCAAAGACACCAGTGTGGCTCCCTGGCTTCCTAACTGGGCACAATTATCAGTGCAATCACAGACAGCTCATGCACACATACACCTCATCTGGAAGCAAAGGTATCCTTTCCTGATGGTACAGTCTTTTTTTGGGTGTGTGTAAAAACCCTGGGAAAGGTTTCGAGAGGACACAATCCATCCACGGGGAGGATCTGGTCATTGCCTACAGGGGGTCCTCCTGGGACAGCCAGAACTCGCAGCGACGGTTTCTTTAACGGGAACTGTGCTTCCCAACCGCACACCTCAGCAGTTGTCAAAAAAATGAAAGAAAAAGAACAGAAACTCGCGTCGCTGCAGTGTGCCAGATGCGTAACCGTTTCCTAGCCTCAACTGTGCAGAAAACCAGCAACGCGCAAATTCACTCTGCGCATCATGCTTGGCTGTGCTCATCTCTTACTCGCCCTCCCGCCCCCTCCTTGCCTGTTTTAATTGGAATTACCCGGGAATAACAATTCCAGGAGCCAACCTGGAGGAAAGACCCTCTGATTCCCGTGAGGGCTTCATTCCAAGCAGCAACCATGCGCCGGCTCGGGCCCCCACCCCACCCCCAGCTCAGAAGGCAGGCTCCGACCATGGCTTGGGACCCCTGGCATCCTGGAAACACCGGCGCCATGCAGCCCCCCTCTGGGAGTGTGCACAAACGGATTGCCCGGGCCAAGGGGAGGAGAGGCAGGCAGGTAAACAGCTGTGGATGGCTGCAGCAGAGGGTGAGCCCGAGGCAGCCCCTATTCCTGGTGGCCAGCTTTCCCAGGCTGCCTCCTCTTCCTCCTCCAAACGTTCTGCAGCAGGTGGCTTCCAGATGAAGCCCCAGCCATTGGCACCCAACTGAGGGGGAGCCAGATTCGGGGGCTCAGGAGAGGGTGGTGCTTCTTCCTCACCGGCCCGTCGTCCCTGGCCTCGGCTTCCCGACAAGGCAGGGAGAGGCCTTGCGCAGCCCCAAGCAGCTTTCACTGAGCCCGGCAGCCGACATCCGACTCTCCAAAGCACCTCTCCAAAGCGCAGCACAATTGCGCCTCTCCAAAGCACAGCACTATTGCGCTTGGCCACTTGCCAGCCCCCTTCCTGATGCCCCTCCCACGCTGCCCTCTTGTTGGCCCTTCGCCTCTGCAGGGGAGTCAGGGGAGGCTCGGGGCTTTGGCCAGCCCACTGTTCTCAGAGGAGCGCCGGTGAGGGACGGGTTCCAGCATGGCCAGGAGAGGCACCACTGGCAGGCTGCCAATTGCTTTGTGAGTCATGTGAGGACTTTTGGCAGGCGGGGGCCTGGGCAGCACAGTTCAGCACCCTCATGATCGGCCCGCCCTAGGCAAAAGTCTAGTTCACTTAGTGGGTGAGCCGGCTCTAAAACCACCCTGAGCTTCATGAAAGGAAGGTGGGATAGAAATGTGCCCAGAGGAGAGCATCGAAGATGGTGAGGGTTCTGGAGACCAAGTCCTATGAGGAAAGGTTGAGGGAACTGGGTATGCTCAACCTGGAGAGGAGATGACTGAGAGGTGATATGAAAGGCTGTCATGTAGAGGATGGTATAGAGTTGTTTTCTGTTGCCCCAGAGGGTTGGACCAGAACCAACGGGTTGAAATTAAATCAGAAGAGTTTTCGGCTAAATGTTAGGAAGAACTTTCGAACAGTTAGAGCGTTTCCTCAGTGGAACAGGCTTCCTCGGGAAGTGGTGGGCTCTCCTTCTTTGGAGGTTTTCAAACAGAGGCTAGATGGTCACCTGACAGCAATGCGGATTCTGTGAACTGAGGCAGATCATGAGAGGGAGGGCAGGCAGGGTTGCCTCAGTGCTTAGTTCTTGTGGCCCTTTTTTACATGCCCAGGGAAATGCTGATTGCCACTTTGAGGTCAGGAAGCAATCCCAGAGGATTTTGTCATCTTCTGGGTGTGGAACAGTGGTCACTGGGGGCGTGGAGGGGGAGGT
Source organism: Gekko gecko (assembly GCA_029375565.1). Classification (NCBI taxonomy): domain Eukaryota; kingdom Metazoa; phylum Chordata; class Lepidosauria; order Squamata; family Gekkonidae; genus Gekko; species Gekko gecko. The sequence continues at coordinate 22,899,355 of JAPDNY010000017.1, forward strand.
ATTTGTGGATTTCCTACATTGTGCAGGGGGTTGGACTAGATGATCCTGGAGGTCCCTTCCATCTCTATGATTCTATAAAGTATGACAGACAGGTAGAAAATCTATAGAAAATGACTGAATGTGAAAGCTGGCAAAGAAGAAAGCTGACAGGAAGAAAGTTGGTTCTTTTGAAAAGGGGTGTTGGAGAGAGTTTTACGGAGTGCAGACCAAAAAGACCAAAAAGTGGGTTCTGGATCAAATCGGGCCTGAACTCTCCCTAGAAGCTAAAATGACTCAACTGAGGGTATCATACTTTGATTCCATTATGAGATGACGTGAGGTACTAGAGTTACAAAAAGTTCTTTATAATGCAAAAAGTAAGCCTTTGCTTCCAGCTAAACCCCAGTTAAAGGATTTCATCTGCAAGAGGGTGCATTCCATTCAGACGTAGAAGTCAGCTCCTGAACAGCTTTAGTGAAGTGTTTTATGAATTGATGGATGTTTATGCAAGCGATGCTTGAAAATGAGGAAGTTGAAATGGAAGGAGACGTCCCTGGCTATCCGTTGGATCACTGTTAGGCTAGAAGCAAAGGCTTACCTTCTGCATTATAAAGAACTCTTTGTAACTCATTGTGAAAGCAGATTGTTGTTTAAAAAGTCCATTGTGAAGAGTGCACTGTGACAAAAAATGTACCAAAATACCCCACTGATATTGTATACTTTTTAGCTTTTTGTTGAGGATTCTTTTTGTCAGTGGACTAGTTGTTTAGATCACATATGTAGAAGATGGAGCAGATCTATTCTCTCTTGCTCTGGATTGCAAGGCTAAATCGAATGGGAGGAAATTACAAGGGAGTCGATACCCGCTAAATATCAGGAGAAACTTCCTAACTGTAAGAGTGGTTGAGCAGTGGAACAGACTGCCTTAGGAGATGGTGGATGCTCCTTTGCTGGACATTTTCAAGCAGAGGCTGGACAACCATGTTCTGGGTATGTTGTAGGGCTATCTTTTGGCTATGCTCCTGAAGAGTGCAGGGGGTTGGACTAGATGACCTGCAAGGTCCCTTCCAACTGTAACATTCTATGATTCTATGATTCATATCCTCAAAAAGTTAAAAGATTTATAATGTATAAGCAAGCTATTATAATGAATGAGAAGTAATGTTAGTTTACAGAATATATTAAGGCTGCCTTTTTAACTTGGTGTTTTGTAGTTCATTTTGGGTGTTACTCACTGCGTTCTCTGTTTGTATTTACTCTTACAGAAAAGTTGAAGGCAGCAAGAAAAGAGGAAGACCCAACTTGATATGGATGGACTCCATCAAGGAAGCCACAGACTCCAGTTTGCAAGACCTGAGCAAACCTGTTGATGATAGGACATTTTGGAGAACATTAAGTCACAACGTCGCCATGAGTGGGAAGTGACGTGACGTCACTTAACAAACACGCACACACCAGAACAGAAAAGAATGTCAATCATCAGGTCAACATTAATCCAAATGAACAATGAACTAACCAAAAAAGCCCTTCAGGAAAAAAACAGCAACAGTAAAGCCCTCCAAAGCAAAAGTCCTTAGATCTGAAGACCAGCCAGTCAAGGGGCAGAACGAAATTCTCTGTTGAAAGTTTCAGGAGGGTAGCCATGTTGGTCTGCAGTTGAACTAGATTCGAGCAGAAGTCCATCAGTGGCTATTAGCCACAGGGTATAGATGGGAACTCTCAGTCTGGGGCAGGTGATGCACTCTATTCTTGGTGCTGGGGGGGTCAGCAGTGGGAGGGCTTCTAGTGTCCTGGCCCCACTGCTGGACCTCCTGATGGCACCTGGTATTTTTGGCCACTGTGTGACAGAGTGTTGGACTAGATGGGCCATTGGCCTGATCCAACATTGGCTTCTCTTATGTTCTCTTATGTTCTTATGAGTCCAGGGACATATTAGAAACCAACAAGATTTGGGGGGTATATGTTTTTGCAAGTCAAAGCTCTCTTCATCAGATGGTAGGGAAGAGAGCATTGACTCCCGCAGTCTTGTTAGTCTCTAAGGGGCTGCTGAACACATCCCAGGGGAAAGAGTAACATCACTTCCAAGCTCCCATACATCATTATGCTACCCAGCAGTGGCAGTTTGAAATTTCAAAATAGCATTTCCCACGGCTAATTGACTTTTTAGCTATGATGCAGAGTCAAGTGAAACAGGATAATTATTTTTTCCGGCATGCCCCATTACAGCTTTGGCGCAAGAACTTGGAATATTCAGCTAGGAAACTTTGGAGATGCGACTGAGAGAGAGAATAAGCTGCGTCGTTCACCCCCCCCCCCCCAAGGAATCAGACACTTGCTTTTGGGAAAGGGTCCGTCAATTGTTACTTACTGCCCAGCAACAGGACTGTATCTTTCTAATTAAAAAAGGAAAGTTAGCGCTGCAGTGAATGAAGTCTGCTATCTTGGCGAAGATCTCGTTGGCGCTGCTCATTTCAATTCAGCAGCCGTACAAAATGAGGGTTGATTCATGAGCAGGCGAGAAGGTGCTTTATTGAAAAAGGATTAAAATATTTGATTGGTGTGCCAGGATGGTTCAGGACCTGCTGGCATTTCTATAATGAATATGCCCCCCCCCCATTCCTTGGGGAAATGCTCAGTCCTAGGAGTGAATGAGATACTCGGTCCTGTCAATTGTCCAGTTTGGTGTAGCGGTGAGGAGTGTGGGCTCTAATCTGGGAGAACCGGGTTTGATTCCCCACTCCTTCACATGCAGCTGCTGGTATGACCTTGGGTCAGTCACAAGTTCTTTCAGAGCTGTTCTCTCACAAGCAGTCCTCGAGAGAGCTCTCTCAGCCCCCCCCCCACCACACAAGGTGTCTGTTGTGGGGAGGGGAAGGGAAAGGAGATCATAAGCCACTCTGAGACTCCTTTGGGTAGTGAAGGGCGGGGTATAAAATCCAATCTCTCTTCTCTTCTTCTTCGTCATTCAGGAAGGGCAGAGTTTGCACCGATCTCACAAAAGACCCCGAGACAGAACTAGATGTGCTGCTGAGAGATGCTGACAAGTGTTTTTATAACCATTAGAAAGCAATAGCAGAGGGGGTCAGGATTTGGGTTGGGGGTCACAGCATGCAAGGGTGTGTGGGGGGGTAAATTTATTAGGAAGCCCAGTGGTTGTTCTTAGGCCCTGGCTTGTTCTTAATTGCTTTTGCTAAATGGACAATTATATTCAGGGCTCTTTTTGTAGCAGGAACTCCTTTGCATATTAGGCGACACACCCCTAATGTAGCCAATCCACCAAGAGCTTACAGAGCTCTTCTTACAGGGGCCACTGTAAGCTCTTGGAGGACTGGCTATCTTACGGGTGTGTCGCCTAATATGCAAAGGAGTTCCTGCTACAAAAAGAGCCCTGATTACACTGAGGTGGATGGCCCAGACTAGCCTGATCTTATCAGGTCTCAGAAGTTAGGCAGGGTCAGCCTTGGTTCGTACTGGGACGGGGGACCAGACCACCAAGGAAGTCCAGGACTGCTATGCAGAGGCAGGCAACGGCAAACCAACTCTGTTTGTCTCTTGCCTTGAAAATCCTATGTGGTTGCCATAAGTTGGCTGCAATTTTGTATGTATTTCTATCATTTTATGCTCCTGTTGCAACTTGGAAGCTGCCTCAAGCAGGGATCTGGAGAAGCAGCATATGCATTCCCCTAAGCAAACCAATAAAAGCACATTTCTCCGGAGTCATTTTCACCACCTCAAGCTACTTCCCTGCCTTTTGTAGCTTCTCCTTGCCCCACTGGGCAAACTAAATGGGCAGCAGGTAGATGACTGGAACATTTGCCCCAAAGGGGCAAACTGCACCTGTGTTGTGCAGTTTGTTGTTGTGAAAGTGATGCATGGAGAAAAATGTTATAATCACCTTGGGCAGTAGCCTTGATTGGATACACTCTCTTTCTCTCCACCCACATCCTGCTGCTGACCAATTGAAAGGCTCTAGAGAGTCATTCAAGGTGTCAGCATCTCACCTGGGCCTGGATAGCCCGGGCAAGCCTGATCTCGTCAGATCTCGGAAGGTAAGCAGAGTCAACCCTGGCCAAGTACTTGGATGGGAGACCTCTTTGAAGCATCTCTCCAATCCTCTCAACATGATGTTCACTCAAAAATTGCTACTAAGGATGCCACCGGATTTCGTGAACACCTGTATTTTGAAGCAGATCATTTTAGAAATTCCCATTTTCAACATGGGTTCTTCTTTCTTGGGCTGGGAGGGATAGGTCTTTCCCACCGACTGCTAATTTATTCTTTCAGCTGGAGATGCCGAGGATTATACCTGGGACCTTCTGCATGCGAAACTGATGCCCTGCCTCTGAGTCACAGGTCTTCCTCAAACTGGGACTCTGGTGCAGCATTCCTGCCCTGGATTTTTGGCCCTAACTTTAATATAGCTGCTTTCCAAAACATATTTCCTCCTCTAGATTGGCACTTGCTCATCTCAGCACCAGGGACGCGTGGGGATCCTGCCAGTCAGTCTTTCAGCCAGGGGTTCCCAACGTAGTGCTCATGGGAAACACGGGCACCCACCAACACCTGTTTTGGCACCTGCCAAGTGTTTTTAAAAAGTGGGTGGGGCCAAGTGTGGCTTTTGCCTAGCCGGGCTTCTGATTGGCTACTGAAGATCTGATGGACCATGCAGATTAAAATAAGATTGGTTCAGGGGCAGCCAGTATTTGCATTATTCTCTCTCACTGCTCTTTCTTAGTGTTTTTTTTTTAATTACCCCTCTTCTCCTCTATGTGTGTGGCTCTGCCCCGTGTGGCAGCTATTTTGTGTCTGTGCCCACCACCACGTTTCAGAATTCCAAATGCACCCACAAGGCTCAGAAAGGTTGGAGACTCCAGATTCAGGAGATAGCCATAGGTGATTGGCCTACTCACTGCTCCCAGAACACCGCCGTAGCAATAGCACATGTCCATGTAATTAAAAAGAAAAATCCTCCAAAATGTCACTCTCGAAAAGTGCTGTCTTCGGGGGAAATGATATCATGGTGCCACGGGACATCTAATTGCCTAATTATATTATAATGTTTCTTGGACAGAGATCCTTTCACAGATAGTAATTAACATGGACAGCCAAGTTGCGACACGCATTGGCAAACCCAAAGTTTCCAATATTTCAATTTTCTCCAGTGTTATGGATCTGGGCTTGCTAACTCTCCACAGAGACGGCTTGAAAAAGATCTTCCTGTTCAAAAGCTGCCCTTTGTGGTCCTGGCTGTGCTGTAGAATCAGCCGATGCTTGAATCAGTCAAATAATCCAGCTGTCAGTCCAGGAGACGAATGTCACCTCAACGACTGGTGCCTGGGATTCGAGTGCGCCTGTGCTGTCGATGCTGCAGGTTACGTCTATCACCTCCAGCCAGCATAGAATGCAGGAGATTTTGTAGGCTGCGGCTTTGTTATCAAAGCAAGTTTATGCTTTTAGGGGAAGGAGCGCTTAGATGGTGACCCAGGAGTGCTTGCAAACAATGTGCTCAAAAATCAGATTTGCCCTTCTTTGCAATGTCCATTGCCCATCCTATACTCTCCCACTGTTGATAATTCTGTGATTTAAAATAAGTTGCATTTTGAGCATCTGTGGAGGCATCCAGCATCCCCTCGCTATCCAGCTGCTCGCTGCTGTTGGAGCATACTCAGAATCCAGTGGTTTGTTGGAGTTCCAAGGAAATGCCATTTTCTCAGCCACCTGATTCAGTTTGGGAGGATGTGGAAACTACCATTCCCACTGATTCTGGCAGGAAGCCACGCTGGAGGAGCCTGGGAAGAGTAATTTAGGCTGGAGTTACGCACACTAAATAATCCACTTCCAATCCACTTTCAATGCACTTTCCAACTGGATTTTACTGTGTGAACTGGCAAAATCCAGTTGGAAAGTTCACTGAAAGTGGATTAAAAGTGGATTATTTAGTGTGTCTGATAGCAGCCTTACTGTACAGGTTTGTAAATGTCTCATAAAAGACTCACAAATGGCCATGAAGCATTTCCAAGCATTCAGTCAGAATGCTTGCAATTTTGGGAGTGGCATTGAGGTTTTCAGACGTCACGACATACAGGCATTTTTTTTTGCAAAAGGCTTAGGATGGGGTCACATGGGATCTTTCTTTACTGTTTCCTCGTGCACTATCTGAAGTTTTAATCCTATGCATGTTTATTTGAAAGTACTCGGGAAGTGGATTGGGTGGCACAGCGGTCAGTTGGACATTTGGAATCCAAAGGAGATATCTTATGAACAAAAGAGTTTGTTGTTTTTCTTAATGCAGATATGCTATGGCATTTGAAGAGCATAATTTTACAGTTCTTACCAGCATCTATGGAGCTGCGGTGGCTCAAGTGGTTAAGACGCTGAACTGCAGGCTGTGGAAGGTCAGCAGTTCAGCAGTTCGAGACCCGGGTGCCGCATGACGGGGTGAGCTCCTGTCTCTAGTTCCAGCTCCTGCCAACCTAGCAGTTTGAAAGCAAGAAATTGCAAGTAGATAAATAGGTACCCCTTTGGTGAGAAGGTAACAGCGTTCCGTGCGCCTTGGTGTTTAGTCATGCCGGCCACATGACCACGGAAACGTCTTCGGACAGCGCTGGCTCTTCGGCTTTGAAACGGAGATGAGCACCGCAACCCTAGAGTCGGATTCGACTGGCTTTCGAGCAAGGGAACCTTTACCTTTACTTACCAGCATCTATATACTTTCAGTGACCGCAGATTGAGACTACACAGATGTGAAAAAGGTTTTTCAGCAAACTTGTGAGACTCCCCAGGTTTGCAGAAAAATCTGAATTATTTATTTAAATCTTCCCCCAAAGTAAACTAAAATTTTACTTTGCTTCTGTGGTGGGTGAGTACTGAGTTGGAGCTCAGGGGCAGCTGCAGTGGAGCCCTGGCGCCCGGCCACAGTGGTGGATGCTGGGAGTCTCTCTGGGCTCATCCATTATGAATGCTGGGAGCCTCTCTGGACCTGGCTGTGGCAGCGGCAGATGCCAGGAGGTGCTCGGGGCCCGGCCGCAGCACGGATGCACAGTGGGAACCATTCAGGGCCCAGCCTCAGTGGTGGCCATACCCCAGGAAGTTCTTGGGGCTTGGTCATGGTGGGGCTTGCTGGGAAATGCTTGGGGCTCAGAGCAGCTCCCGGGCACTGCTACAGCAGGGCCCTGAGGTGAGTGATTGGGCTTGGATGCTCTGGCTCAGCAATAGGGAGCACATGGGATTCCCTCCCGCTTGAGTTTCACACACACACACCCCGCCGCCCCAGTAAAAAATATTCAGCACGCTCTGTATTCTGAAAATTTGGAGAAAGTGGTTTGGGGATTGCAGTGTATGGCTTCCTCCACCAATTGCGTGACTTTTCCAATGTTCTTGACATCCTGCATACAGGAGGATCCCATTAAAAGTTTATCTTGTTGCATAAAACTTTAATTACTGAGCATTTGAATGAATTACCATTGGTGAGCGTCAAGCATGCCCTGCTTACAGAAACGCAATCAATCACATCAACGTGTTATTTTCTCAGCCACATGCGCAACAATACTTTGTTCTTAATTACATCCAGATCTGTAGCATGGAAAATTAATGACTAAGGATTAGAGCGGGCTATAAATACACAGAAAATCTGATTGGCATAAAGAGTTGATGATCTTCCTACTCGAACACAAGTTAAGATTTATTATAGCCGTGTCGTGTTAATGTGTTTAACGTTAATTCACATCGTGAGTAATGCTAATTGTAAATTGGGGGATGAAGCTGCCATATTGAAGGATTTTTCTTGAACTTCCTTAAGTCCTAGAACATGATTAAAACAACAACAACAAGGGTGTGGATCCATCTGCCGGCTGTCATTCTCAAAGGAGGGTGGCTTCTGACATATTAGCTTGCTTTTCTTCAGCAAAAAACCCAGAAATTTGTATTGCAACTTGATGCCCCCCAAGGATGATCAAGGTGGTTTAAAGGAAAAAATAACAAACTGCGAGCCCACAGCTAGAGGGAACCATTTGGAAATCCTATCTGATCTGATGAACTCCAGGGGCGGGTTGTGATTCAGTGGTAGAGCGTCTGCTTGGTATGCAGAAGGTCCCATGCTCAAACACTGACATCGGCAGCTAAAAGGATCAAGCAGTAGCTGATGTGAAACACCCTGACTTGACAACTGAAGAGATGATTCCCATCAGCCTAGACAATGCATAGGTGACAGCCATGGCTCAGTGGCAGAACATCTGCTTGGCATGTAGAAGTTTAAAAGGTAAGAGCAGGGTCTCAAGTCAGAGCCTTTCACATCACCTTTCAACTGGAGATGACAGGGATTGAACCTGGGTCATGCCAAGCAGACTCTCTACCACACAGCCATGACCTTTGCTACCAAGTAAGAGTAGAGGTCCATGTGTTGCTATTAGCCACAAGGTATACATGGAGCACTGTGTCTGGGGCAGTGATCCCCTGTATTCTTGAGGCTTGGGGGGCAACAGTGGGAGGACTTCTGGAGTTCTGGCCCTGCTGGTAGACCTCCAGGTGGCATCTGGGTTTTGGCCACTGTGTGACACAGAGTATTGGACTGGATGGGCCACTGGCCTGATCCAACATAGCCTTTCTTATGTTCTTACATTCTTTTCTAACTCTCTGGGATCTTTCCTGGCTTCTTGAGAGCCAGTTTGGTGTAGTAGTTAAGAGTGGCAGACTCTAATCTAGAGAACCAGATTTGATTCCCCACTCCTCCACACGCAGCCAGCTGGGTAACTTTGGATCAGTCACAGTTCTCTGAGAGCTCTCTCAGCTCCACCTACCTCACAGGGTGTCTGCTGTGGGGAGAGGAAGGGAAGGAGATTGTAAGCCGCTCTGAGACTTATTTGGGTAGTGAAAAGCGGAGTATAAAAACCAACTCTTCTTCTCCTCCTCCTCCTCCTCCTTCTCCTTCTTGTCTACTTGCCTATTTTCTGATCTCTGTTGGACAGCTCCTACACTGATCCATCAGCTAGCCCTTAGCCACTGACTGCCCTGCCAAAGTGACCAGTTTGCAAGCAGGGCAGTCCTGCAGGCTCCAATATCCCTCCCCCTCTCCCCTCCCTTCCTTGGGCTCTTCCATTCCCTGCCCCTCCCCTTTCCAGTTAGCAATAACTGCAATTTTGCCATTCCATCTGACCTAACAGAATCAAAGTTACCGCTGCCCGTATTGTGCTTCCACTGTGTTCTCCCAAACATCAACGAACAAAGCAAGTAATTCAGAACGCGAAAGGGATCGGAATGAAAATGACACAGTGCGGTTGCAAGTGCCGGGTGGGAGGGAGGGAAGTATTTCTGTAATAAATGGACCAAGCATTTCAGGGTTGAAATCTGAAGCCCTTCTCTCCATCGTCACAAACACACCATGGTTCTCCTGCCATCGTATCCATCTCCCCATTCACACCCATGCTTGTTTCAGAAACACAGCAAAACAGCCGTCTGGTAGGAAATTAATTTTTGCTGGCTTAAGGCAGGAATCCATACCTGCCGTGGCAGAAGTGGGAAAGGTTACAAGTGGAGAAGATGCGGAGATATATATAATCTTGAAAGGATTTTGTACCCAAACAAAACAAAGTATCTAATGGATTAATAGATTGCCGCTGGTCCATTTCATATCTGGATCTTTTTTTTACATTTTTTTTTTGTAAAAGGGATGTGTTTATTCTCTGCGTAGTGTTCAGCGGAGGATGATATCAAGGTGTGAATTCTTGCAATAACTGGAGTCTGATGGCAGATTTATGGGTTTATCCCACAGCTAAATTGCTCAGAACTGGAGTAGAGTTCTCCCACCACCAAATCTACTGGGGTCCATCTACTATTATGGAGGCTTCCCGGCATAATGTATGGTCACCCTGAGTTACATTGTTGATGTAACCTCTGAAGATGTTAACAACTTATGGGAAAGTTGCCAGATTTTGGAAAGTTGGGCAGAGGAACTGGGTTTCCAGAATCCTCAAAAGATTCTTGAATGTGTTTCTGAATGTGTTTCCCAATACTGGTAGCTGGCACAGAAACACATAGCACAAGCAGACCAGCCTTTTTGTAAATCAATTTGACGCAAAGCTTACTAGTCCTCATGGCTGCGTAAAGAAATGTTTCACAATGCAGAGGTGGCAAATCCCCTCACAAATCTCCAGGTATTTTCCAACCCAGAGCTGGCAACCCTGATAATAAGGCCTGGATGGGGGAAAGGGGCCATCTTTTGGGGGACTCTTCAACCTCAGAGGCCACCCTTGGCCAAGCCTTCTCCGAATTCCATGCCTTCAGGCCCTTGGGCCCTTGGAAATGATGCCATGAAATGAGACTTATTTTGGGACACACAGATCTATGAGAAGAGCTAAATTTAAGGCTCGACTCACCCTGTAACTCCCTGAGAGGCATTGTCATTATCTGCAAATCCAGAAGCTACAGCTAGTGCAAAATGCTGTCGCCAGGCTTCTAATGGGCCTCCTAATATGGGAGCACATTCAGCCTGTGCTGAAAGCATCGCACCGGCTGCCGATAGCATACTGCATTTGCTTCAAGGTGCTGGTTCTTACCTTTAAAGCCCTTTATGGTCAGGGACCTACATACCTGAGGAACCACCTTTCCCCAGATGTCCCCCAGAGAGCACTGTGATCAGGGTCCCAAAATCGACTGCCCCTCCCTAGTCTCAAGGATGCCAGGCTGACTACGACCAGGGCCAGGGCTTTCTTGGTAGTGGCTCCTCTCTGGTGGAACAAGCTCCCAGAAGAGATCAGGGCCCTGTGGGGCCTTATGCAGTTCCACAGGGCCTGCAAGACAGAGCTCTTCCACCAGGCGTTCAATTAGAAGCCGCCCCCCAACAGCTGGAATGGCAGAGAGCCCTGCCCCCTGGAGTAAACAGAAACAGCTGCACAAAGAAACAGCTGCACAAAGATCTATGGGCTGACCACTAGGATAAATCTCTGAAGGTTGGCTGCCATCATCTAATAATTTAATATTAATCTATTAGTATCATTTAATGTTTAGCACCTTTTAATGTTGGAATGTTTTTATGGTTTTATTCTCTTTTTTATGGTTTTATTCTCTTATGTAAGTCGTCCTGAGCTGGCTTCAGCTGGGAGGGTGGGATAAATAAAATAAATGAAAAGAAAAATATGGAAAGGGTGAGGTGTAGTGGTTAGAGCAGCAGACTAGGAAGGGGGGACTCCTCCTTATCTCCACTTTGCCTTCCAGCTCAGACCACAGGTAAATCCACAATACATCTTTCAGACCTCCTTACAGACTGGTTGGTATGATAGAATTGACCAAAGACAGGAGCCAGGCATGATGCCTTCCACTCCCTGGGAGGGCATGTTTTGTGCTTTTCCAGGGAGAGCCACTGGAGGGTGGAACAGTGCCACAGTGGCATCAGTTGCCTAGGGGGGTGGTGAGCTCCCCCTCCCTGGCTGTCTTTAAGCAGAGGCTGGACAAACACTTGTTAGGGATGCTCTAGGCTGATCCTGCATTGAAGAAGAAGAAGAAGAGATTGGATTTATACCCCGCCCTTCACTTGGAGTCTCAGAGTGGCTTACAAACTCCTTTCCCTTCCCCTCCCCACAACAGACACCCTGTGAGGTCGGTGGGGCTGAGAGAACTCTAACACAAACTGCTCTTTCAGGAACAGCTGTGCCAGAGCTTGTGACTGACCCAAGGTCACATCAGCAGGTGCAAGTGGAGGAGTGGGGAATCAAACCCGGTTCTCCCAGATTAGAGTCCGCACACTTAACCACTACTCCAAACTGGCAGGGAGTCAGACTAGATGGCCCGTATGGCCCCTTCCAACCCTATGATTCTATGATCTCTCCTTCAAGGTGGGGAGAAGGTGGGGAGAAGTTATCCAGGACACAGAGCAGTGACAGTAAAAGAGAACAGCCTTAAAATTCACTATCCCTCATTGACAAAACAAAATGTCAGTGTTTCCCCCCCCAGAAAAACCCAGGTTCATAGAGAAAAAATCAGCCTGGGCGGATAGGTGAAGCATCATATGTCCTTTACCCCATACCTGTCCTTCCTCTAATTTGTCACTGTTTTGATTTCACAGAATCATAGAGTTGGAAGAGACCTCCAGGATCATCTGGTCCAACCCCCTGCACAATGCAGGAAATTCACAAATGTCTCCCCCTCCACACCCCCAGTGACCCCTGTTCCATGCCCAGAAGATGACAAAAAACCTCCAGGATCTCCAGCCAAACTGGCCTGGAGAACAATTACTTCCTGACCTCAAAGTGGCTATCAGCATTTCCCTGGGTGTGAAAGAAAGGGCCATGAGAACTAAGCACTGAGGCAACCCTCCCTCCCCTCCCTCTCATGATCTGTCCAAGTTCACAGAATCAGCATTGCTGTCAGACAGCCATCTAGCCTCTGGCAAAACTCCAAACCGCTGTATTTCATAGGCAAGATATTTTTTTGTTAGTACACCAGGATAGCTTTGAGACATTTTTTTGATTAGAGTACTTCAGATTTCAGCTTCTTCTTTACATCTCTGGTTGTTCACTCTCAGATAAGCAGGTGAGGGAAACATGCACTAATTCTCTAGTGAAGGGACTGGGACCAGCTAGGGATCCCAGCCTCCTCCTGCAATACCAGCGCATCTACCCAGATGCAGTTGAAATAAGTCTCATTTTATGGCATCATTTCCCTTTGAGGCCTGGAGGCACGGAGTTCAGGGAAGGTTTGACCAAGGATGGACTCTAAGGTAAAAATGTCCCTGGTAAAGGGCCCCTCTCCCTCATTAAGGCCTTAGCACCAGGGTTGCCAGCTCTGGGTTGGAAAATACCTTGAGATTTTGGGGGACAAGCCTGGGAAGGGCAGCATTTCAGGAGGGGAAGGATCTCAGCAGGGTATAATGCTAAAGAGTCCATCCTCCAAAGCAGCCATTTTCTCCAGGGGAATTTATCTTGGTTACCTGGAGATCAATTGTATTAGTGTTACTTAAAGAGGCAGTCTTCTGATTAGTTGGGGGAAATTAGCTTTAAAGGAGACAAAGCGAGAGATGGTAACTGGGATTCTCCACCTACGTTTACATGGATTTCCCCCTAAGAGAACTCTTGAATGAACCAGGTAGATATACCACTGGAAAAGGTTTTTATTAAAAGAGAAATAAAAGGACAAAACACACACACAAGAACACTTAAACAAATACAAGGCTAACTAAGAGGAAATCAGGCAGGAGGGGGAGGAAGTGATTTCAGGGAAGGCTATAGTTACGTGTCTAGACAAAAGAGGTCCATGGAGGCAGCGGCAAAACAACCAGCATTTCATGAGGAAGAGTAGAAAGCTCACATGCAAGTGGGGGTGTGCGGAGGATCCAAGGACACACACACTACTATGGAGCAGGGTGCCATAATTTATAGGGCAAAATGCTCCCTGGGGCAAGCTGACATATTGGCCCCCAAAACAATAACTTTATGGTTTGTTTGAAGATGGACAATGATTTGGGAGAAGGTTGATGGTTTTTTCTGAAGTGAACTATAGGTGTCAATGGTGCTTGATGATCCTGTAAATACTGGATGGGAAAAATTACCTGGTTTGGTGAACAATATTAAGTGTTGCTTAATTAGAGTAAATGGGTGAGGGGAAGTGGTGCTGACAGAGATTAATTCAAGGTGAGGCATTACGTTCTTGGGAGACCCATTGTTCCAAATTATGCATCTCCCTAGGGTGGGGAGGAGGTTGTTAGCTAGCCAGCTGCTCTGACTAACTTCCAAAATACTTTCCCAGGCCTGTTTTCTGACTGGGATCCATTTTGTTTCATTTTAGACCAAGCATTGCCTTTCAGATATGATTTTGGAGTGACATTGAAGAAGGGTGTTTATATTTCTCCCTAACTGCTAAACTGCCCCTCTGTGGGAGGAGGGGTCTGACTGCTAAAAATAGAGGAGGTTTCCAGGTGCAACCTGGAGGTTAGCAAACCTCCTCACCACTGGGCTGTCCTGGCAAGGGGAATACAGTCCATTGACCCACCAAGATAAATCCCATTGGCCATAATGGCTACTCCATCCCTGGGCCTGGCCTACCTAGTTATTTTAGATGGTTGGCCCAGCCTACCTAGTCATCTTTATCCTGGGGTCTCATTTAAACTTTCACTTGGATTAGGTTCTCAGCAATGCTCCCTCTAAGCTGTCGAGTCTTGTGAGCAAAAATTCAACTTTGTAAGCTTCTGACATTAAAGTTGTGAGTGAGCAATTTGGCTACTGCATAAATCAGTTTGTTTTGGAGCCATCCTTCCTGAGCTAAGACAAAAATGTGGGAGGCTAAAAAACTGTGAGCTAGCTCACACTAACTCAGCTTAGAGAGAACACTGGTTCTCAGTATTGGACTTTTCGATTGTGATAGTCAATAGAAATATTGAGGTCATGTGTTGCAACCCATGCATTCATAATAATGCACCACAATGTGTATTTACTGTGGACTGCCCCCCAACACCACCAGAAGATGGAAGACATTGAAGAAACCTGTTGTCACAGTCAGAGCCACAGGCACTGAGTCAGGAGCAGCGTATTCTCCTTCTAGTCTCAGGTGTAGACATTCTATCTCTCTATTCTGCTGTGGGACTCACTCAGAGGTCATTATATATCTCTGGACCCTGCAGACTGCCTTGTCAGGTGGCTTGCCAGCTCAAAACCAGCAAGAATCAGGAGATTTTTGAGTTCCTGGGAAGGATGGACTTTCAGGGGAATGTGACATCATTTCTCAGTGATGCTCTATGAATTTCCTCAGTCTTTGTAATCTTTACCATAGGGACTGGGTAGATTCCCAGAGTGGCATGGAGGATGTGACATCGCTTCCTGATGGAGGGTGAATGGACTTCCAGGCAACAGTGTAGAAATCCTGCCTAATCTCTATGGCCTTTACAATAGCGATTAGGGGAAATTCCTAGAACATCACTATCAACATAAGTTCCCCAGTTTCTTCTCCCACTCCTTAGATTATCAAAGATAGGGCACTGAGAGAAGGGGCAGGCGCTTGTTTGCAAATGATACGCTTACTTACGAAAGATGATGTGTCGCAGTATCCTTCCTGTAACACTATTATTATTATTTTCCCTGGTGATGGGACCCAGCCCGGAATCGTTCATGCTTTCCCTGCTTTAGATGATTGAATCTGTTCCCACTGCCAGGCAAATTGGCAATGACTCAATGAAGCCCATGAGCTCCACCCAAGCCCCCACGTGGGTCACTCTGCATGCCACAGTGGAAGAAGACAATGTGATTTGCCACCCCTTAGGGAGGACGGGACGGGACTGATGATTATATCTCTTCTGCCGTAATGATAGACCTTGCCTCAGCTGATGAAACATTGGGGCCCTGCCAAATTTTTAAAGCAACATATGTGCAATTTTTTTCCCTCCACCAGGAAAGTGGGTATTAGCTCATTAGCATCCTTCACAGCTGAACTAACACTGTGAGCCGATGGGAAGTGAACCGTCCCGGGGGGGCTAATTTTCTCCCACTGATTGGAGAGTGATGAAAACAAACAAGGAGAGGGGTCAGCCCATTTTTAATTATAAATACAGCCCAATCGACGGGAAAGAAGCCACTGTGGAGCAAATGACCATCATCCCAGTACGACTGAGACGTCTTGGATGCATACTAATAAAACGGTCACATTGGACATTGGCAGGGATGATCACAGTATATCTGACTGCCCTTCCACAAATCTTGTCTGAACAATTACCCCTAACTAGTGTTCACTTTACCTTTCTGTACACTGTAATTGCATGTTCATGATGATTTAAGATGAAAGCAGATCACACCACTACATCCTTTGTTCTACATTGCAGATGTAATTGATATAATTGTGCAACACACACACATACCTTTTCAACAGCATATCCAAGAGACGGCGTGTAGTGCAGTAGTCAGCATAGTAGTTAGAATGTTGAACTAGGACCTGGGAGACCCATAGGGTTCCCCGCACTGCCTAAGCAAATGCTGGGAGATT
This sequence comes from Gekko gecko, assembly GCA_029375565.1. NCBI lineage: Eukaryota > Metazoa > Chordata > Lepidosauria > Squamata > Gekkonidae > Gekko > Gekko gecko. The sequence goes on from JAPDNY010000017.1 coordinate 22,915,291, forward strand.
TGGGGAGCAGTGCCTGGGGAGAGTGGAGTCTGGAGGAGGACATGATGTCACTTCTGGGCAATGCTCTAGGAATTTCCCATCATTTCTATCACTAAGACCATAGAGACTGGGCAGATTCCTAGAGCGTCCCCATGGAGACAATTTTTCTCTCCCACTCTGCAATTTCCCAAGGGTGGAGATTGGGTCTGGGGGTGGGGAATTCCCTACCGGGCTTGGGCACTTGGGAAGCCTCTAGAGACTCTGGTTCAAAGTTGCACTCTGCCATGGAAGCTCCCTGGGTGACCTTGGGGCAGTCACTGTCTTTCAGTCCAGTTGACCTTTAAAGGATAAAATGGAGGAGGCTAGGAAGCCATGTATACTGCCTTGAGCTCCTTGTAGGAAGGAAGAGACAAATACAATTTTTTAAAAAATCCATATTTCCCACTGTGTGATAGAGATTAGCATCCCAGTTTATCCCGAGCTCATCAGAGCCAGGAAGCTAAATAGGTTTGGCCCTGGTTAGTACTTGGATGGGACACCACCAAGGAAGCCTGCGGTTGCTATGCAGAGGAAGGCAATGGCAAACCACCTCTCTTAGTCTCCTGCTTTGAACTCCCTGCAGATGGGGGCACCATGAGCTGAATATAACTCGAGGGCACATCATTCATTCATGATGGCAACTGAATTGTGGTGCAGAGCCTGCTTATCACCCCACCTAGGATTGCCAATCCCCAGTTGGGGGCAGGGGATTCCCTGGTTTGGAGGCCCTTCCCCTGCTTCAGGGTTATCAGAAAGCAGTGAGGGGGAGGAAATGTCTGCTGGGCACTCCATTATACTCTATGGATACCAGTCCCCATAGGGTATAATGGGAGAATCAATTTGTAGGTATCTGGGGCTCAAGAGAGGGTGTATTTTGAGGTAGAGGCAAAGAAATTTCAGTATAGCATCTGGTGCCTCTCCTCAACCCTGCCCCCAAGTTTCAAAAGATTGGATCAGGGGATCCAATTCTATGAGCCCAAAAAGAAAGCACCCCCATCCTTCATTATTTCCAACAATGGGAAGGTGTTTAAAAGGAACAGAGTCCCTTTCAATGTGATGGCCAGAACTCCCTTTGGAGTTCAATTATGCGTCTTCCCTCCCTTCTCCAGGAGGCTCCTGGAAAGTCCCCCACTGGCTTGTCAGCCTCACTTGGCAACCCTCACCCCACCCCACCCTCTGTCTGTTTACTGAGAAGGCAGTAACACATAATTCCATAGTGTTTTCTTCCAGATATGTAGGACTCCAGCCTGACTTGGGTAACACAATTAAGATTCCAGGATAGGAGGACGTTTCTTGCAGAGATGGGCTGCAAGTCCGCTGTCTATTGAGGACACTTCTCTGCATGAGCTCTCTGGGCAGGGGAAAGAGTGAATGTTTACCATCTCCCTAATGTATACCTGGCTTGCCTTATTTCTGTGGCCCAGCAAGTGAGGAACAGTTTTCCTGCACGGGTGACTCAACAACTTTGAAATATCCATCATCACTAAATGAGCCTCGTTGAAGCCGTCCTGGGGAAGCAAATGAAGACCTGAGAAATGGAATTGCACAACATAATGTTTTGGGGGGTGTCAATTTTCTCCAGGGGGACAGTCTTACAGCTCTTCCCCGCGTTGTTCTTCCCTCCCTTTTGCTTTAGCATTGTGGGTTTTTTAAAGACTCTCCGGAAATAAAAAAAGCGCCTTTAAATAACAAAACAAACAAGGCTGCAGTTGGCGTGATCAAAAAAGGTCATTTCCGCCGCACAGATGCGCAGACGGGTGTCGAGAGATGAAGATCCCGCAGGCTCCGGAGTGAATTGTCACGACTCCCCACAGCCTTTTCATCTGCTTTATGCGCTCTGCACCTGCGGCTCGTAGACAATGGGCCTGATGGCATTGTGGGAGGAGAAAATGCCCTTTGGAGATCAAAGCTGTCGCTGATAGCTGTCGCTCGGCTTTATTCTGTCCTCTGAACTCTGTTTCATGATGTTGTGTGGGTCCCCTCCCCCCCGTTTCTTTGTAACTTCAACTTTGTGTGTTTGCGGGCTGGGACTGTTTGGCTATCTTTTAACATCCCTTTGATGCTCCCTGTTTCTCAGATTACATTAACTGGAGAGGAAAAATAGCCTATAAAAAGCACGGCCAGGCAGTGTTTCTCACACTGGATGGAAGGAAAGGCCAGGTTATGGGGGTGGGCCTCAAGGGCAGTCCCTTCACTTATTCATTGGCTTCCATCAATTAGTCCACCTTTCTCCCTGAGACTCAAGGCAGATCACACAATTAGGAGACCTCATAATTAGAGCAGTAGACAACAGTGCACTATATACTGCAATAGGTACAGTAGAAGAGAACAAGGGTTCAGTCGCACCTTAAAGACTAACAAAATTTGTGGTAGGATAGGAGCTTTTGTGAGTCACTGTTCAGCAGTGACTTGTGCGAGCGCCTCCCCTGCCACAGATTTTGTTAGTGTTTAAGGTGCTCCGGGAGTCTTGCTGTTTTCAGATCTGGAGAAGGGAGCAGCGACTCACGAAAGCTCCTCCCCTGCCACCAATTTTGCTTGTCTTTAAGGTGCGTCTGGGACTCTTGCTCTGTTCTACTGCTACAGCCAGACTAACATGGCCACCCATCTTGCAATATATACCGTGCCAATATATGCTACAACTACCACAAATGAACAACAAAAAAATGGATCACAAGGAGATCTCATACCCGGATTTCCCTGCCAGAGGCGAAAAGTTAGAGCCGGCTGTGCTCTGTGCTGATTTGACTGCCAACACGGCCCTGAGCAGGGTCACACCCCATTCACTTCACTGGGTGTTCACTGTGCTTAGGATTGCATCCTGGCCAATTCTAGCGGGACGCTGTTTCCTACCTTCCTGAGGCAGGCCTCACTGGGCCCAACACCGGGGCTGCCATTTCTCTTCAGATTAGTCGCCCAAACCAATTTCTTTCTTTTATTTGGACATTTTCAACCCGCTTTCCTCCACTCAGGGCAGGCTTGGAGTGACTTACAGGATCCAAAATATTATAACAGAAAGCTGTCAGATGCCACAGATATTTCAACCCAGGTTCCTTCACAACTAATCTGTATGCTGTCATCAACAGACGAATCTTCAAGGTGGGGAGGGGGCAGAGCAAACTGTTTCTTCCTTCCTTCCTTCCTCCCTCCTTCCTGTTCCTCCTTCCCTCCCTTCCCTCTCTCTCTTTCCTTCCTTCCTTCCCTCCCTCTGTCCTTCCCACTCCCTCCCCCCTGCCTCTTTCCTCCCTCCCTCCCTTCCTTCCCTCCTTCCTGTTCCTCCCTCCCTCGTTCCCACTCCCTCACTCCCTTCCCCCTCCCTACATCTATCCTTCCTTCCCTCCCTCTGTCCTTCCCCCTCCCTCCCCCCTCCCTGCCTCTTTCCTCCCTCCCTCCCTTCCCTCCTTCTCGTTCCTACCTCCCTCGTTCGCACTCCCTCCCTCCCCCCTCCCTCTTTCCTTCCTTCCTTCCTTCCTTCCTTCCTTCCTTCCTTCCTTCCTTCCTTCCCTCCCTCTGTCCTTCCCACTCCCTCCCTCCCCCCTCCCTGCCTCTTTCCTCCCTCCCTCCCTTCCTTCCCTCCTTTCTGTTCCTCCCTCCCTTGTTCCCACTCCCTCCCTCCCTTCCCCCTCCCTCCCTCTTTCCTTCCTTCCTTCCTCCCCTCCCTCCCCCCTCCCTGCCTTTTTCCTCCCTCCCTCCCTCCCTCCCCTCCTTCCCCGTTCTTCCCTCCCTCGTTCCCACTCTCTCCCTCCCTCCCTCTTTCCTTCCTTCCTGGAGGTGGATTCTCTTTCAGCTCCCAAGGGATGGAGGGAAGCTCAGCCCTTGATGCCAGCAGTCTCCTCAACCCAAAGGCGCTTTTCAGCCTGGGCCCAAGGTGACCCAGGGGCTTCTTCCCCTGCCAGCGCTGGCCCCTGGATCTGTATGGCTTCCAGGCCTGGGAAGCCTCAGAGAAGCTCTCCACCATGAACAGCTGCCTGCTCTTTCCATATGGTGGGGGAGGCTAACATGAAAATGGCCCCCCTGCTGCTTCCAGGGTGATTTTGCTCAGCACGGAGAGGACAGAACAGGTCTGGAGTGGCCCAGCCAGCATCTTGCAGCTGGGCTGGCTTAATTTCTGGCCAAATCATGTGGTATTTTTTATTTTTAATCTGAAGCAGTTGGTCCATCCTTAATTATGAATGATGCAATTTTCCAAGTTCTAATGTGCACATTTCCCAGCTGCGTGTGGGTTTTGCATTGTGGCACACAGCATTTTGTGCAGGGATTTTTGCCCAGTGTATGAGAAATCTGTATGATGAACCAGAAGGTGGCCTGTGTTGCTGGTGTAGCAAGGGGGGAAAAAGCCATTTCAAGTAACAACATGGAGTGCATAGGAAAGGACAAACCCCTAGACTCTGGGCGCAAGCTTAGGTACTTCTTCCAAGCTCTGCTTTTTGTTCTGTCTTCACAGCTGGTGCCTGGAACTGGCTGAGATCTCTCCCAGAGCAGGGATCTACTCAGTAGCTGGAGCCTAGGGTTGACATAGGGTTGCCAGTTCTTACTTGTCTGCCAGCGGGGGGGTGAGGTCTGCACTTGCTTCCTGGGTCTTCTGGTGCACAGAAGTGACATCATCACACTGCACACATTCTACAGGGGACACTCTGGCATTCAGCTTAAAACTCTATGGCCACCATAGAGTTTTTCGCCACATGTCAGAGCATCCCCCACGTGATGTGCCCAGCATGATGACGTCCCCTCTGGGTGACATCATCACACCAGGCACATCAGGCGTTCAGGGGTGGGGCTCCCCCCACCAGCTAGCTGGTTGGCAGTGGATTGGGGCCCCCCAAATTGGGAGAACCTCCACCCCCATTAGGGGGTTGGCAACCCCCACTTGGGAAATACCTGATGACTTGGGGATGGAGCCTAGGGAGGGTGGGTTTTGCAGAGAGGATCAGGGTATAGTGCCACAGAGTCCGCCCTTCAGAGCAGCCATTTTCTCCAAGGAAGCTGATCTTGGTCATCTGGAGGTCATCTGTAATCCCAGGAGATTTCAACCCCCCAGCTAGAGGTTGGCCACCCTACTGGAGCCTGAGGGCTGCACTAAGGTTGTGCTCTGGGGTTTGCTAGGTCTAAGGCAGCAGTTTTAACAGGGCCCCTGGAAACTGATTGAACCAGCAGTGCCTTCCTGGCAGCCGGGGGCTGAAAAATACAGAAAGGGAGCAAAGCCCCACCTGTTCCTGGGCTTCATCCAGCTAGGGCTTGACTGAGACCTGATCCTGCAAAGAACTACATACAACAGAGCAGTGACTAGACTAGTGCTCATAGAGCATCTGCTTGGCATGCAGGAGATCCCAGGTTTGGTGTAGTGGTTAAATGAGCAGACTCTAATCTGGGAGAATGGGGGGGGGCATCTTTCACTACAGAGAAGAGGGGTGGATGGCTCATGGTCGGATGAGCTGGCAGCCTCCTTCTGAGTAGAGGCTTCAGGACAGGGGTGGCCAGCCCATTGTCGGCAACTGGGGAGAAGGGTGGAAACTAGAAAAATGAACAGCAGCATGCAATACTGCATCATCACTTCCGGGCAGGTATCCGGAAGTGACGTCACCATGGCTCTCTAGGGATTTCCCTGATCTTGTTGGTAAAAACCATAGAGATCAGGGAAATTCCTAGAGTGTTGAGCAATGCGGTGACATAGCTTCCATCTGGGAGTGATAAGTGCATCACCATACGCTGCCATTCCCCCTCCTCTTTTGCTCCCACTGCTCATTGGAGCAATGGCGGGGGCCAGGGGCTGGCAGGGGGAAGTTGCCCACTAATTTGGGCAGCCTGGGTTTTCCTGCTTCAAGGAGCAGGCCCCTCAGCTGAGGCCTCAGAGTCCAGCAGTTCGGGATCCCGTCTAGCGAATCTGGCAGGAGAGGGGATCAGGTGAGTACTTACAGCAGTGTGGTGGTGGTGTCAATCTTCATTGTCATGTGAGTACCTCACTTCTGGCATGACCTGTAAGCACCCACACCACACTTGGGTTGACACTCAGCACTCACCCAAAAACTCTATGGAGGTTCTGGCAAGTACTAGAGCTTTGCCCCGGTGTGATACTGATGCTTCCGGGTCGTGCCAGAAATGATCTCATCGTGCGGCAACTAAGATCACTGCCTCTCCGTTTGGCTAGCCTGCCGCCAGCTTCCAGAGAGCCAGCTTGGTGTAGTACGTAGGAGTGCAGACTCTAATCTGGGAGAACCAGGTTTGATTCCCCACTGCTCCACTTGCAACTGCTAGTGTGACCTTGGTCCAGTCGTAAATTCTTTCAGAGCTGTTCTCTCAAGGACAGTTCTCGAGAGAGCTCTCTCAGCCCCACCTACCTCACACAGGGTGCCTGCTGTAAGTAGGGGAAGGGAAGGGGATTGTAAGCTGCCCTGAGACTCCTTCGGGTAGTGAAGGGCAGGGTATAAATCCAATCTCCTCCTCCTCCTCCTCCTCCCTACTGCTGACCAGATGAGCATCAGTAACAATTACCTTTTGCTTACCCACCATGAGTGGCACCTGGTAAGCCCAGATATGGGGCATCACCTGACCTCCAATCTCCCTCCAAGGCAGCCCTTAGCTCCTCCTCTTCCTCTGTGAATAGTCTGTTCCCAAATTAGCATTTGGCCCTGGAGGGGTCCCAACATTTCTGAGGGAGATAAACTTTTCATAAAGTACTTTTGTCATATTTGCAAGCTTGAATTGATTGGACTTGTAGATTAGCAACTGGAAGTTTAGCTGATTAATCAGTGAGGGACAATTTTAATCAGCACAGCTGAACGTTCACTGCATGGGTGTTCGTTTTTTGGAAGAGGGTAATCTTGGTTCCCAGATATAATTGTGATATAAAACAGGAAACGTTTAGGCTCACCTCTTCTTCTAACAATGCACAGTAGTTCATTTTTATGAAACTGGAGGATGTCTTCCTTCAGTATTTCAAGAGGGATTCCGTATTGTATATTTTGGCAGCATGCAAATTTATTTAAATGCCATTCTTTCATCAGCTAAAAGGCAAATGACTAATCAATGAAAAATTCTGGCATCTGTTGATAAACTTAATTAGTTTATTTCTTGTAGCCATGGGACATGACAAGAAAGAAAGAACAAATCAAAACTCAAAGTCGTAAGCAGGCAAAATGCACACTGCTATGGAAAAGGCAGCCCATTCTAAACCCAGTGCAAGCAAGGAATGCTCAGATGCCTCCTGATTTTGCACAGATTAAAAATTCACCAAATATGTTCCTATTTTTCAAATGCTGCTTTTGAAACCCAGGGCCCTCCATTCCCGAATAGAGGTCTGGTGTGCTGCGGAGAGCTCTTCTTTCAGATTTGACTTTCAGTGATTCCTCAACAAGAAACCTAACCTCAGCCGCAAATTGCTTCCTCTTCTTTCTGTGCATTAAAAAAAAAGAGCTGTATCAAATGAGATTCTTTTAACCCGAAGGGAGAAAACAGCTAGACAAGGGATCTTCAAATGTTCCTTTTCGACATCCGTTCTGCCCCCCTCCCGAGCTTAGAAAAAGAAGTCTAAAAGTTCTGAGTCACCAACTTTCTCATTCTTTTTTTTTAAAAAAATAAAAAAATAGAAAACATCCTAAGCAATAAAACATCCTGTCAGTAACCTTGATTTTAATTCAGTGTGATTCCAAACAACTCAAGCTGGAAGGTGCCATCTTTGCAGTTTCAGCAAGGTTACAAGTTCAATCCTGTGAGTAGACTTAATTTCGAGGTCATGTACTGGGGGCACTCTAGAATGGATGCACAGAAGTAGGACTCGAGCCATGAATTCAGATCCAGAAAATGAGACATCTAAGGCCATGCACCTGTAAGGTCTTTGCAAACGCCAGCCGGAGGAGATGGTTGGGCTGTGTGCCCTTCACCTGAGAAGGGAGGAGCCAGTCAGGCTGATGGGAGGAACTTGATTCTTTCCCCCTTTCCTTCTGCACAGTGATTCATGTTCAATTAGTTTCTGGAGATATTTATACCCCAATTGTCTCCACAGTGGGGACCCAAAGTGGCCTACAATAACGTTCTCCCCTTTTCCACTGGAGAGCCAGAGTGGTGCAGTGGTTTAGAATGGTGGACTCTAATCTGGAGAACCAGGTTTGATTCTCCACTTCTCCATATGCAGCTAGCTGGCTTACCTTGGGTCAGTCACAGTTCTCTCAGAGCAGTTCTCTCAAGAGCAGTTCCCTTAGAGCTCTCTCAGCCCCACATACCTCACAGGGTGTCTGTTGTGGGAAAGGCAAGGCCGCTCTGAGATTCTGTGAAGGGTGGGATATAAATCCAATCTCTTCTTCTTCATCATCTTTACAACAACAACCAGCCTATGAAGTAGATGAGACTGAGACTGAGGGGGGGGGGGCAAGGTCCCCCAGAGAACTTCCATGGTAGCATGGGAATTCAAACCTGGGTCTCTCAGATCCTAGTTCAACACGCTAGCCAAAACACCACACTGGCTCCCAATCCTAACCCCCATTCATAGAATCATAGAATAGAATAATAGATTCATAGAGTTGGAAGGGACCTCCAGGGTCATCTAGTCCAACCCCTTGCACAAGGCAGGAAATTCACAAATACCACCCCCTCCACACCCACAGCGACTGCTGTTCCACGCACAGAAGATGACTAAAAAACCCTCCAGGATTGCCCAAAGTGGCAATCAGCATTTCCCTGGGCATGTAAAAAAGGGCCACGAGAACTAAGCAATGAGGCAACCCTTCCTGCCCTCCTTCTCTCTGAATAAGTTCTTTATTGGTTTTCCAAAACAAACAAACAGTGTTACATAAAAGGAGCTTGGTTTCTTGTACCACAATGGTTCAGTTACTACCATTTAACTAACCTAATGCTGATTACCTAGTACATTAATATTATGCAACCCAAAAAGACAAATAATGCATTACTGAGATCATTAAAAAAAAATCTAAACATTCTACTATTGTTTCCTTTACTTAATGCACAATCAAAGACTCTATTACAGGTTTTCCACGATTATCATTCTGTTCTGGCCCCTAATAAAACTATTTCCTTTTCTATTTGTCCTTTCCATTCAGTCTACTGCAAACCCTTTATACACATCTGTTTTCCTTCGAACTGGGTATTTACATATTAGAAAACTTATTGGTTTGGGCCCTTCTATAGTTCAATTCCATCTATTGATATAAAGTTGTAATCAAGCATTTAATAAAATTATTTTCTTTTCCAATGTCCTTGTCAATTCGTATCCATTGACTTTCTTGTAGCTCCTATTTGACTTGCATTTTCTTCATCTCTTATCCTGTAACTTCATTACTTTAAATTATAACTCAATACACGTGAAAAACAAAACCCTTATATCTATCTACTTTTTTCTAAAGTGTTACCTTTTCTTATGTAATATCTTCTCTCCCTATGGATCTTATTATATTGTCACTTCCCTTTTTGAATCACATATTAGATCGTGTTAGACAATCATATGTTTAAGTTCATGTTGGTTATGTATTTTGTCTCTCTTCCTTTGTTAGTCTTTATGTTTCCACCTCTTAGGCTGTTACACCATTACCATTATTTTTTAAATAAATAAATAGCACATAAACAACATAGACTGACTTAGTTTATAACAATCTCAGTTTCACTTATTTTCCCCAATGTTTAACCCACAACATCATTACATTTGCCCTGCTACTAAATTTCTCTTAATTTTCTCACTGATTAGTATCAGCTAAAGGTACAAATATTTTCTTGTTTTACATCAACTTCCATCTCTCTTATTTTCCCAGGCTCTTAACCTGGTACTTCCTCCAATTTAATTTTTCAGCCTCTTAATCTATTCCTGAATTTCCATTAGTTTTCCACAAATACATAACCCTTAAAAAGAAAAAAGAAAAGAAAACCACAATCCATCCAAACTTACATCAGTTCAATCTCTCCTATTTCTCCCTGGCTCTTGACCCAAAGCTTCTAAGACTTTTACCTATTACTGAATTTCTAATAATTTTCCTACCAATAATAGCAACTAAAGAAACACACACTGTCTTTATTTACCACAATTCCCATCACTCTTGTTATCCCAACTCTTAACATAGAACTTCAGTTTAACTGCAATCCAACTTTGGTGAGCCCCTCATGTACCAGAAATGATAGAAATAGTAGAAATTTTCAAAATCCCTTTGTATAACTTGGTTACTCCCGCCGCTGCCGCTGAATGGAGTACCGGCCAAAACTCCCCTGCTTCCTACCCTCTGCGTGAGAGAAGAGGGGGTCTCTCAGAGCTAGAGACCCACAAATTGAAGCAAAAAAGCCAGAGCAGCAGGAGAGTGACTCTCCGCCATGTCTGCAACGCCGCAGTGCAACCGGAAGTCTCCTGCCCTCCTTCTCATGATCTGCCTAAGTTCACAGAATCTGCATTGCTGTCAGATGGCCATCTAGCCTCTGTTTTAAAGCCTCCAAAAAATTAGAGCCCACCACTTCCCAAGGAAGCCTGTTCCACTGAGGAACTGCTCTGTTAGGAAGTTCTTCCTAATGTTTAGCCAAAAACTGTTCTGATTTAATTTCAAACCGTTGGTTCTGGTCTGACCTTCTGGGGCAACAGAAAACAACTCGACACCATCCTCTGGATGACAGCCCTTCAGGTACTTGAAGATGGTTATCATATCATCTCTCAGTCATCTCCTCCACTAGTGACACATAGGGTAAGAAAAACAGGTGAAATCCCAACACTTCTGTCATCCTTGCAGCTCCAGATGACAGTATACATATGTCACTTCTGTCAAAATGTGAATTGTCCCATGTACATACCAGTTAGGAGCTGACAAGGCCAGTTTTGGATCTTTTGATGTCATATGTTGTCCTTGCCATTGATTTTCACTTATCTCATTGGGTTGGTGTTGTTTCTTTTATGTCCTTTGTACACCATTAGTGTCCTGCCCTGCATAGCCCAGGCCAGCCTGATCTCATCAGATCTCTGAAGCTAAGCAGGTTCAGCCCTGGTTAGTATTGGGAGACCACCAAGGAAGTCCAAAGTTGTTACTCAGAGACAGGCTATGGCAAATCACTAGGGATGGGTACGAACCAGATTTTTTTCAGGTCAGTTTGTGGTTCGTGGCTGGACCACACAAACACACAAACATGAAAACATGAAGCTGCCTTATAGTGAATCAGACCCTTGGTCCATCAAAGTCAGTGTCGTCTACTCAGACCAGCAGCGGCTCTCCAGAGTTTCAGTCTGAGGTCTTTCACATGACCTCCTACCTGATCTTTTTAACTGGAGATGCTGGGGATTGAACCTGGGACCTTCTGCATGCCAAGCAGATGCTCTACCAGTAAGCCATAGCCCTCCACAAATCAAACCATGAACCCATATGAACAGAAAGGTTGGCTTGCAAACTGACCTGGGTTGTATTGGTTTGTGAGCTATTTAAAGTTCAAATCCTTGCTTTCTGCTCCCCATGGCTTTCCACGGGGAGCAGAAAGCGGGGGGGGGGCATTAAAACCAAACAGCTGAGCGGCAGGAAGCTCCTTGCTGCTCAGCTGTTTGGTTTAAATGGCTTTCTGCTCCCCATGGCTTTTTGCAGAGAGGTTAAAATAGCTCCCAGTAATTTAAACCCCTGCCTTCTGCTCTTCATGAACTGCCACAAACCAACATGAACAGCACCAAAATTTGTGAAAGTTTGTGGCGGTTCTTCGGTTCATGAATATTGCTTCATGAACCATGAACCAGTCAAAATTCATGATGAACTTTGTCAGCTGGTTCATGCCCAGTGGGTTCGCCGTAAGTCTGCTGTGAATTTGACAGCAGAAACATGAAACACATGCACACAACACTATTTGTATGCCCTTTTTTTTGCCACAAATGCTAAAATAATGTTAGAAGTGCTTTAATCTGAAAATGGCACAAGGACAGAGGCAGACAAGGATTGGCCTGAAGCATGCCCTGTTAAAATTTAAAGAGCAATGTGACACTGAGTTATTAACTATTAATTTCCCTAAAACTAAAATTGTCTGTTTTGGTAACTCATTCAGGAAGTTCAATTGGAATATCAAAGGAATGCCATAGATCAAGTCAAGAAATTTCAATATTTAGGCATTACCTTTTCTTATAATTCCAATTTCTCAGCACATCTGTCCTCATCAGCTAATTTGGTAGAGAGAAATGCAAATGCCATTCTTAGATTGTTTAGAAGGAAAGGTCCTGGTTTTCTTCCCATGGCCCTAAAAATCTTCCAAGCAAAATCATTCGCCCAGCTCCTGTATGGTTCACAAATCGGACTTTCTGCCAATCTAAAGATCCTTGAAAGGGTCCAGTCTAAATTTCTTAGATCTCTATTTGGTGTTCCTAGAAGCACTTCTAATGTAACACTTAGGCAAGAGGCCAGGTTACTCAGAGTTGGAATGAAGGTCTGGGAGCAGGCTATAACACTCTGGCTAAAAATTCGTTATAACCCAAAGGGCCTAATGCCTTACCTTTTAGCCTCAGATTCTTACCCTGCCTGGTCCACACAAATCCTTAATAAGTTAAATCAGATCGGTTTATCTCCAGAAGATCTTTTTCATGGAAACCTATACAAGGCAAGAACAGCTGTTGTTCAGAGGCTTTATGACACTGAACTACAAAACGAAGAAGATTCGCTACCCAAGAACTTTAGAAATCTAAAATCTTGGCCCAGCCTTACTGTTGCCCCTTACTTATTTAACATTACCTTTGAGCCCTATAGATGGGCTTTTTCCAAAGCCCATTTTGAAGCACTTCCTTCCGCTGTACTGCAAGGTAAATTCACTCAAGTTCCAATGCATGAACGTATATGCCCGTGCATGACTAGTATGGTGGAATCAGTTACTCATACTCTCCTAAGTTCTATCAAGAGGAACGAAATCACCTTATATTACCTCCTTTGTCCAGATTTAATCCTCTTCAGTCCTATCTTGACTTCAGGCCAGAAGTCATGCGCACATTTTTTTTGGAAGATACTCAGAGGTCATTGACTTATGTGCTGGCGAAATTTTCTTAGCTATTAGGAAACATGAACTTGTTTTAGCTGAAAACACTGTTAATTTTTTCCCTACTGCTGTTTTACTAATTTTACTAATTCATTCTTGCCAATGTTTTTATATCATTACTATGTTATTATTGCTTTAGTCTCCTTTACATCGGAATTGTATTGTTTTACTGGCTTTTGCTGTAATATATTACTGACTGACAAGGAAAGAGAATCTAGTGCAAGAATAAAGGCTCTCTTGTAAGGGGGAAATATAACCAGGATGGGGATAGTTATTCAAACGGAACTCACTGGCTTTCAGAACTGGGCCGAGCACCAGGCATCGTCCGTTCAGCAGGCCGTGTCAAGCCAGTTGATTTTTTGCATAAACATTTTCAGTGTTAGTGGAGGGACTGATGAGATTGAGACTGCTATTCTCTCTCTAATAATCCAAAATGGGGCAATTAAGATTGAAACTAGACGTGACGCTGAACTATCAAAGCAAAGGCAACCTCCCAGAAAAATTTCCCTCCTGTCTTCTATAATGTGACATGTCCAGACTGTACGTTGTTCCTACCCTTCCTCATGTGGAGCAGGGGTCAGTGCAACCAGTGTTTTTATGGGAAGGGGAAATTCTTGTCCCAAAAACTCACTTTTTTAGATATAGCCATATATTCCTATTATTACTACTACTACTATTGTTATTTCTTTTAAAAGAGAGAATTCTCTTTGATTTCTCTTTGAAGAGCAACCACAGGTGATTCCACACAATAGTTGCCCCAATTTCATCCCCAGGAATTAATTGGAGCAATTGATCATTTCCGCATTTATTTATTTATTATTCGATTTGTATCCCACCCCCCCCAAAAAAAAATGAGCTCAGGGTGGCTAACAATTAGGGCACAATGCCAAATTTAAACAATTGGGCACAAAGCCATGATTAAAACATTAAAAACAACATAAAACCATCCAATAATACATAAAGTGCAGGTGCTCGCTACAATCCTCTAGATGTCACGTCAATTTGTTGCTGCGGGGTCACTGTTTGGCTCAAATCTAGGGGTCTTTCCCCCCAGATTTTCCCTCATCATAAGAACATAAGAGAACATAAGAGAAGCCAATGTTGAATCAGGCCAATGGCCCATCAAGTCCAACACTCATTGTCATCTCCCCCCCCGAAAAATAATTTTCATTTTTATTATAAGCAATAAAAAGGTACAATACTCACAATATGTATACAGAGAATAAGGTTACAATAACATTCTGGTTAAAACCTCAAGAAAATAACAATATACTAATTACTAACAGTGAGTGCTTAAACCTCTTAGAACATTATTATCATTACAGAAGTCTTACAAACAAAGTATTGAATGAAAGGGGGTATGTGAGTTCAAAATACTCATTGTCATCTTTAGGGTTTTTTTTTACTGTGGGGGTGAAGCTGGGGCATTCTAGTGGGGAACGTGAGAATCGCGGCTGTCCTCACTCCTCCTCACTCCACCCCTTTAACGCCCCTCTCTGCTTCTTTCCCTCCCCTTCCCTCTCCTCCCTGCAACCACCCCTTGGTGCAGGCAGTTTTTTTTTTTAAATTTCCCCACCTGGGTTGTGTTGCAACGCAATGACGGGCCATCGATGACTGGTGTTGAAATGCCTATTTGAATCTCTGTATGCTGTTTTCTTGTTTCGGTGTGGCAATTCGCCATTTGTGTAAACGGGGAAACTGTAAGTGCAGTAGCCCTGCAAATAAAACCAAGGAGGGAAGGAATTAAAGGCTCCAGAGAGTACACAGTTCCGAGGTGGGCAAACTCAGGAAGGACCCAAATGCCACCCAGTTCCCCCTGCCGAAAGCCCACTAAACCCTCCCTGCACCACCTCCAAGATCTGACGAGATCGGGCTAGCCTAGTGGGGGGGGGGGAGAGAAAAAGCTCACCAAAAAAAGACAAAGCTCAACCTCCTCAGGCAATCCCAGACCCAGGCTCGTCCTGAAGCCCCAGAGGAAGGCTGGAAGACGCAGCGCCAAGAGCTGGGAGTGTGGAAGGGGGTGGGTGGGCCAAAGCACGGCCTGGAGCTGCCATGCCGTGGCTGCACTGAGCCCCGTGGCCATCTGAGCATTCAAGGCCTCAAGGCCACAATGTGGTAGCGTGGGCGGGGCGAGGTGCAAAAGCATGGCTGGGGGCCAAGCCCTGCAGATGCCGGGGGACGGTAGCCGCAAGAGTGGGTTGCGGGCGGGACAGGGAGGTGGGGGAGAGGTAAACAGAGAAGCTATCATCTTCTTGTGCCCATGCCTCAATGCGACCCTGAATGCAACTTCCTAACAATAGCACCACACCACCTAGGTTAACCCTTCCAGGAAAATTTTGTCCACTCATCCATGTTGAAGGAACTGCGGTGGCTCAAGTGGTTAAGACGCTGAACTGTAGGCTGTGGAAGGTCAGTAGTTCAGCAGTTCAAGACCCAGGTGCCGCAAGACGGAGTGAGCTCCCGTCTCTAGTTCCAGCTCCTGCCAACCTAGTAGTTCGAAAGCAAGAAATTGCAAGTAGATAAATAGGTACCACTTTGGTGGGAAGGTAACAGCGTTCTGTGCGCCTTGGTGTTTAGTCATGCCGGCCACGTGACCACGGAAACGTCTTCGGACAGCACTGGCTCTTCGGCTTTGAAACGGAGATGAGCACCGCAACCCTAGAGTCAGATTCGACTGGCTTTCGAGCAAGGGAATCTTTACCTTTACCTATCCATGTTGAGGGTATTTCCTTTCATCCTATTTTCCTGGGGATTTAAATTCAAAAATCTAAGCATCCAATCGCTGGCTAGTTGTGTTCTAATGTCACCACGTATGCGCAAATTTGGTGTACTTCCCCAACAGCTGTTTTTGGTGGGTGGATAAGTCACAACGCACCCACCCACATATGCAGAGATCATGCCTCTGGGTAGATGTGTTACTACGCAACCCCGCCTTCCTAAAAAAAAAAACATACAAGGGGAAACAGAGGGGAGGGACCACTAGATCCAGGGCAAGGCGATGTGGGGAATTGAACACCCGGGACAAAGCCGGGTCAGATTTCTGCAGTGCTAAAATCCTGGCATAGAATCGGGCCAATTAGACCCAGGGTTAAAGGGAAGTAAAGCATTGTGTGGAATTGGCCCAGCACATCCTTGTGTAACTTCAGCCCTTGCAATGGTGTTATGCTACACACCAGAAGGTGGAGAGAAAGGTTTGAGAAGACATTGCCGGCCTCTGAGAATCTACAGAATGAAATCCTGAAATTTTACAGAAGCTTCCTTCCGGCTCCTCCTCCCTCCAAGTTTCCCTTTGATCAAAATGTCGTTGATTAGAAACAGACTCCAGATTCCTAAGAAAAGCGAAAGAACTGGATCGTTGGGTTTCAGGCAAAAACTGGGTAAAGAGGAACTAAGAGCGTTCCTCTTACCCCTACTGGCAACGTGATTATGTCACATCATGTTTCCATAATGACACATTCAGAGATACATACCAGGCTGCCTCCTTAGTGGCCGTTCCTTCACTTTAAGCAGTCCGCCTGGCATCACCCAGAGCCTGTGTCTTTTCCTGTGCGGCTCTCACGTTGTGCAACGGGCTCTCTGAGGAAGGAGGGGGCACCCTCTTTAGAAATTTTAATTAGATGTTGCGGGGTCATCTTATTTACCAGTGCTTTTAATGGTGTGCAGACTGCACACATCTTTTCGGGAAGACAGCCTATCGGGGTTTTTATTTCGTGTGTTTTAAGCTTTGATGATTTTAATTGTGATTTGTAAGCTGCCTGGAGCCATGAAGAGGTACGTATTTTAATTAAAAAATAAAACAAGGCAATGTGACGCAGGGTTGCCATTTTGGGCAGCGGCTGTGAGTTTGGTGTCATGCTTTCCCTCCACTTCCTTTTCAACTTCTGACTTCCATCAGCTTGTATCTTCCTTCACCTCTTGTGCAACCCAACTGGAGTCCGTATTACTGCAGTCAGGTGAGCACTACTGAAGCAAAGGTGGACCTCAGAGAGCACCCCAGAGTATGAATCAGTGTCATCTGATGTCACCATCCACAGGTGATAGTGTTCCAAAGTTCATTCACCTAACTCCAGCCTCTGCTCACCCAAAACTCCCTCCTAGGTCAATGTGGATTTTTGAAGATTTTACCACATTTGCAATACTTGAATAATCATTTAGGGTTGGCAACGGTGGGTTGGGAAATTCCTGGAGATGAGGGGGATGAGAGATGGGGGATGGGGAGGGAAGGAAAGGAAAGGAAAGGAAAGGAAAGGAAAGGAAAGGAAAGGAAAGGAAAGGAAAGGAAAGGAAAGGAAAGGAAAGGAAAGGAAAGGAAAGGAAAGGAAAGGAAAGGAAAGGAAAGGAAAGGAAGGGACTTCAGCAGGGTATAATGCCATAAAATCCACCAGTTTGGTGTAGTGGTTAAGTGCACGGACTCTAATCTGGGAGAACCGGGTTTGATTCCCCACTCCTCCACTTGCAGCTGCTGGATGACCTTGGGCAAACTATAGTTAAGAACATAAGAGAAGCCAATGTTGGATCAGGCCAACGGCCCATCCAGTCCAACACTCTGTCACACAGTGGTCAAAAATACCAGGTGCCATCAGGAGATCCACCAGTGGGGACCACTGGGGTCCATCAGCTCTGTTAGAGCTGTCCTCTCAAGGGCAGTTCTCTCAAGAGCTCTCTCACAGGATGACTGTTGTGGGGAGGGGAAGGGAAAGGAGTTTGTAAGCCACTCTGAGACTCCAAGTGAAAGGCAGAGTATAAATCCAGTCTCCTCCTCCTCCTCTTCTTCTTCTCCATCTTCAAAAGCAGCCATTTTCTCCAGAAGAGCTGATCTCTGTCATCTGCACATCAGTTGTCGTGCTGGGAGATTTCCAATCCCTACCTGGAAGTTGGCAACCCTCTGAATCCACTTTTCACTGTTGGGTCTGTAAGCTGTTAGGATGACTTTAAAGGCAGAGGTCCCCAAAAGGATTGAGTCTGTGGGTGCTTCTGGAATGTTAAGAATGGGAAATAGGCCCATTACCAAACAGCTGCCTGGGGGAGACGGCAAGATGAAAGCAGGTGTTTTTGAATGGCTGCTCCCTGCAAAGTAAAGGTGGGTCTCCTGGGTTCTTCAGAAGCAAGTATGAGATGGAGGAAAGCCAGGACTGGCTATTTGCTTTTGAGAAGAGATGTTCAGAGGAAGAAGCAAATGGGGGACTGAGGACTGCTAGGGCAAGGGATAATTTAAAGAACTTCCTATCAGTTTAAGGAAGGGGTAAAGTAAAAGTATAAGTAGGTAAATACTTCTGAAAAAAATCACTGTTCTTAATATACATTTCTGGTGCTCTTTGGGCTTGGCGATGAAGATATGAGGTGAAGATGATTTCTTATCTGTTCCTTTGAAGTCCCACATGGAAATATGATGGCCCCTCCCAATGATAAAGTCTGGCTGGTTGTGGCTCAGCAGGAGAGGAAACAAAAAGAAGATTGGGATGAACAGGATGGGAGAAGTCAGAACAACCGTCTTTTGGGGGAATGCGAAGTTCCAGATTGTGACCTGAAAATTCCACTGACACAACCAATGAATACATTTGCCACTCGTCTCTATTTTCTCTTCAGTTTCTTGGTGGAAACGAGTATTGTTTTAGGTAATTGAAAAGACTGTATGGGAGTCTATTAAGTCAGAATGGGTCCCCCCCCCGTATCTCCAATGGCATTTTAAAACAATGCCACTTTGTTCCTGGAGAGCCCCGATTTCATTTTAATGCGTTAAACGAGTGTCTTCCGTATTCTTCACAATCATGATGAGCAGTTTGAAGATGTCCTGGTGAAAGGATATAATTATATGGACAAAATCTCAATTAGCGCTCTTTGGAGTACAAAGTGGTTCCGGCTACTTTCCCAGCTAGGGTTGCCAGGTGACCAGGGAGGGAAAAAAACCCTTCTAGCCTAGCCTCTTCCTAAGTCTTTAACAGCTGCTAGATCTTTGGGAATTATCAGCCGGTGAGAGTTTTTTTCAGAGCTTGAAGGTACTGGGCACAGTTGATATCATGCGAAACCATCACTTAATTCAACTAATGATGGTTAACACTACCTTTCCTTTCCTTTGTCCAGTAAAAGCTCTATTGTTCAATGCCTTGAGCAGTATAAAAATCTGAAATTTCATTTATATTCTCTATTTATTTCTCAAAATACAAAAGTAATTTTTTTTGGTGACATCCAAGGTTATATTAGGATTTTGATCTGACAGTAGGAAGGACAACACCCTGCTGGTATTAGAATCATAGAAAGTCACAAACCACAGTAGAATAAAGCAACAGCTTAAGTTAGAATATAGAGGACATTCCAATAGAATATGAGAAATAGTATCTATTTTAGCAAGGAAACAAGAGCACATTTTGTCAGAGTAGGGAAGATGCAAAAAACAGCCTCTTGTAACCACCGTTGAATGGGCATCCATTCTAGCAAGTAAGGATGGGGATGACTGGGAAAATGTGGTTCAGTCCATGGTTTGTGGCATGCCTGAATCACAAACATGAACCATCACAAACTTTTGGGGGCTAAAAGGTTCAGTTTGTGATAAGAACATAAGAACATAAGAACATAAGAGAAGCCAATGTTGAATCAGGCCAATGGCCCATCTAGTCCAACACTCTGTCACACAGCGGCCAAAATATACCAGGTGCCATCAGGAGGTCCAGCAGTGGGGCCAGCAGTGATGTGGTAGAATTCCCCCCCTGCATACTAGAGACACCAAATTCACAGTGGATCTCCAACTCATTCTCCTCTACCTGTCCTCCAAGTTCAGTGAGGATCAGATTTATGGGGTCTGAGTTACATCCCCCCAAATGTGTCCCATCCTCCATTGTTTCTAGTGGAAGGGGGAAAAACAGCAAAAAAAAAAAAAAAAGCGAGGACAATAGAAGCCCAGCAGAACAGAGTCAAAGTTCCCAAGAATCTCTACAGTAGAAACAGAAGGTGTGGGGCATTTTTTGCAAGCCCAACAGAACCAGTGCCATTGTGGCAATGCAAATCCAACAGGACTAAGGTCAAACCAGAGAATTTCTGCAGCAGAAATTGAAGATGGGGGGCATTTTTGCAAGCCAAGCAGAACCAGCGCAATGTACTGGTGCCCAGCAGAACCCAGTGCCATTGTGACAATGCAAGCACGATCACAATCCAAGCAAGGGGGGCATTTGTGCAAGCCCATCAGAACAAGTACAATGTATGGAGTGCCCAGAAGTACCAGTGCAATCACAGAGTGTCCAGCAAACCCCAGTGCTAATGCGGCAATGGCAGCTCAGCAGGACTGATGTCTAGCACAGAATTACGCTCCAAGCAAGGAGGGGTTGCAAGCCTGGCAGAACCAGTGCAATGAACTAGTGCCCATCAGAACCTAGTGCCAATGTGACAATGCCAGCTCAATCACAATCCAAGCAAGGGGGGCATTTTTGCAAGCCCATCAGAACCAGTACAATGTACAGAGTGCTGAGCAGTACTAGTGCAATCACAGAACGTCCAGCAGAACCCAGTGCCATTTGGCATTGAAAGTTTAAAAGGCCTGATCTTAAAGTCACAAATCCAAGCAAGGTTGTGGGATTTTGCAAGCTCTGTGCAGGAAAATGGAGAGTGAACATAAAGGAAAGCCAGTGTGGGGGGAGCATTTGAAGCTGACATGACTAATCTGAAACTGAAAACAATGTTTCCAAAGCTGGAGAATTCCCACCCCCCCGGTTGCTTTGAAGTTTGGTAAACATTTTGTTTACGTGGAGACAGTCTGTCTAGAAGTGTATCCATTCACAAATGGGCCCAAAACTCCAAAGACTGTTTGAAAGTTCATGCCAGTTCACCTGCTATGAACTTCAGTTCACTAACCACGAACTGGCCAAAATTAATCACGAACTTTAGTTCATGAACCGGTTTGTGCCTATCCCTACTTGTAAGAATAAAAGCCCTAAAACCAGACAAGGTCAGAAGATAAGCATAGGAGGGATGAGAATCAGGGGGAGGTATTCCAAAAAAGTGTGATGAACAAACTCATTGAGCATGAAGAATAGAACTATTATAATCAGTCTGCCTAATCCAATTTTTAATTGTAATTACTGATTCAGTGAGACCCAATTGATTAATTCTACCATTGCAGGAGGTCTGCTCCACTAACTATAGTCATAGCTGTGTCCATCGCATCGGGATCTGAAACTATGGTCTGAAGTAGGTTATTAGCCATGGTTCATCTTAACTGATTTCATGTGCTGTATGAATGTGGCCATTCTGGCTTCATCCTGGCTTGCCTCCTAACAGCATCCTCGCGCACTTCCCAACTATGGAGACACCTGATGAGAGTGAAGGCAGGGAAACCAGCAGCGTGACTGTATACCAAATCCTGGGTTCACAAAGTAACCGTAGTTAAAACCAACCATGGTTTTATGTTGCAACAGAGCCAAACATGGGTTGGAGTCAGTATACCTGCCTACTCCCTTATGAACTTACCCAACTGCTAAGGTCATCTTCCAAGGCTCTACTTTGGGTGGCCCAGCCTTCTGAGATAGGGTGGCAACCCGAGAAAGGGCCTTCTTGGTTGTAGCACCAAAAATATGGAATTCTCTCTCCAAGAAGATTCTCCTGTTCCCTGTTCTTCAGGTGGCAGAGATCAGTTCCTCTGGAGAAAATGGTGGACTCTGTGTCATTATACTCTGCTGAGGTCGCCACAGCAAATTGACACTGAGTGCTCAGGACCGGGGCACCCACCCTGAGCCTCTTTCTAGAGCTCGTTGTATTTATTTCCAGAATGGGCCTTATTCCTAGTTTATTTATATTTACATTTATATCCTGCCCTCCCCACCATTCGGCAGGCTCAGGGCAGCTAATAACATATATAAAATATATTAAAATTCTGTTAAAACTATCAATCAGTATAAAATCATCACTTAATGAAAGACTTAGCTGTCTGATGATGAGAGGTAAACAGCCGTCCAAAAGACTTGGGAAACCAAGATAGTTCTTGGGTTGCTCTAGAGGTGAATGAAGTCATCTGCCATCAAAAGACAACTTTGCTGTCAAAGAAGGATGCTTTGGGAGAATAATGAGCTGCACATTTCTCAGCAATTTTCAAAGAAAGATTTGTCAATACTTCCTACAGCCTCCTCCACTGCATGCCTGACAGTTTCATCCTTCATTGGGCCTCCCATCCGTCACTCCATCGTCCATAGCAGCAACCCAGAAAGAGATTACTTTCAGTCATTGAAAATGGCTGACTGAAGGCGAGGGTAAACAACAGGTGGTTCTCGCCAACGTTTTCCTCCTCTGTTGGATTCAGTTTCAACATCTTGTTTCAGAATGTGCAGGTGGTGTACAGAGAGTGTGGGTTCCCTGGTTTACCCCATGCTAAACGAACACTGGTGGGGAAAAGATAATTTCCTCAAACGAACAGTATACCATCCCAAGAATATGAATACGGTTCTGCTTAGATAACCAAGCTGAGCACGCCTCGTTTCCCAGCGAGCCCCTTTCCCAAGGAGCCCCTTTTCCATGGACGTGACGGTGTAAGAATTGGAGCTGCCAAAGCGAATGGAACATCCAATGGGCAGGCACACCATGTCCCACTTAATCACATTTGTTTCAAATATGCATCAATTCCTTTTTTATAGTCCAGCTGGTGCCAAACTGATGTTTATTTTACAATTCCTTCATTAATATCGGATCCTGATAGCATTAGACAATTGTTTGAGCAACGCCAGCCCATATTTCTTTGGGAACAAAGTCATTAGCCTTGTCAATTACAGAAGAGATTGGATTGTGAACCTAAGCGGGCTCTGTTTCGCATCATTTCCAAGAAGAAGGGGGAGGGGGCGTCTTTTGTTTTTTAATCAATCGTGCAACCATCTCTTGTAAAATATTATGAAATTAACAGCCATTTTATTCATTGGCTACACTCACATTAAAAAATGCAGTGTGATTCACAAAACTGATCCACTGTAACAATAAGCAGCTGCTAATTATTAGCAAGGAGAACGGGTTCTGGTGAATCACAGCTAAGTTGACAAAGAAGTGCATGAAATGTTCTCTTTCAAACACATGATGGTTGCTTGAAGGCCAAAGTGGTTTTCATGCACTTAAAAGTGACGGAAAAGACAATGGTCTGTTGACCCCACTACCCCACTACAGTGATCTTTGTGGGTCAAGGAGAGCAACCACCAACAGAGAAGAATAACGGACTGCATTTCATCATAATAAGGTGACTGCCTGTTATGATGTAGGTTCCACCGGATGCCAGCCTATTGGTGGGACCTGGGAATCCCTGAAATTACCACTCATCTCCAGACTGCAGAGATCAGTTCCCCTGGAGAAAATGGATGCTTTGGTGGCTGGACTCTACGGCGTTGCACCCCACTGAAGTCCCTATCCTCCCAAGTTCCATCCTCAAATTCCCAGGAGTTTCCCAGCCTGGAGCTGGCAACCGTACCCCCTCATCCCCCACCAGTGGCTGGGGGGGACCTGGCAGCCCTGAGGTGCAGGAGGCTATGTAGACCCTAGGACAAGGGACGTGGTAGGACCTGATGAACAATTCTTCCTCATTTTTTAAAAATATTCATTGAGAAAATGGCTGAACATAAGAACATAAGAACATAAGAGAAGCCAATGTTGAATCAGGCCAATGGCCCATCTAGTCCAACACTCTGTCACACAGCGGCCAAAATATACCAGGTGCCATCAGGAGGTCCAGCAGTGGGGCCAGGACACTAGAAGCCCTCCCACTGCTGCCCCCTCCAGCACCAAGAATAGAGTGCATCACCTGCCCCAGACTGAGAGTTCCCATCTATACCCTGTGGCTAATAGCCACTGAGGGACTTCTGCTCCATATGTTTATCTAATTCCCTCTTGAAACTCTCCATGCTTGTAGCCGCCACTCCCTCCTGTGGCAGTGAATTCCATATGTTAATCACTCTTTGGGTGAAGAAGTATTTCTTTTTATCTGTTCTAACCCGAGTGCCCAGCAATTTCATGGAGTGCCCACGAGTTCTTGTATTGTGAGAAAGGGAGAAAAGGACTTCTTTCTCAACCTGCTCAATCCCATTCATAATCTTATAAACCTCGATCAGGCTGCTTTGGAGGATGGGCTCTCTGGAATTCTACGCTGTGAAGTCCCTCCGTTCCCCAAACCTCGCCCTCCTTGGACTCCACCCACAAAATCTCCAGCTATTTCCCAACCCAGAGCTGGTAACCCTAGTGTGGAGATGCCACAAGGGCGGGTGGTATCCCAGAGCCAGTGGCTGTCTGATTCGGCCCTACAGTTGCTCTGCATGGAGTTGAACTGACTTGGTTGCAAACGTGCCTCCCGAAAGGCCATTTTACACAAGAGGCCGATAGCCTGTACGAGAGGCAAAGAGCCAACAGCCTGCAATTGTCACTAATATATGACATCAGCTCCAAGCCCTCGGACCAAAGGATTTGCAGAGGGGCCCTGAAGGGGCTATCAAGTGTAATTCCCATCTCCCCCTCCCTTCATGCCTTTATAGCCCTCAAGAATAAGGCCTGCGCATTGTTTTTCTTTGCGCTGTATTAGAACAAAGTGTAATAACATCGAGGCTGGCTTGCGAGGACGGCTAGGCGCCGGCGGAGGCCTGCAGCATTCGTCATCCCACAAACTCTCTCTATTTCTCTTTATGATCTTATTGGTCTTGGAGCCGCGGCCACTCGATCAAGAGGCTGACAAAGGGCCTGCCCGGGCGGGATTGATCGGAAGCAATTGCTGGAGGAGAAAGGCCAGCAAATGGGAGCGCAACAGGCTGAGGAGTGTGGGAATGGAGTGGGGAGGGTGTTGAGCTGGGGCCTGGGGAAACCAGCCAAAACTTAAAGCTGGCAACGGTCTTTGTAGCACAGTGTGTCCTGTCAGGGCCAGCCGTACACTGTCCAGGGGTCACTCCATTGCAGCTAGGATCGCTCTTTGATAGGATTGCCAAACCCTACCTGGCTGCCAGTGGGGGATCCTACCTCGCCTCCTGCATCTTCAAAACCATAGAGTTTCCCCAAAAACTAGAGCGTCACCCCCCCCGACATCCCCAGCATGATGACATCATTTCCAGGTGACATCGTCATAACAGAGAAGTCACAGGGCGATGTGCCTGTTCATGGGTGGGGCGTTCCCCACCAACCAGCTGGTGAGCCGGAGGCCCAGAAATCGGGGGAAACCCTGCCCAGACCAGGGGTCTGGCAACCTTACAGTTTGCCCACAAATCCACTCATTTGCCTGCTAATTCTGACCATCATGGAGGGAGAAATTGCAGGGGGAATGGATGTGACATATGACATTCAAGGAATCCCCCCCCTCCCAAATCTCTCTGGTGTTTATTTCTGGGTTCAGATGCAAGCCCAGCCCCATTCTTCCATCTAGGGTTTTCAGGTGAGAGGACTGTGGGTGGGGATATGGCGGGCATGATGCTGCTTGTGGCTTTATGTCACTTCTGGTTAAAAATTAATGTGACTTAAGGAGCTCTAGGAATTGCTGTAAACTCTCCGGTAAGACCTCTCACAGCATCAGTGGGCAACGGGAGCATGGGAGAACTGGAGTATATTGCTGTGTATGGTTTTATGTTCTTATGCTTTTAGAATTCTGTACATCGCCTAGAGCTCCACAACTGTGGGGACAGGCGATTAATAAATGGAATGTAATAAATAAAAAATAAATAAATGATGATCAGTAGGCCTGGCAGCTCTAACTGTGCTGCTCCCAGTTATGACCATTGCTGGGGAAAACCGGGAAGTGACATTAGTCCTCTCTAGGAATTTCTGAAAATGCTATGGTTTCCTGAAGTGATTTAACACTACTGCTGATGCCTGACACCGCCCCCTTCTCCCTCTGGACCCTCCCTGATAGACAGCAGAGGGGACCCCAGGCTGGCTCACAAAAGCAACTTGTAGCAGTTAAAATTCATGTAGAAATGCAACATCATAAAAGAAGGTTCTCCAAGAAGCAGTTTGTGGTGAGTCCAGGGTCAAGGTGTGAGCAAGAGAGTTGGAAAGGGAAGGACAGGATTTCTAAGCATCGGGTGATGCCTGGAGTTCTCCTAGAATTACAACTAATCTCCAGACTACCGAGATCCGTTCCCTTGGAGGAGATGGCAGACTTGTAGTGTGAACTTCATGACATCCCATCTGTGCCAATCTCCTTCTCCCCCCCCATACTCTGCCCTCTCTGGGCACTGCTCCCAAATCTCCAGGGATTTCCCAGGCCAGCTCTGTTGGAGTGAGATCCGCTCTCAGAAATCACTCCGTTCTGATCCAGGACTTTCCTGGAATCCACATTATCATATCCAATTCTAGTTATGCAGATCGCTCAGTGGGGGGAATGTGTGTGTGCGTGAAGTAGCATCGAGTCACAGCCAACTTAGGATGGCCCCAGGGGGTTTTCAAGGAAAGAGGTGAAGAGAGGTGTTTGGCCACTGCCTGCCTTTGCATAGCGTAGGGCGGCCAGTCTCCAAATAGTTATGCAAACAAATAAAAGAGTAATCTGTCATGCGGTACAAATCACACTTGAGACTACTGTCTTCTTATACAGCCTGACTCCTAGCTACTTGGAAGGTACTGGTAGACTTCGTGTCACTAAAGAAAAGCGGCCTGATGAAGCCCTAAGAAACGTCAAAGCAACCTAGGCGTGCCGTTGCCACTCCTTTGGTTCGCGCCCCAGCTGGTCTTGAGCTCATGCCGTCTACTGCGTGCTTTCCTCTAGAAACTCTTTCCCTGCACCATGAGCCGGTGACGGCGTCAATCTGAAGAGAGACTCGTACTTTCAAGGACTATTAGGTCACTGTTCAACTGGTGCAGTTGTCAGTTATGCACGGTGGCAAAACTATTTGTTGTGTGTATTAATTTTGGCTGCTTTGGTGGGAAGGTAACAGTGTTCCATGGGCCCCAGCGTTGAGTCATGCCGGCCACATGACCACAGAAACGTCTTCGGAAACGCTGGCTCTTTGGCTTGGAAATGGAGATGAGCACCACCCCCTAGAATTGGTTTACTATAAGAAGACAATACCCTCAAGTGTGATTTGTACAGCATGACAGATTGTTCTCTTTGTTTGTTGGTACAACTGTATTCCCTGTATTTCTGGTTTTGTATATTAGTCTCTGAGGAGCTGCGGTGGCTCAAGTGGTTAAGACGCTGAACTGCAGGCTCTGGAAGGTCAGTAGTTCAGCAGTTCGAGACCCGGGTGCCACATGACAGGGTGAGCTCCTGTCTCTAGTTCCAGCTCCTGCCAACCTAGCAGTTCGAAAGCAAGAAATTGCAAGTAGATAAATAGGTACCACTTTGGTGGGAAGGTAACAGCGTTCCGTGCACCTTGGTGTTTAGTCATGCCGGCCACATGACCACGGAAACGTCTTCGGACAGCGCTGGCTCTTCGGCTTTGAAACGGAGATGAGCACCGCAACCCTAGAGTCGGATTCGACTGGCTTTCGAGCAAGGGAACCTTTACCTTTACCTATATTAGTCTCCAAATGGTGGCTGGAGATCTCCTGGAATGACGACTATTCCCCAGGTTCCAGAGACCAGTTCCTTTGGACAGAATGGCTGCTTTGGAAGGTGGACTCCACGGCATCCTGCCACACTCTGGTCCCTCCCCTCCCCAGGCTCCCCTCCCCAAATCTCCAAATGTTTCTGAACCCAGGGCTGGCAACCCCCAACGCGGCAGCCCCCATCTTCCCGGATGGGCTCCTGTCCAAGTCCTGGCCAAGGCTGATCCTGCTTCGCTTCCGAGAGCTGACGGGACTGAGCTAGTCTGAGCCATGCAGGTCAGGCAGTGTGTGTGTGGGGGGGATGGTGGAGGTGTTGGAAAGTTGCAGCTGACTTAGCATCAGCCCCTTGGGGTTTACAGGGCAACAGGGGCTGAGCCGCCCAGGGCCCGTGCCCTCTGAGGCTACCTTGCTGGATAATCATCATCAGCCCCATAGCTATCAATTTTGGGGTGGTGTGGGGGGCAATGGTTTGCTCGTAGGGCGTGCCCATTGTATGTGTGTGTGTGGAGCTGCCACGCCATGCTCATGCTTCTAAATAATAATTAATTAATAAATAATAAATACAAGTGTCTTAAAAATGGCCAGAGTGATACAGTTTTTAAAAATGTATATTGAATACAGAAGTATTCAGCCCTGTATATTGAATACAGAAGTATTCCGCCCTGTATATTGAATACAGAAGTAGCCGCCCTGAGCTACCGGATAGGGCGGGGTATAAATCCCAAAATAAATAAATAAATAAATAAATAAATAAATAAAGTATAAGGACGGGAGAATCAGTGGAAATACACCCCACCAGTGTTCCCTCTAAGCTGAGTTAGCGTGAGCTAGCTCACAGTTTTTTAGCCTCCGGCTCACACATTTTTGTCTCAGCTCAGGAAGGAGGGCTCCAGAGCAGACCAATTTATCCAGTAGCCAAATCGCTCGCTCACAACTTTAATGCCAGTAGCTCATAAAGCAGAATTCTTGCTCACAAGACTCCACAGCTTAGAGGGACCGTTGCACCCCACCCATTCTTACAGAAATCGAGGTGCTTTGTGCCATATTAGCTTTCCAATTCCAGCTGGAGACACCCAGAATTGAAATAAGAACCAGGCCAGGCCCCACCATGCTAGGCCACACTGAAAACAGAAGGGAGATTCAGTGGAAATACACACACACCCCGTCCACCCCCATTCATACAGAAACCAAGGTGCTTAGTGCCATTAGCTTTCCAGCTGGAGATGCCCGGCAGCTCAGAATGGAATCAAGAACCAGTCCAGTGCCTTGGAAGGAAGAAAGGAAACATTCCAAAAATGCCATTTCTGATTTTCCATCATCAGAACTCTCCCGGCCACAAGTGGCTCCATGTGGAGAGCTTTGAAGGCTCCAACCCTCCGTGGATAGCCAGCAGATTTATTTTTTTCTGAGGGAAAGCCACCACATTACAGGCAGCAGCTTGCAGAGGTACAATAAACATCCTTCAAAGAACTCTCCGTGTGCCTGGACTGCAAAGTGAATGGAAAGCAATCCACGCCGTGCCGGGGCCGTGCCATATTTCTAAAGAGTGGTCTCAATAGACACTTTCCAATGGATTGGTGCTACGTGGTGTTCATGGCCAGGGCTCGTCTGCAGACGCTGTGCAGACTCCGATATTGCAAGGGTAAATGAGAACGTGGGGTATTGAAAATTGCCATTGACCCGATTTAATCATGAGTGTTATCAGGGAATTAGAATACAGCTGTGACCTTCTTCCGGGGAAAGAAAGAAAGAAAGAAAGAAAGAAAGAAAGAAAGAAAGAAAGAAAGAAAGAAAGAAAGAAAGAAAGAAAGAAAGAAAGAAAGAAAGAAAGAAAGAAAGAAAGAAAGAAAGAGATTAGTGCAGATCCCAGGGTTAGCTGAAATCCTTGGAGGCCTTAGGGTGCCACTGATTCTCAAACCCCAATTCCCACTGAGCTCAGAAATCAATTCACAACTTGTGCCATTCCCTGGGATTAAATTGCAAAGCCAGAGGAAGCCAGCCTGATGCATGCTGGCAGAGTAGCCGTGGGAAGTCCTTTTGCTCTCCTTGACATTAAACGAGAAGCCGAGGGAGCTGAAAGAACTCTCCACACTTGCCTCGAGCCAAAGGCAGTTGCTCCTTTCATTACTGGTGTGGCCACCAGTGGGGGATTGGGGGGGGGGTAAGATTGCCAGATCCAGGTTGGGAGACTCCCGGAGATCTGGGCATGGAGCCCGAGGAGGACAGGGACCACCATGCGGTATGTGCCAGGGGAACTGATCTCTGTAGTCTGGAGATGAGCTTTGGTCCCACCTGGAAGGCTGGCACCCATAAGTGTGGACTGCACAGGAGAGCTCATGGCGAAAGGAACTGGTCGGGAGCATGAAGAGGTTATGGCAGTTACCTAGCTAGACTTAAGGTACTAGCTAGGGTTGCTTGGTCCCTCCTGGCAACTGGAGGGGCACGGGGGGACACTTACCAGGAGAGAGAGGAAGGCCAGGCCATGTTGGTGGCATTGCACAGGAAGTTACATCATCACATTGTGATGTCCTGTGATGCTCTGGCATTTGGGCAAAAACTCAGTGGTACACACTCCACCCTCAACAGATTCCACCCTTCAGAGTAGGCATTGTCTCCAGGGGAACATCAGAAGAGCCCTGCTGGATCAGACCAGTCATCCACCTAGTCCAGCCTCCCGTCTCGCACACTGGCCATCTGGTCCCTCTGGACAGCCAACAACAGGGCAGAGAGGCCAAGGCCTTCCCCTGATGTTGCCTCCTGGCTCTGGGATGCAGAGGCTCAGCGCCTCAGAATATAGAGGTTCCCCTTAGTCACCATGACCAGTAGCCATTGACAGACTTGTCCTCCATGAATCTATCTAATCTGTTTTTAAAGCTGTTGATTACTGTGGCCATCACTCCATCCTCTGGCAGCGAATTCCACATCTGAATCACTCTCTGTGTAAAGTAGTGTTTCCTTTTGTCTGTCCTGAACCTACTGCCCACCAGCTTCATTGGATGCCCTCGAGTTCTAGTATTTTGGGAGAGGGAGGAACTGATCTCTGTAGCCTGGAGTTCAGTCCTAAACGTGGGAGATCACCTGGAGGCCAGTAACCCTACTCACAGGGTGGTGAGGATAAAATGGAGGAGAGGGATGTGATGTCAGCCAGTGAGATCTGAGATCAGATCTGAGCTGTTGCCTTTTGTCTCTCCATCACCTTCTTCCCCTGCTAATATCCTGGCATCGAGCTCTCGCTCAGTGCACATGCCTCACTAAGGCCATAAATTTAAACTTTGGAGCCTCCCAGAGGTAGGTTGGCCAGGAGAGATCATT
Organism: Gekko gecko; assembly: GCA_029375565.1. Classification (NCBI taxonomy): domain Eukaryota; kingdom Metazoa; phylum Chordata; class Lepidosauria; order Squamata; family Gekkonidae; genus Gekko; species Gekko gecko. Next base: position 22,946,065 of record JAPDNY010000017.1, read on the forward strand.
TCCAGAAATCTGTTTTTAGCCAGAATAGGCAGAACCGGGCCAGAGAGACCACCGACTTTCTTTGGGATCAAGACCGGCCCCGGTCCCTCACCGCCGGTCACTATTAGGACACACAAGCTGACATCGCCTTTTACCTCTATCGGAACAAGGGAAACAACCGAGTTTTGCGGTAGAAAAGCTGGTCTCATCCCCACACATTAAATATTGGCTCCCGTGGATCCCATTTCCCCCTAATGGAAGCAGGGAGCGTTTGGCTTGTTTGCAGATGACTCAGCAGCAGCTGATACAGCTGTGCTCGTTTGGCACACGGGTTTTTAATTTTGACTTTGGGAAGAGGCCAACAGAAACCAGATCTGTCGCTTTTCCCAGGGTCAGGTGGAAACGATTGGCAGCTGCCGTGCGGGTTTGCAAGCAAGCAAAGCTTCATCAATAACCAGAGTAACATACGGTGCAATCCTCAACTCCCAAGTCCAGTGGAGAGAATCGTTCACATGCTTAAAAATTAGGGCTGCCAACCTCCAGGTGCTGGCTGGAGATCTCTTGGGATTACAAGAGGGAATTAGATAAACATATGGAGCAGAGGTCCATCAGTGGCTATTAGCCACAGGGTATAGATGGGAACTCTCAGTCTGGGGCAGGTGATGCACTCTATTCTTGGTGCTGGAGGGGGCAGCAGTGGGAGGGCTTCTAGTGTCCTGGCCCCACTGCTGGACCTCCTGATGGCACCTGGTATATTTTGGCCACTGTGTGACAGAGTGTTGGACTAGATGGACCATTGGCCTGATTCAGCATTGGCCTCTCTTATGTTCTTATGTTCAATTCATCTGGAGAACATGGCTGCTCTGGAAAGTGGACTCTATGGCATTATTCCCCATGGATGTCCCTCCCCTCCCCAAACCTCGCCCCTCTTCATGCTCCACCCCCAAAATCTCCAGGTATTTCCCAATCCAAAGTATGGTATCTATTGGCAGTGGCAGCATTTTGGGGGAAGACTGTGTTTTGTCCTGGGGGCAAGGTTACCTCTCTAGGGTGCTGGTAATATGATGAACTATGGGGGGGGGGATAAATCATCTGAACTGATTCCTGTTCCAAATGCAGGGAATCATGGATTTTTGCCAAGGAAACTCCCAGTAAAATAGCATGCTAATACCAGAGACGTTCTTGGATCAAGGCTACACACGGCCTTCCTGAGTGCAACATTCCGCACATCCCAGGGCAGGACCCCCAATGTCTTTGAGCCAGAGGGCACCTTTGGAACTCAGATGCAGCATGGCGGGTGCAGCAACAAAATGGCCACCACAAAATGGCTGCCACAGGAAGCAGAGCCAGTCACAGTGCAATTGCCAGAACCAGTTTGGTGTAGTGCTTAAGAGCGTGCAGAACCTGACAAAGGTTAGTCAAATGCAGGAGAGGGGGGCCAATGTTAAAAATTTGATGAAGGAAATATAAAAATACATGTATTTACTGAACACAACTTTAAAAATATATATAAGGGCCCAGTCACACGTTATGTATAAATAACTATCAATAAAACACAAGGGCTTATAAATCTGACCTGACGTGTTTCGGCCTACATAGGCCTTCCTCAGAGGTCAATAGTGAGGAACATATTGGCTATTATAAAAACATATAGTACAATCATATAAATACAGAGCATGAATACAATAAGGACCAGAAGCAAGCTGTTTCAAGATAACCCACCAGGCATAGAGTAAAAAATATAAATGAGGCCTCTATTAGTGCAATCACATGCCCAGTTGCTCTCAGATATAAGCTTCTGGTCCAGGAAACACCTTCCTACGATTGTAGAGCCAAATAATCCTCAAGCAAAGAGTGTGGGCTCTAATCTGGGAGAACTGAGTTTGATTCCCCACTCCTCCACTTGCAGCTGCTGGATGACCTTGGGCAAGCCATAGTTCTGTCAGAGCTGTTCTCTCAAGGGCAGTTTCTGTCAAGAGCTCTCTCAGCCCCATCTACCTCACAGGGGGTCTGTTGTGGGGAGGGGAAGGGAAAGGAGTTTGTAAGCCGCTCTGAGACTCCGAGCGAAGGGTGGGGTATAAATCCAATCTCCTCCTCCCCCTCCCCTTCTTCTTCTTCTCTTTGTGCTGTGGTGGCAGCTGCTGCCAAAGCAACATTTTAGAGGATCTGCACAGCCAATCAGATCTCCAGTGGCCAATCAGAAGCCTTGCTGGGCAAAAGCCCTGCCTGGCCCCACCCACTTCCTAAAAACCCTTGGTGGGCACCAGAAAAGGTGTTGGCGGGCACCCCAGCAACCCTGAACGCCATGTCGTTGAGCCCTGTCCTTGGCAGAGAGGGCAGTGCTAGTGCGCATCCATCAAGCCCCGCAGAAGAAGAATCATGGCGCAATCAAACAAACGATCGTGTCATTTTTTCCCCTTCCAAACAGATATGGCAAATCTGAAGACATCAGTAAGAATTCTGGAAGAAAGAGAGAAAGAGTTTGGGCAAGGTAAGCAACACTTCTCTGTGGACTTCAACCCCTCCCCCCGCCCGGCCTATCTGCAAATATCAGGTGGAAGACCATTTCCATCAAGTGTGTCTGGCCCAGTGCTCCCCTGCGACTGTCCAGATATCGCGCAACATAGTTCGTCCATTTCTCATTTAGATTAGGACTGCACATTGCTCATGAGCCACGTAGACGCGCCAAGATCTCTCCTATCTGAGTTATTACTGAACGCGCCATTGATCTTCTCTGCATAATCATTAACGTGTCTGGTAAAATAGTCCATCTCGATGTTCATTTAAATTTACGATGATAAAAGTACCTTGTGGCATGATTCCCAGAACTGCTGTGCAATTCTGTACGGAGTTACTCCCATCCAAATCCAGGGGCTGGAAATGAGGTTAGACGGGAGGAAGTTGTAGCAGGCTCCGACGGCAAACCATTCCGGATAATGGAATGTGTGTGAGAATGTGTAAAGCCAGTGCTGATGGATTCATTGTCTTTGCTTAAATATTCATAAGGATATTTCCCATCTCCATAATCATGCAGGCCACACCCAAGATACGTTGCCTTCTTCCTGGAAATGAATGAAGAGCAAATGCTTCTACCCAAGAGATCGTCTGCTAGCAACGGGTTCCTTGGTTCAATGGACCTGGGTTGGGAAGAGTTTCACTATCCTTAAATGATTTGTAGACTTCTAGAAAAATGTATTTAGTCACTTAACTAGGTGGCCGCTTTCCAGAAGACGATAAAAATTGATTTATGGAAGGACAGTTTGCTTGCCTAGCTGGTTCAGACACCTGCAGGTGGCCCTGTTGCTTCAGCCAACACATCCCTTACACCTCGCTCCAGCGAGTTTGGGGTGGCATATCTGGTTCTCTCCCTTTTCCTTCACTTTAATCTGCTGCTAAAATGGCCTGGCCTGGATCACCCAGGTGAGCCCAGTCTCATCAGATCTCAGAAATCTTGGTTAGTATTTGGATGGGAGACCACCAAGGAAGTCCAGGGTTGCAGTGCAGAAGGAGGCAGTGGCAACCGACTGCTGTTCGTCTCTTGCCTTGAAAACCCTACAGAGTTACCACAAGTTGACTGCAACTGGAGAGCGCTTTACAACACCCAATGCCTAAAAGGAAAGTTCCCACAATCCTGAGACACTGGAAAGAGCCATCAAGTCACAGCTGACTAAGGATGGAAAGAGCCATCCAGTCGCAGCCAACTTATGGGTGATCTCTTGTAGGCAAGAGAGGAATAAAGGTGGTTTGCCATTGCCTGCCTCTGTAGAGCAAACCTGGGCTTCCTTGGAGGTCTCCCATCCAAGTACTAACTTGCCCAGCTTCTGAGATCTGATAGGTTGGGCTAGCCTGGGCCATTCAGGTCAGGACAATCTCTAGTTAAAATGCATCCAGGTCAGGACAATCTCTAGTTAAAATGCATAAAACAAAGTCCCCATGCTGATTGCCACATCAGAGTCAGGAAGCAATTTTTCTCCAGGTCAATTTGAGCAGGGATCCTGGAGGTTTTTTCTCCTCTTCTGGGCATGGAACAGGGGCCTGCCAGGTACCAGCTGAGCACTCTAACTGCTACTCAGTACTGCAATACTTGGTTGAAAGGCATCTCTATGATAGGCAGTCTTCAAGGACCAACTACACGTGAACAGATCTCCTGTTTCTTTCCTTGGTTGTTCCAGAACTTCATCCTATGCTTTGTTCCCCTCCATTTTTACTACAACCTGTTTAAGAATCAGAACACATCCATTTTGCCGTTTTCAGTGCCTTCATTTTATTTGCATCCCCTCCCCCCCAGCTTGTTCCTAATGTTGCGTGTGCGTTGATAACACAGCAGCGATGTAATCTTGATATGATTTTATGTATGACTGCTTCTAGATTAGTTTTATGCAGTATTCTCCCTGATTGGGCAGAAAGCTGGCATACGGATTTTGTAAATATATAAAATAAATACTCTACTAAAGCACACACAGGGTCCCATGTGAGGGTAAGATGTCATAAGAGCATAAGAAGAGCCCTACTGGATCAGACCAGTTGTCCACCGAGTCCAGCATCCTGACTCACATCCTGTCTCGCACCATAGTACATGAGCTCCCAGAGGTGGAATGAGCTCCCGGAGTAGATCCGGGCCCTGCGGGACCTTTCGCAGTTCAGTAGGGCCTGTAAGATGGAGCTCTTCTGCCAGGCTTTCGAGTAGGAGCCTCTGCCACTGCACTACCACCACCAACAAGGGCAATACCGGGGTGGTGAGATGGCCCTGGGATAAATGAACGTTAGGACTGTCTGGAATGGTTGCCATCAACTAGGGACCATCCTGAATTATTAGGACGCCATCGTGTTATGGTAGAGCCTTTAAGACAATACGAGAACTCGTGTGGCTCTAAGGCTGTAATGGTTTGTTTTTTACTCTGTTTTTACTGTTTTATTGTTTTAATAACTGGCACATGTGCCCAGACTGTTAGCAGCCCTGAGCCCGTCATGGGGAGGGCGGACTAGAAATCGAAATAAATAAATAAATTTTGTACAATCCAACTAAGTTTGCTTTTTTGCAGTGTTTTACCAGCCTTGGTATCATGCCTGGGGGAGATATACAGATGAATGCAAGGAACATGGGCTGTAAGGGCTGTGGCTCAGTGGTAGAGCATCTGCTTGGCATGCAGAGGGTCCCAGGTTCAATCCCCGGCATCTCCAGTCAAAAGAATCAGGTAGCTGGCAATGTAAAAGGCCACTAGTGGAGATCCTGGAGAGCCTCTGCCAGGCTGAGTAGACAATACTGACTTTGATAGACTAAGGGTCAGAATCCGTGCAAGGCAGCGCCATGTGTTCATGCGTTCATGAGTGGAGAACTCCGGTAAAGTCTGTGTGTACAAACCTAAAAAATGACAGTCATTTTGGGGAACAAAACCGGGGAACTGACATCTCTCAAATCCAGGATAAAGCTTGAATGAGAGGAACTTCACAAGCGTCCCTGCATCCCACGCAAGGCAAAATACACAAGAAGGGATTTTGAGAACAGGTTGCGACAGGCCTTTCAGGCAGGCTGTTTGTTTTCCTAACGGGTCTTCAAAAGCTTCTCCGTCAGTTCATTATCACAATAGCTAGACAGGCAAGAATGACAGATCAATGCCAGTCCGCTTTTTTTAATATGAAAGACAGTGGGCACTTTTCTTCAGCGTCGCTCCATTTCTTGTTTCAATTATAACATCTCTTGCTGTGCTAGGCGTTCGTTTGGTAGACGTGTCGGGCTGGCTGGCCACTTAGGTATGCAAAGGTCAGGTTGAAATGATGACAATCTTACTCTTTCGTAGTCAAATGGATGCCTGTGTGTGTGAATACTGGACGTGCTTTGTCCTGGGAGCCAGGGGCCACTGCAGAAGTTAATTGCCTGTTACATTTCTCAGGTGCACCAAAAAACAGGCAGGAGAGGAAGAGACATGAACCGTTTTCAAGCAGCTGATTATCCTCGTCCGCTCCACCTTGCTCTTGAGCAATTTTTGCCTTCCATTCTCCGTAAATGTCTTCTGCTCCAGCCTCATTTAAGATCCTCTCTATGTTTAAAGTGCTGTCAAGTCACAGCCAACTTATAGTGACAATGGGCTTTCAAGGCTTCTGAACAGCAGAGGTGATTGACCGTCCATTGCCATCCTCTGCAGAGCCTTCCTTGGTAGTCTCTCATCCAAGTACTCACCCTGCTTCTCGTCTCTCAGCAAAGGGCTTTCAAGGCTTGTGAACAGCAGAGGTGGTTGACCATCCATTGCCATCCTCTGCAGAGCCTTCCTTGGGGGGGTCTCCCTTCCAAGTACCAACCCTGCTTAGTTTCTCTCGGCAACGGGCTTTCAAGGCAGGGGATGACCTGCAAGGTCCCTTCCAACTCTAACATTCTATAAGGCAAGTGAGAGACAGAGGGTGGTTGGCCATTGCTTTCCTCTGCAGAGTCTTCCTTGGGGGTCACCCTTCCAAGTACCAACCTGGCTTAGCTTCCAAGATCTGAGGAGTTCAGGCTATACAATGCCATTTTCCTTCCCTCATTTAAGGTTAGGGCTGATCAAACATTCCCTGGTTTTCCTTTTTGTAGATATATTAATGTTCTCGTTCACATTGTTTTTGTCAAAGATTCTACAAAACCAACAATGGAAAAGGTTCTTTGTTCTCTGTTGGTCATTCTTGGTTTTGGAGATTGGTTTGTACTGTGAAGAGACAGTACATAATAGTGGTTAGAGTGTTGGAACAGGAGCTGGCAGGCCCAGGCACTCTGCCATGGAAGCTTGCTGGGTGATCGTGGGCTAACTACTTTCACCCATACCTACCTCATAGGGTTTTTGTTGGGGAGATCAAATGGACTAACAGAGAATGACACTGTAAGCCACTTTGGGTTCCCACAGGGAGGAAAAGCAGGGTATTCTGGGCAGAAGGCCTATGCAGCAGTCAGGACACTGAACTGAATCGAAGTAACAAAGTTTTATTTAGAAACTAATAAATTGGATAGAAAGAGAAGACTCTTTACCAGCTTTACCAGTTGAAAGAGACTGTTCTAGAAGAAAAGCCTAAGACTAGCAATTCTGCAGACAGACAAGGGAAAGCTCTCTGCCGTGTTGTCCAGCTAGAGCTTGTTGCCCTCTTCTGGATCTTCTTCCTTCTTCTTCTTTGTACTCAAGACATTGCTCATTCCAAAAGATATAAATAGCTAAACAAAGAACTAATAGAATGGATGTTGCATAGTTTCTGCATACAGTTTATACAGTATTTAGATTACAATGTATGTCATGTAGGAATATATCTATTATTTTATTAGGTTTGTATACCACTCTCCCCATGAGCAGGCTCAAGGCGGTCCACATCAAAATCATATAAAGCATATAAAATCTATTAAATAACTTAAAATACAATTCTAAAGCCTAATAATCCTATGATGCCATCATACAATTCTGCCCCCCAATTTATATTAGCAGTGGGGGAAGAGGGGTGGAAGCAGAATGCGAATAGAGCAATGATCTATTCATGATAATTATGATACATATAATAATGCTGAAATGTTGATGCACAAATAACATTGAGAAATGCTTGGTTTGTTTTTTTTCCCTGCACAGAACACCAGAAAAGGGCATGAGAATAATAATTTTAAAAAATCGCAGGTGTGATTTGAGGAAGGGATAAGTAAAATCAAAACGAGGATTTTTCAGGTAGAAACGGCTGGGACGAGACGTTTGAAAACATCATTACTTAAAGCACCCTTTTGGTATCTTGAGAGACTTTCTACTGGAGATGATGAAAGGAAAAGGAGAAATGTGATTGCCGCTATTGTCAAAGAAAAGGGGCTTTCTTGGAAACCCAAGACTTCCTCAGAACTGTGCCCCCCCAATTACAATAGCATCTCTGCTTCTTCATTGCTTCTTAGAGGTGCTTATTCCCTTAGATAGATCCTGCCACAGTAGCATTGCCTCTGTTCCCACCAGGAGAGCTTCCATAATGGGTTTCCAGAGGCCCTTTCCCACTTTCTCGCCTCGTGCAATTGTTAAGCAGCTCATGGTGACTCAAAACTTTTATCTATATGTAATTATTTAATTTATAAGGGGCCGCAGTGGCTCAGAGGTTAAGATGCTGAGCTGCAGACTGGAAGGTCTGTAGCTCGGCACTTCAAGACCCTAGTCCTGCGTGATGGAATGAGCTCCTGTCTCTGGCCCCAGCTCCTGCCAACCTAGCAGTTCGAAAGCAAGAAATTGCAAGTAGATAAATAGGTACCATTTTGGTGGGAAGGTAACAGCATTCCGGGCACCTCGGCATTGAGTCATGCCAGTCACATGACCACAGAAACGTCTTCGGACAGCGCTGGCTCTTCAGCTTGGAAACGGAGATGAGCACTGCCCCCTAGAGTTGGATCCGACTAGCTTTTGAGCAAGGGATACCTTTACCTTTATTTACTTTATATCCTGCCCTCCTCGCCAAGGCAGGCTCAGGGCGGCTTACACAAAGATAGTTAAACAAATAAAATAGAAAGTGAGTAAAATCACAATACATAGGAGATAAAAACATTACATAAAGTGCTAGTATGAATTGTATAGCGATGGCAGGCATTGGCAACATCCGATAAATCCTGCAGTCATCTAAGAGCACAGTCTGGGTCACATTGGTAGGTGCAGGCTGTTAATGGTGATGTTAATGTTGGGGCCAGGGCCTCAGTGTATAGGGTGCAGCTCACCAATTGAAGGCCTGGTGGAAGAGCTCTATTTTACAGGTCCTGCGGAACTGTGAAAGGTCCCACAAGGCCCTGATGTCTTCCGGGAGCTCCTTCCACCGGTATGGCATGCGAATGTGGAATGCCAGGGTATCAAGGGAGCACTGCTTCCAAGTCACAGAGCTAATGGATTTGCCGTGAGTGACAATGATGGGTATTTATTGGATATTGCATATGGTAGCCAGGCTAGACATCAGAAATACAAGTAAGGAAGATGCATACTTATGGCAGTTCCTATTCAGAAATGGCTGTCTTCATCACAGAAGGTTACTTGGTCTGGAAATAGTCAACATTTTTGTCATTCTCATAGCAGCCATTTTGTGAGTGTCCCACCTCCTGCGGCAGCCATTTTATGGTGGCACCTACTACCCATTCTCAAAATCCCAATAATACCCACAGGCACAGGGAACCCTGGTGTATAGGACTGGGCTGCCATCAATATTTCCTTTGGACTATACACTGACTATATATATTGACTACTGGTATTTTTGTATTCTCTTCAGGATCCAGGAAGGCAAAGGTGGTTCCACCCCTCCCCCTCAGCTACTCAGGCGAGAGTTGCCAGGCCTCCCACTATGGTTTTACCATAGAAATTTTGGCAATTCCTAGAGTTACCCTGCATCACTTCTGGGTTTTCCTCAGGTGACATAGAGACACAGCCAACGTTGTGCCTCCCAGATGAACACATGAAGTTGCATTATACTGGCCCTGGTCATACGGGCCAGAAAATGCGGGGGGAGGGGAGGCGTGGCAGTTCGCCCCGGAGCAAAATAAGGTGTGGTAGCCTGATCACACGGGCCACTGGGTTGCCACGCTCCGGCGCTGAGCGCCGATCACACAGCACTGCTACAGTGTGGCAAAAAAGCAGCGCAGCAGAGCAGCAAGCCGCGCTGTAGCAAAGGACGCATATGCCGTTGGGGGGGGGGTGGGCCATCAGTGTCTTGCGTATGCACATGCCTCATTCAGCATTGGTGTGCATCCCATGGAAACTTACAACATCCGGAAACCCCAGGACATGGGCCGGCGTCGGAAGCCGCGGGATACTGGCGCTCCCACGATCAGACACCGGCTTTTGCCCCAGGGTTTCCGGAAACTAGTACTTCGACCCTAGTAATTTTTTACCCCACGTTTTCCACGGGAAGCCACGGGTTGGCCACGGGAGTGCTACGCCTCCCAGATGTGCTGGTATGATCGCACACGAAAAGTCTGCAGGGCTACCGTGCCTTCAGCAGGGCAAATGCTCCGTGTGAACAGGGCCACTGAATCCATTGAGGTCAGTACTGCCTACTCAAACTGGCCGTGGATCTCCAGCAGAGGTCTTTCACATCCCTTACTACCTGACCCTTTTAACTGGAGATGCTGGGGATTGAACCTGGGACCTTCTGCATGCCAAGTGGATGCTCTACCATTGAGCCATGGCACTTCCTCATGTTCCTTCCCTCAACCAGCTGTCAGCCTGCATTCAAGATCTCCTGACCAGAGGTGCTTAAATCCATATAGTTATAGAATTCTATTTCTGTGATCAGTGGACAAGGGTTTTTTCCAGTGAAAGTCTGTGGGAGCTCTTGGTGACTTCATTTGCAGACAGGAGGCCATTTCGTTCCAAACATTCAATCTCCTTTAGAAACATTGTGGCTCCCCCCTAACACACACACTTTCTCTTAGGACTTTATAAATCTTTTGACATTCTGGCCCATTGGCCTGAGGAGAATAAACGACTACGTGCACTCCACGATTGCCCCAAAGTAGATGCTCTGACAATGAAAATAGAAGAACATCTATAGCTATCATTTTGGTGCTTCCAGGCTCTGAAAATTACGATTAATGGAAGGCTGCAAGGTATACTTTGCCTTTCACCTTCCTGGGGTGTGTGAATGTACAATACAATTTACACTCACCTGGCATCTCCTCCGCTGCACAATTGCCATCTCTGAAACAGTTGGCTGTCATTGGGGATCTGAGCCAGAACAGCTTTGCGGAAAAGCGCTTCTCCAAAGGCATTGTCCCAGAAGAGAAGGGGAGGGCCAGGGCTAATGGACTCCGTCATCTTCTCATTGACACTAATTGAGTCAGTGATGCCGAACTTCAGTGGAAGGAGGATGCTGTGTGTGTGTGTTATTTTCCAGTCATCTTCTTTGCTGATGTGATCTATGCATGGCTACAGGAAAAAAGGGTTCAATTCCACAGCTCTTTTGTTCAAATAAAACCAGTCCCTCATCTAATGTTTCTTAACCCCCACCCACCCCATCCTCTGTTCCATTATTTCTCTTGGATGTTGGCCTGGAAACGACTTCACCCTTAGGACTAGGGTTGGGCATGAACCACGTTTTTGTGATTTTGTTTGTGTTTCGTGGCTGAACCAGGAACCGAACCACAAACTCATATGAAACTGCAAACGAATCTAGTTTATATCGGTTTGTTAGTCATTTAAATTTTAAACCCCTGCTTTTGCTCCCTGTGGCTTTTTACACAGAGCAGAAAGTAGCTGTTTGGTTTAAATGGCTCTGAGCCACTTAAACCCTGCATTCTGCTCCCCGTGAAAAGCCGCAGGGAGCCATTTAAACCCCTGCTTTCTGATCCCCACAATAAGCCATGGGTAGCAGAAAGCAAGGGTTTCCAAACAGCTGAGTGAAGGGAAGCTCCACACCACTCAGCTATTTTTTGTGTGTGTTTTTTTGTGAGGAGCAGAAAGCAGGAGCAAACTTTCTGCTCATCAAGAACCACTCCAAATCGCCACAAACAGCATCAAAATTTGTGGATGTTTGTGGCGATTCTTCAGTTCACGAACATCGCTTCATAAACCACAAACTGGCCAAAATTCAGAACAAGCTCTAGTTTGTCAACTGGTTCATGCCTATCCCTACTGAAGATCAGGCATATAGAGTTGCCAGGTTCCTCCAATCCAGATAACCTAATAGGCATGAGTGATAGTTGAGTTCTGCCTCTCCCTAGGTGCGATCAATGAGAGCTGATGGAATGTTAGTGAGAGATAGTTGGAAAATGGCAGTTGGGGGTTGGCAACTATGGAGCTGGAGAGTTGGGAGAGTATGTATGGCTGAGGGAAGCCGTGGTGAAGAGCAGCTTCAATCTGACTGAAAAGAAAGATCAGTTTGTAACAAAAGATCCCCAAATGCCGGGGGGGGGGAACAGTTCAAAAGTTCAATGGAAAACAAACATTGTAACCTTTACCTTGCTTTCTCCTGTGTTATGTTCAAACCAAAGTCCTTGCTTTGTTTAGCCCATTTGGCTGTTTGTCTCAAGGAAAGAAACACACACACACATGAGATAAGCTCTCAGTCTATATATATACTTTGTTGCTGTTGTTTTTGCTGTCAAGTCACAGCTGAGTTATGGTGACCCTTCATGGGGTTTTCAAGGCAAGAGACATTCAGAGGTGATTTGCCATTGCCTGCCTCTGCTTCATGACCCTGGTATGCCTTGGCAGTCTCCCATCCAAATACTAGCCAGGGCTGATCCTGCTTAGCTTACAAGACCTGACGAGATCGGACTAGTCTGGGCTATCCAAGACAGGGATATACTTTAGGTCTGGGATATACTTCAGGAAATTAATAAATGGTGGCAGCGTGTCAATGGAACCGTGTATGAGCCCCTAGCCCCAGTAACTCAGTGAAGTGTTTGAGAGAGGGCCCATTATTAAAGTGAGCTGGACGACCCTGTCTGCTGATGTCTCGGGGAGCGAGAGAGGACCTGAGATGCAAAATGCTCATGGCACTCTATAGATTTTTAAAGAGATAAGAAGTGTAGTAACACGTGATGGCTTGCCCTTCCCTCTAATTCCCCCCCACACTCCTGAGTAGATCAGTCCCCATCCTGAGCAGAACAGAACTGCAGTAATCTTCAAATGGGCAAGGGGCAGTGCAAGACCCTGTGGAGCTCCAGGTTGCTGCTGAGCAGGGCTTCTTGAGAGAGATAGTGTGCCCCCTTTCCTCAGGCCCCTGGGGCACATCCCTCAGTCACCATCATCACCAGGAGGCTCGAGGCAGGTATAACTGTGGGAGGGTGAAGCGGAGGTCTCAGACCAGCAGGGAGGTGGGTGGTTACATCCCCCTCCCCTCTCTTCCCTGCCTGCTGGGGTGCTACAGGCTCTCTCTCTCTGGCTCTGCTTCCACCACCAGCTCTCCACCCATCCATCTTTTATACCATTCTTGCTCTACGCCCCTCCTTCCTGGCCCTCCTCCGTCCAGCCTCACCTCTCTATATCATGCCCAATTCCTAGTCACATGAGGGAACAGGAGGCTCCATCTCCACCTCCTTGGGGCTGATCTTGGCCTCCTCTCTGGGTGGCGCCTCCTTGGTCAGTCCTGGGAGGCTCGTGTTGGCCTGGGTGGCCAGTCACACAATGCCGGGTCATCTGCTCCACGTCCCCCACCCTCCTCTGTCGGGCAATGGGGTGTGCTCCGGGCCTTCTCAAGCAGCTGGAGCACAGCTGACGGGTTTTCGCTTAGTGCCCTTTTTTCTCTGGGCACCTTGTTCTTTGCCTTGGGCCTGCACGGGGGCTTGTTGGTGAGACTGGGCTTGGCCAAGTTAGGTCAGGGCTGTTTCAGGGGAGCCTGCCTTGCCGCCTGCCATCAGGTTCCCCTCCTTTTTGGCTGTCCTCTTCTGGGTCCGTCCACGAATTTTTGGGCTCATCCGGGGGGTTGGCGGTTCTCCCTGCTGGGAGTAGTTGGGGCTGGACTCGGCCTCGACAGATGGGTTGTGGTGGACAGTAGGCACTCTATGTGGGTGGAAAGGGGGCGTCACAGCATGGGATGCCAATTAATGTTAGAACTCCTTAGAGAGATCTGTCTGTCTCCCTCTACTGGTGTCTTCCACCTACCAGAGAAGACTTTTTTTGTTCTATTTTGCATGCCCCCATTAACTGTTATTGGCCCTCCTCCCTGGCTGCTGCTGTTGTGTGCCTGAGTCACTCTCTCTCTGTCTGGTTGGAAAATTCCTGGAGCTCTGGGGGGTGGAGCCTTGGGGAGGGTGGGGTTTACGGAAGGAAGCTGTGATGCCACAGAGTCCACCTTCCAAAGCAGCCATTTTCTCCGGGGGAACTGATCTCTGTTGTCTTCAGATCTTATCAGGTAGCCCTGCCATGATGGATGGAGAAGGGAGGGAGGATGGGCTTTATTTTGTGAAGGGAGAGTGGATGGGATCCTGGGGTGTTGATTTATGCACCTGGAGTGTTCGAATGGAATGCGGGGAGCTGCCTCGGCTGCCTGGCCGTGCAAGCCGTATCTGCTGTAGACTTCACACACTGACCTTGGAGGAGACAGGCTGTTCGCTTCCTATCGCTTTCACAAGCAACAGCTAGGCTGAGACAATGGGGGCGGTGGGAACGACATTAATTATTATTGTCTCCAGTTCCGCGCGCGCGCTATGCTTCTATTGGTGGAGGGGGGTCCCCATTCTCCCCCTTCTGGTATAACTGCTTGCTTCATGTAACCAAGTTATTCTTAACAATGTTCCTGTTACAGTAACCTACTATTGCAGCTTCAAAATAAATACTATTCTTGCTTCACTGAACAAGGCCTGGTATTTTGCTGACTAAGTTAAGGACTCTGACAGATCTGTTGTAATTCTGGGAGACCTCCAGTTCCCACCTGGAGGTTGACAACCCTATATCTCTCTCAGTCTAACCCATCTCACAGGTTTGTTGTTGTCAGAATAAACTGGACGAGTGGAGAACGCAGTTCTAAGGTGCCTTGGGAGTCCCCTTCCCCTTTCGGGGGGGGGGTTTGAAAATGGCCTATATGGTCAGGGGCCTGCCTACCTGAGGGACTGCCTTTCCCCATATGTGCCCCAGAGAGCACTGAGGTCAGTGTCACAAAATCGCCTGACCCTCCCTGGCTCGAAAGATGCCAGACTGGCCATTATGAGGGCCAGGGCTTTTTCAGTGGTGGCTCCACACTAGTGGAATGAGCTCCCGGAGGACATCAGGGCACTGTGGGACCTTTTACAGTTCCACAGGGCCTGTAAAATGGAGCTCTTCCACCAGGCCTTCGATTAGAAGCTGCCACTGACAACCTTTGCAAATCAAACATACTACAGCCCTGTGCAACAACTCTGGATATGGCCTCTCCCTATCGGACCATGTACAGAAATTCCCGCCACCTGTTTATATTAGCACTTTATGTAATTCTTATTGTAATTTTATTGTATTTATTGTATTTTAACTTGTGTAAACCACCTTGAGCCAGTTCACACCGGCAAGGCAGAATATAAATTGAAAGTAAGTAAGTAAATAAATAAAATAAAATAAAAGATCCCCAAATAAATATTATCAGCCTAGCACTGCCCAAAGACCTGTTCTAAATGTTTTCTGTCTAAGGAACTCAGCCAGAATTCGAAGGCTCTCCTGTTAAGGAACGCTCTTATCTCTGGCGAGTGAAACTCAAATGTGATGTTTTAAAGTGATTTCTCCCTTGTTTCGAGTTTGCTCTTTGGTAGTGCTTTGTCATTTCTCCCTTTCTTCCTAAGAAGAGCTTGTCAGATCTGAGGCAGCTGAGAGTCTGCAACCTGACCCAGGTTCGTCTACATTGAGAAACCGATACCCTCTTTTGTTTCCGAAGAGAAGACAGGGCCGGCATGACAATCTCACCGCGGCTTATCTCATCGAAGAAAGGCCTTGCGCTGCCTGGATTCCTGAAGGTGACGTTTTCCAAAGGCTTTACCACAGTCCCTGACCACAAAGTCCTTTTCAAAAATATGAAAACATCAGATTGAAGCATCTCCCCCTTTGGGGAAAGGAGAAAATGACCCGTGTCATTCTCTCAACTGTAAAGCGTCTCATCTGAACAGGTTTAAAGTCACAGATGGGGAAGGGGAAAAAAGAAGATTCATCCGCATTAGATATGGAAGATCATGATGGAAGCGATGCCTTCAAAATGTTCAGAGTCAGCTCAGATCAGAAGCTAGAAATGTTTGGATTGTTATCCTGCTTAGAAATCTCAGTGGGAGAAAAAGTTTTCTCACTGGTGTTCTAAATGCAGCAGGTACAGGACTGGACAGAGTTATAGATTTCCTTTTGTTTTATTCTGATCAGGTGCCATGATAGGTTTTCTCTGGTTCATTTTTTTTAAAAAATAAAACCCATAAATTGTACTGTTTGCTGTTTGGAGGCCTGTCCAGTGTCTCCTAGCCTTTTACCTGCTGGGGTGCACAAACATAAACAGGAGGGTTACAAACCTTGTGGGGGAGAATCAGGGGCCATGCACTGGCAACAAACCTGGAGGTAGGGTTGCCAGATCCAGGCTGGGAGATTCCTGGAGATTTGGGAATGGAGCCTGGGGAGGACAGGGACCTCAGTGGGGTACAGTGCCACAGAGCCCACCCTCCAAAGCTTCCATTTTCTCCAGGGGAACTGACCTCTGTAGTCTTGAGCTGTAATTCTAGGGGATCCCCAGATCCCACCTGGAGGCAGGCACCCCTACCTGGAGGGACTACATTGCATGAGTAGATGACGTGGCAATCAGGTTTGCCCCCTGGAACCATTATGACTGGGCCTTCCATTTACCTGGCTCTGGCAGGGAATTACCAGCTCCAATTTCCCACCCTTGAGGAATTGAGGAGCAGGAGACAAATGGCCTTCACACAGTGACACTCTAGGAATTAACATAGAGGAGGCACTGTAGAGCATCATCTGGAAGTGACATCACATCCTCCTCAAACTCCACCCTTCCCAGGTACTGCCCACCCCCCCAAATCTCCCAGCATTTGCTGAAGCAGTGTTGGGAACCCTAGTTAGGGGAAAAGAGCAAGAAAGAGAGTAGAGGCTTCTGTAGAAACCACAAAAGGTACTGAGTACCAGAGGCCACACAAAAGTGTGTGGGGGGGGGAAGACTGATATACTTAACTGTGTACAAACCAATTGTTAACATGTACGGTGCAAACAGGGCAATGAGGTACGAACATTTAAGGTGTTAAAATGCACTGAGAGATACAGTGAAGTATGTCAATCAATAAAGTATGGCAATTGATAGTCTGCCGGCCAATTAAGACACCATTTCGATATCTTTTTCAGAATTGTTTCTGTTACAGTCCCGTTGCAGAATTGCCTTGTGCAGTTGTTGTCGACTGTCTATAAAGGACAAGAATCCAAACATCTTCAAGCGTGATGCAACATCTAAGCGCACTTATTTGCAGCAGAAAAAGATGACATCATAGGGGGAGAAAGGGGGATATTTAAATCATCTATCTGCTACACATAAAGTATAAACCAATTAGTAGAAGCAAAAGTACACAGAAAAGAGAAAGGATGCAACAAAAAGAAGTTGAAGAGCTCAGAATTCAAAAAGCACCTGTGATCTGCTTTCTCATATACAGTTCTTTTTTGGTGTGTGCGTGTCTGCATGCACCTGTGTCTGGAAGTCACGGCGACCTCCGGTGACTCCCACTGGGGAATGGAGGACATTCAGAGAGGTGGCTTGATAGCCTACCTCTGCCTTCTGACCCTGGTATTCTTCAGAGGTCTCCCATCCAAATGCTTGCCAGGGTTGGCCCAGCAGAGCTTCTGAGATCTGAAGACACTCGTATACGGTGCTGATAAACTTTCATGTGCAGCTCTGATAGTTATGGCCCAGCTGTGCACGTGATGGGGACAGACTATTGATATTTTCATCCACCATTTCAGCTCAGTTTTTCACTGTTGGAATATAGATGCATAGATGCAGATTCTTAACTGATTGCGCGGCTTGTGCTGAAAGAGGTGTGCTTTTACAGGAACGGTTGGAGGAAAGGAAAGAGAACGTGAGTGTGAAAACAAAGGCTCGATCCACACAACCAAAACTGACATAAGGACTAGAACAAAGCTGTGAGTCCGGTGGGCGCCTTTAAGACCACTAAAGTTTGATTCTGGGAGAAGCTTTTGTGTGCAGGCCCACTTCTTCAGGTCCATGGCACACAAAAGCTTATACCCAGACTCACAACTTTGTTCTGTCGCTTCAGACCAATACGGCTCACCCAACTGGAAGTAAGGTGTGTGTGTGCCTGTGAAGTGCCATTAAGTCGTTTCTGACTTATGACGACCCTATGAATGAATCACCTCCCAAACATCCTACTCAGGCCTGGCTAACAGAAGGCCCTCGTGGCTTCCTCAATGGAGTCCGTCCATCTCCGGTTGGGTCTGCCTCTTTTCCTGCTGCCTTCAGCTCTTGCTAGCATTCTTGTCTTTTCTGGGACCAAAGGATGATCGCCTCAGTTTGGTCATTTTAGCTTCTAGGGAGAGTTTGGGCTTGATTTGATCTAGAAAAATCCTAGGTACAAATATCTAATTAAATAATGGGCAATACATAAAACCAGGACTCTTTTTGGAGAAAAAGCCCAGCAGGAATTCATTAGCGTATTAGGCCACACCCCTGACAGCACAGCTCATTAGCATGTTAGGCCACACCCCCATGTTGCCGAAGTGTGGTCGTCCAGCCACACCCACCTTTTGCTTCTTATTGTTTACCTTGTCAAAACCCAAGGCTTTTTTTGTAGCAGGAATTCCTTTGCATGTTAAGCCACACACCCCTAATGTAGCCAGTCCTAATGAGTTTCTGCCATTGGGTGTGGCCTGTTATGCTAATGAGTTCCTGCTGGGCGTGGCCAACTTGGGAGCCAGCCGGAACGCCATTCCTGTGCGCTCCTGCCCAAAAATAGCCCTGCATAAAATGATCCCTTCTCGACACAGCAAAAGGATAACAACTGGTTTGGGACCACGTGTACCTCCACACTGGCCTCTTAGAGGAAGTCTTGCCCATGGTGGCTCGCTGCCTGTTCACTCAAATAAAGTGGAAAGGTGGAACGCTTGTCACCAGATCTCCTTAGTCATCATTTTCGGCGCTTCCCTTGTGCGGCTGTCTGCCGCTGACATCTTGTCATCTTATCCCGACTGCCTCATAGCCTGTTTGATCTCTCTCTTGTTCTCTTGGTCGTTAAGAGCAGTGATGAACTGTGCTGAAGACATTCAGAAAAAGCTTGCTGAACTCCTTGTCGATAACAAGGCCGGCCGGCCACAAACCCTCTCAATTTGTCCCTTTGCTGCATTGCAAGGAAGAGATAAATGGAGTGGATTTACTGGATCTCGAAGCGCCGCAGTAGCGTCTGGGCGCTCCACGCTGGAAGAGAAAGCTGTTTTTATTTGGTTCATAAAGTTCTTATCCACATGTCAATCACTGTCGAAGGAGAGTTTCCACACTGAAAGGAAATTAAAGGTGGGGAGACTGGTTGATGTTAAGCTTCTAAACCAGCAATTCCTTGCTCGTAGGGTCCTTGTGAGGGGAGGGGCTGTACCATGAGAGAACTGTTAGCATGCTAGAAAGAACATTATTTCAGATCCTAAAAGGGTCCTGTGAGGCCAAGGACCACTGCAGATGAGGCTGCCTGCAGTATCTCTGAATGACTTGCTGGTCAGAAATTATTTTGAATTTTTCACACCTGCTATTTTACTTTGAAAAGCTCTATCCTGTTAATAATTGCAATCACTGATCATTGTCTCTGTGCGCCAATCCAATGTTTCGAATCGCCACTTGTTCTAATGTAACTAATGTGCATCATCCCTATAACCATAGCAGGGGAAAGTGCCGTCAAATTGCAGCTGATTTTATGGCATCTCTGTAGGGTTTTACAGGCAAGAGATGAGCAGGGGTGGTTTGCCATTGCCTGCCTCTGCACGGCAACCCTGGACTTCCTTGAGGGTCTCCCATCCAAATACTTTAGTGTCTGAGATGTAATGAGATTGGGTTAGCCTAGGCCAGCTGGGTCAGGGTGCCCATGACTTTATTTAACCCTTAATTATTTCAATACATTTCCTAACCTGACATGCTGCAACTACTATTTTATCTAATGCATGTTTTCATCATATTCCTTGCCATGTTTCCTTGTTTGTATGTGCTTAAGCATTGAACAAACTTTTTTAAAAAACATGTGATTTGACCATCAGAGGCTGCGGTCACACACACAGTTTGTGGCGCTATGGTGGTGTCACTTGAGTGGAATAAATGGGCCCCTCCGGATGAGGACATCTGCCTCCTGTGGCACAGCCGTCAGCAGCCCACGCTGTTTCACAGTGTAAGCAGAATAAATACATACTGGATGAAGTCCAATATGAATGGATAGTTCATGGTTCCCTCCGGGGTTTCTGACATCTGAACTATCCTGCAGTGAAAGGAACCCGGAAGGGATGTCTGAACTTGCAGAACCCTTTCCATTTTTTTTTTAGTTGCTGCCTATATGTGCATGTGTGCATGAGTGCATATACGCATCCATCTGCCCGTATTTAAATAAAACCCACCCTTACAGCTCGTCCTGTAGTTGAAGCACAACACTAATGTGGATGGCTCCCCCACAGGATGGCTGTGTTGTTAACCTGCCACAGGGTGTGTGATCTGGATGAAATGCTCCACCACACTTTGACCCGGTACAATTTGAGATGCCGCCATACCGCACCAAGCCACCAGTATGACCGTAGCCAAAGATTTGGAAAACAACCTCCCTTTCACACAAACATCCTAGGTCATAAAGCTGTTGCAACATGAAGCAAAACTGCACAATGCCTGTCTTTTGCCTCCTGACCCAGTCTAGATTAAGTGGTTTGTTTTTTTCCCCTTCTTGGTCCTAATAAATTACATTCAGCGGGTTCTGCTTATCTGCTTCCACCAGGTCCTCCCTCAATGTGCTTTGCCATTTTTTCCTTTAGAATCTCGGGGGAATCTGGGACTGCCTCTCTCCTATAAATCTGTCCTTAGAGGACAGTCTGCAGTTCACTTCTGTGGCTATTAATGCCATTCTATATGTCAAGCAGAAGCAATAACTCAAGCATGGTTTCAGTGGTCTGCTTTGGCCAGCGTGAAACCTCGTCAGGTGTCTGAACAATTCGAGGTTAGGGAAACATCCTAATCTCATCCAGAGCCTTGTTGGTTGCCAAACCGTATACTTCCCTGATTGCTGAAGGTACACCGTGCATTCGGTTGGGTGTCAGGCTCCTTAGTCTGGTCACACAACACAGGGCTTCATCAGAAGAAAACTGTTTATTGGTGAATCAGAACTAAAGACACATGTACAAGTTGTGTCAGGAATGCCCGGGAATAGTAGGGCCTCCTAAGTTATACTACAATCAAACACCCCCTTAACGAGCTGAAGCCAATGAGTATAGTTCGCACACGCGGGCAAAGCAAGTGGACAAAACAGGCAAACAATCTAAAAGCCGTTGGTTCCAGCTTAGGAGTTCTGCAGCTGGAGCTTCTACAAGGTCACATAGATGATAACATACAGACAGTGAAAACAGTAATGTTCAGAGGCTGGTGGTGCTAAGAGTACTCCCTCTACGTTCCATCCCCATGACAGGACTACCTGACATCAGGTCTTTTTCAGCAGTGGTAATTCTCGATGGCAGAATGTTTCCTACCATCCGTACTGAGTTCTAGAAACTTTAGATCACTGTTTTTCAGAGGGCGGACATGTCGGTCTGCAGTAGAACAGTTAGACTGGAGTTCAGTAGCCTCTTAGAGATCAGCGAGAGTTTCAGGCTCTCGAGAGTCAACGCTCCCTTCGTTGGATACAAGTAGAAAGGGAGATCTCTTGAGTCTTTTTATTCTAGTCAGAGGGTGGGAGGGATCATAGAATCATAGAGTTGGAAGGGACCTCCTGGGTCATCTAATCCAACCCCCTGAACAATGCGGGAAATTCACAAACACCTCTCCCCCCCACACACACACCCAGTGACCGCTGTTCCACACCCAGAAGATGACAGAAAGCCTCTAGGATCTTCAGCCAAACTGGCCAGGAAGAAAATGGCTTGGATGTTGTAAAGAATACTGTGGTTCAGTGATATGAGATCCCATCTCTACTCAGATCACTATCTGCTTGCAAATTGCGAGCATGGCTTTTTGTCAAAGACTCAACTTTGTACTAAAGGGTGGAATCTGCACATGTACATTTCTCACGTTGCTTCCCCAGGGCTGTTCCTCCTCTCCTGCTGGCTGTCTGCCCTACCTACCAGAAAGAATTTCCCACCATGGTTATCTCGGTTCTGTTCAGGGGTGGGAACCTGTACATCTGTCAGGTTCAAAAGCAAGTAGGTCCAGGCATTCTTGATCAAAAGAAAGGCTTTATTGGATTACAGTGCTAAAACCCACAGTAGAAGGTCATTGTCAGGAATGGGGGGCAAGAGCAAAGCAAGCAGGGTTATAGTGTGATGCATGAGTGCAACTAGCGAATGAACTGTAAGCGCACGCGCGGGGAACTCCCGGCGGGAGAGCTACTTCATGAGCGGGAGACGACTCCCCCCCTCCCCTCGCCTTCACAGGACTGGAAAATTCTCATCAACACAAGAATACCCCAAGGCCTACATTCAAGGCCACCGTGATAAGGAGAAGCGGCAGGGAAGAAGCTCCCACGTTACTGCCTGCATACCTACGCAAGCGCAAAGCAGAATAGGGAACACATAACAATGGACTCAGTGAGAATCATCAAATAGACTTTTTTCTGACAACATCTTGTCTCTCCAGTTGCCCATTGTTTCCTGTTTTGCTTGTCTGGCTTCTGAAAACCAAGTGTGTTTGTGGAGTGTTCTAAATGGGCTCACAAATACTTTGTGTACCCTTGCATTACAATCTGAGCATTGTTGTTCAGTGCAGGAAGTTCTGATTACCCAAGGTAGTCATCATGAATGCCAGCAGAACAGCAGTGCTAGATCAGACCAATCTAGTCCAACATCCTGTTTTATGCATAGTAGCCAACAGATGTCTGGGAAGGCCTACAAACCCCTAACCCTCTCCCAGTCATTGTCCTTCCCCACCAACTGGTATTCAAAAGGTAATTGCTTCTGAACATGAAAGTTCCATTTAGTCCATGAATTTGTACAATCCTCTTTTGAGACCAACTAACTTAGTGGTTACCCTGTGGCAGTGAAAGCAGCGAGTTACTTACTCAAATGTGTGAAGGAGTACTATCTTTGGTCTCTCCCACATCCCCATCTGTTTCACACAGAGTTGCCAGTTCCAGCCTGACTGCTGGCGGGGGGACTCCCGACTCCTCCTGTCGTTCTTCTGGAACATGTGCGCTTCATGTGTGCCGCAGTGATGCCACCTGGAAGTGACATCATCATGTTTGCACCGTTGGTGCAATGCTCTAGGTTTTGGGCAAAACTCTATGGTTTTGGGGCCCCCCCCAAACCATAGAGTTTTGCCCAAAACCTAGAGCGTCACCCCCAATGTCGGAATCATGACGACATCGCTCCTGGGTGATGAAATGTGTCTGTTAAGATGGCGCTCCCTAAAAGTATTATGTAAAAACACAGAACTTTCCCCTTCAGTTTTAATAGGGTTGCCAGCTCCAGGTTTAATAGGGTTGCCAACTCCAGGTTGAGGAGTTCTCCTGGAATTACTACTGATCTCCCAGTGACAGAGGTCCGTTCTCCTGGAGTGAATGGCTGCTCTGGTGGGTGGACTCTGTGGCATTATGCCCCACTGAGGTTCCTCCCCTGCTTTCCCCAAGCCTGCCCTCCCCCAGATCTCCAGGAATTTCCCAAACCAGACCTGGTAACCCTACCCGGGTTTCACCATTATGTTTTTGCATGCCTGTTTGTGCAGCCGTGATCGTAATTAGCTAAAATGGCTTCATTAGGTGCAGCCCTAATACAGATGGCCCATTAATAACACGCCCGCCTCATTTGTATAGGCTTCAACACCCAGCAGCTATTAGCCCCGGAAGTTGACCATTCCAGCCACACAAATCGGTTTGCAGCTTGGCCACACTCCTTGTCTTCTTGGCAGGCTTGTGTCTGTTTGCTGTTGTTCACGCTCTGTTGCTGGCTAATGCCCCCAATACGGGGGGGATTATTAATGGGGAGCCAGTCACACCAAGCTGTTGTCTCATTTCTGACAAATCACGTTGGTCCCAGTAGGACATTCCAGTCTGCCTTTTTGTTGTTGTTCCACGTCACTTCTGATGTATAATTGTTGGTGGTGAGGACAGTGAATTGGGAAAGTGCAACATTCGAAAGACTTTTAACATGGTTTTTTTTATTCTTTTTTTTCTCTCTCTCTCTTTTTGCGATGAAGATGGCCACATTGTCCGTGCTCATCCTGTATACCACTTGCCTTCTCTGTGGTGCTTGTTGTGATGTCACTCCTCGGGTTCATCATGTTCCTCTGATCATCAGCTTCTTGTTGAGCTCACGTTCCTCATCCCATTCTCAGGCCTCAGGGCAAAACTACATGTTATATTTTTTGATGGGTTGGGTTTGAGTTCTTTGGAGTTTCAAATACAAGCTGGGCAAATTAATCCCTCCCACCAACATTTCAGCTCAAGAAAATCATGTGTATGTGAGGGGGGGAGGCAGGAGCCCCCCTCCTCCTCCTGAGCTGCCTCATACTGAGTCAGACCATCAGTCCACCAAGTGCAGTATCATCAACTCAGACTGGCAGCAGGTCTCCAGGGTCTCAGGCGGAGGTCTTTCATATCATCTGCTGCCTGGTCCTTTGAACAGGAGATGCTGGGGATCGAACCTGGGACCTTCTGCATGCCAAGCAGAGGCTTTTCCACAGACCCACAGTTCCTCCCCTATGCCACCATCCTGAGCCCAGTTGGGGTCCTGGGGTCTCTTAAACTGCCTTTCCTCACAGCTGCTGTGCGGCTGTGGGGAAAGCAAGTGGGACCAGGCTTGCCAACTTCCAGGTGGGACTTGGGGATTTCCCGGAATTATAGCTGATCTCCAGACAACAGAGGTAAGCTCCCCTGGGGACAATGACTACTTAGGAGGGTGAACTGTGTGACATTATACCCCACTGAGTCTCTTCCCTCCCCATATCTTGCCATGCCCAGGCTCCACCCCCCATAATCTGCAGGAATTTCCCAAACCATAGTGGCAACCCTAAGTTGGACCCAACTCATCAAAATGTGTAACATATAGCCCTGACCTGGATAGCCCAGGGAAGCCCGATCTTGTCAGATCTCAGAAGCTAAGCAGGGCCGACCCTGGCAAGTACTTGGAAGGGAGACCTCAAAGGAATACCAGGGCCGGGACGCAGAGGCAGGTTATCAAACCACAGAGCTCTTCTTACAGGGGCTACTGGAAGCTCTTGGAGGATTGGCTACATTAGGGGTGTGTCACCTAATATGCAAAGGAGTTCCTGCTACAAAAAGAGCCCTGCGTGCCTGACTTCCCAGTGTGGTGTGACTGGTGCTATGACGTGGGTGCAGGACAGGGAAACTAAAGCATAACTCCCAGGGGAAAATATGGTAACGTGTGCACATACGACATTATCAGTAAACACCTGGCAACATTACAAGCCGGGAGAGAACGGATGAACTTTTTCCCCTGAATGCTCGCCAAGAGAGCTTGTAAATACTGAACTGATTCTGCATTGAGCCAAGGGAACTTCACCCATCATTAGTGCTGACATTTCCTGAATAATGCGGGATTGTAAAACAGCAACGCGCTTTTCACCTGGAGTGAATAAAAACCACCTCCAGGAGACCAAACAAAGAAAGTTTAGTAAACACAGAAGATACTTTTTTTTGTCAATAACTAACAAATAGAGAACAAAACTGTGTGCGCGAAAGTGATCCAGTAAAAAGTATTATGGGTTTATGAATTTCATGGTCTTATTTGAAAAGCTGACATTAAAAAAACCCACAAACCCTACTGACAATTAAAATGCACATGAAACACAACAAGGAGAGCTTTGGCCCATCGAGGTCAGTATTGTCCACTCAAACTGACAGAGGGTCTCCAAAATCTCAGGCCGAGGTCTTTTTTTTGTCATCCAGCTTTCTGGCGACCCCTAGTGGAGCTTGAAGGCAAGGGACATTCAGAGGTGGCTGTGTCACGACCTCTGCCCTTCCATCCAAATACTAGCCAGGACCAGCCCTGCCATCGTTATCCAGGTCGGGGCAGGCAAGGTCTTTACATTGCCTGCTACCTGATCCTTTTTGAAATGGAAGATGCCAGGGACTGAACCTGATAATTGGGATATTTGGTTAACATAGCAGGGTTTGCCTAGGCACAGAAGCATGACATTGAGTGCAGTGAAATAAATCTCCCAAGGAGTATATTGCAAAAAGTAAAACGTCCATTTATTCAAGGAGGTCCAGTTCACATTCTGGTTGCACTGGAGAGGAGAGAGAGAAGCCTGACCCTAAAGAGGGCCTTCCCTATCACAACTGGCCAGCTCAATCCAGCATCATGTGTGTGTGTGTGGAAGCATGAGAGCATTGTTTCTACAGGACAGACCAGTAGAGATGTATGACTCCATGCAGAGCCATGTGAAGGGTGGGGAGAACAAATAGCACCTGGAGAGAGGAGGGGTCATCAGAGGGCAGCTCCCAGGTTGAGACAGAGAGACATCCCATTCAAGGAGAGGACATTGATATACACACAGCACCCCCCTCCCAACGTCCAGCAATTCTGAGTCACTCACACCAACATCTGGGACCTTTGGCATGCCAAGCAAGATGTTCTACCACTGATCCACAGTCCCTTGGGATATAATAACAATAACAATAACAATAACAATAACAATAACAATAACAACAACAACAACAACAACAACAACAACAACAACAACAATAACAATAATAATAATACTATTCACATTTGTATGGCTCTGCTTGGTGTTCAAACTGCTTTGCATGTATTATTGTGAAAAGGTTGTGAGCCAGGGGTCTCCACCCCCCAGATGCTGCAGTGCCCCCCCGAGTGTCACTCCTTTGGGAGAGTCAGCCTCAGTGAGGACAGAGCAAACTTTAGGGAAGAATATCAGCTTCTCCCATTTATCCTCACTTTTGCTCTCCTCCTAGCCAGCATCCCTTAAACTTAGCCTATCCACCCACCCACCCACCCTCCTCATATGGAGGGGATCTGAGGCCAGGTGTCCTCCAGCTCTTCTTGGGGAAGGACTGGGAGGGCAGAGGTGGTCTCTGAATGATTTTTCACATGCACACTTCTCTGTTCAGACACAAGAGCCTGTGGGCAGAGTTTGAATAAGCAAAGGAAGTGGAGCACTGACTGTTTAAAGAAAAATAAGTAGGTTTATTAAAGAAGAACAAGCTGTTATAGAACAGAGAAGAGAGAGGACCTTAACTGTCTAACCTAACTGCTGTGAGAGGAGCGACAACAACAAGGAAGCTCTGCAGGAACAGGAAGTCTCCAGAAGAGCCAATCAGGAGACAGCAAGGGCGAAATTTGGAACTGGGGGCAGTCCCTAATCTAGCTGTGCTCATTACCAGTCCTCCAGCTGTCCCCCTATAGGGTGATCTTCAGATCTTCTTCATAAGACTGCACAATAGGCCTGGCATGGTCCAACAGAGCTAATATGGTGTAGCAGGCAGAGTGTCAGACTGGGCTCTGGGAGCCCCTAGTTCAGCTCCCCACTCCGCCTCGGAAACTTGCCGGGCGGCCCTGGGCTGTCGCTACCTGTCAGGCTAACCCACTTCACAGGGCTAAGTGAGGACAAAATGAGGAGAGGAGCAGGGAGAAAGCAGAGTATAAATACCTCAACCACCACCTAAATGATTTCATTAATACAATCCTAGAACAACTCAGGGGGGAGCTCGGTGGGAGGGGGAGAACAGACCGACTAGCCTACGGCCACCTTGCAAATTCGTAACCGTGATGAGATTTGGACGGCCAACTTTCTGGGCCCCAGCTCATTCTCTTAGCCATGGTGCTGGTGGTGGAGAGAGCTGTCAAGGTGTGGCCGATTTATGGTGACCCTGTGGGGTTTCCAAGGCAAGGGGCGCACAGAGATGGTTTGCCATTGCCTGGCCCAACCATGAGTTTCCTTGGTGATCCCCCATCCAAACACTCACCAGGGCCAGCCCTGCTTAGCTTCTGAATCCTGATGAGGCCAAGCTAACTAGCCTAGGTAGAGTTGCCACCTGGAGATCTCCAGCTGTTACAGTTGATCTCCAGATAACTAAGTTCAGTTCTCCTGGAGAAAATGGCTGGCATTATACCCTGTGGACGTACCTCCTCTCCAGGCTTTATCCCTCAAATCTCCAGGCATTTCCCAACCCAGAGCCGGCAACCTTAAACCTAGGCCATCCAGCCACTGTTACACCCAGCATAGTTCACACTCCAAGTTGCTGGGGGTCTCCTCTGGCCACTGGCAGGGGATGGGGGGGGTAGGGTTGCCAGCTCCAGGTTGGGAAACTCTTGGAGATTTGGGGATGGAGCCTGGGGAGGACAGGGACCTCAGAAGGATACAGTGCCATGGAGTCCACCCTCCAAAGCATCCACTTTCTCCAGGGGAACTGATCTATGTAGTCTGGAGAGGAGCTATAATTCCAGGGGATCCTAGGGTTCCCAAGTATTTACCGTATTTCAGCGGTGGACACACAGTCCCCAGCTGGAACATTCCCCTGGGCAACACCCACGCTGCACAATGCCGTCGCCAGGAAGTGACGCCGGGCGACGCTTTGGCAATGGGGCTAGAAACTCAATGGTACCAACGAGTTTCCATCCCCATTGCCAGAGCATCGCCTGGCGTCACTTCCTGGTGACGGCATCATGTGCACGTCTTTCCTTCCCCCGGGGATGGTCCTGCCAGGATGTATCCGTCCCCCGCCGGCATACGGTAAGTTCTTGGCAAGCCTGGGGGATCCCCAGGTCCCACCTGGAGCCTGGCATCACTACCATCTACTGACTTCCAGCAAGATAACAGAGATGGGTAATGGAAGAACGTAAGACACAAGTTTGGTCTCCAAGCTTTAATTTAGGGATGCTGTAAAAGAAAGCCAGGCAGAGTTGAGTAGCTGAGAGCCGGGATTTTCGGATCATTAGCATTCTGCTCCTTTACAGTACAGGGAGGCTGGTCATAAATTATGCCAGTGTGGCTTTAATAGAGCTTTATGAGCAGAATTCAACAGAGGCCTTGAACAGGCTCAGTGCTAAACTGGTAAACAAGGATATCAGAACCAATTAGGAGAGATGTCACCCAAACAGCCCGCTGCAAAGATCAGGCCAATCGATGGAAGAGCCAGGTTTCCCCCTCAAGGTGATCCAAATAATTTTTGTAACATCATTTTTTTACATCAGATTATACAACTATTCTTTTCTTTCTTTTTTTAAAATGGCTTTGAGAAAAGCCTCTCAATTACTACTTTGCTCTTTCTCTCCCTCCCTCCCATTTTCTCTTTTGACAAGAGGGCTGATGGCGTATACCTGGTGAACAGGTGGTTTGCATCTCACTTCAGTCATTAGTTCATTGATCAGCCTTTGGTAGGCCTCCATTGTTGAGCCTCAGCTTTCTCATCTGTGAAATGGACATAATATAACTGGTTTTGTAGCTGTATTTGGGTTGCTTGCATGCATGGTTTGTCTACACAAGTTATGTGTACGGTATAAGGATACTGTGGACCCAGTGTAGTGTACCGGCTACAGTGCTGGACTAGGACCGGGAAGAGCAGGGTTCAAATCCCCAGTTACCATGAAGGTTAGTATGAGGCCTCTGTCTACTTATGCTCTTTCTCAAATTAATCTACTTTGCAGGGCTGTTGTGAAGATAAAAAAGGAGGACAGGGAAAACCATTCTGAACTCCTTGGAGGAAATGTTGTTTGGCCAGGGATCCTGGAGGTTTTTTGTCATCTTCTGGGCATGGAACTGCAGTCACTGTGGGTACGGAGGAGGAGGTATTTGTGAATTTCCTGCATTGTGCAGAGGGTTGGACTAGATGACCCTGGACGAGATGACCCTGGAGATCCCTTCCAACTATGATTCTAAGAGAGACAGTTTGGTGTAGTGGTTAAGTGCACAGACTCTAATCTGGGAGAACTGGGTTTGATTCCCCACGCCTCCACTGGCAGCTGCTAGTGTGACCTTGAGTCAGTCACAGTTCTCTCAGAGCTGTTCTCTCAGGAGTTGTTCTCAAAAGAGCTCTCTCAGCCCTACCTACCTCACAGGGTGTCCGTTGTGGGGAAGGGAAGGGAAGGGAGACTGTAAGCCGCTCTGAGACTCCTTCGGGTAGTGAAGGGCAGGGTATAAATCTGATCTCCTCCTCCTCCTCTTCTTGCCATCAAGTTGCTTCCAACTTATGGTGCCCCTATGCATTAATGTCTCGAAACGTTCTATTGTCAACAGCCTCATTCAGGTCTTGAGGACTGTGGGCCCACGTGGCTTCCTTGATGGAGCCCGTCCATCTCAGGTCCTGCTTTCCTCTTTTCCTGCTGCCTCCCACTTGAAGGAACGGTGGGATGAAAACGCACTAAATAAACAGAAGTAGACATACAATACATCTGCAAAGCTGGTCCGATATGCAAATGATGTTGAGGAAGGAATACATTGTGCAGGGAAAATGCACTGCATGGAAGCAGAAAATGGGATGGAGAAAAAGGATCACGCGGATCTGGCTGGCCTGAGAAAAGAAGCAAAATGAAAATGAGGATTTTCACATCAAAACAGACAGGAGAAAAACTTCAAAATTACCACGAACCCTGCCACCCGTGGATCAGTAAATATTTACATTAAAATTAACTTTTTTTAAAAAAGAAAAAACTGCCTGATTAATCAGGTTGATCAAAATGTTTTGAAATAATGTATTGAATAGCTTGATTAAACGTTACACCCCTGATATAGGACTTTATTGTCTAAAAAAGGCCAGTTCTAGGGACGTTCAGGGCTGTGGGAGGGAGACGGGGGCTGCAGAGGTTTTTGTGGATCTGTACATGCCGGCTGGAACCCCACAGGAACAGAAAGGGGAGCGAATTAGTGACTTTAAAAAAATTGATGCCGTCTAGATTCTCGCTCAGTACACTTTATTACGGTGCTAGAAAATGCCTTGTGGAGACTGAGCTGCGGAGTTGTAAAACGAAGCTTTCTGAAAGCTGGAGAAAATTGAAATGTCAGTCTCTACAAGGAGTTTTAAGGAGGGAAACGGAATTTTTATGTCTCCGTCACCCTCCTACTCAGCCCATCCAATCTAGGGTCCGGTGTAGAAACTTTGAAAATCAATTTAAAGAACACACACACTTTCGTTCGTGCCCTTGACGTCCCTATAGTCAAAAAAAATTATACTGCAAAAGCCAGGACTACATCTTGGAGGGAGAGGGGTGGCTAAATCACGTGAGATTTGTTATCGGCTTGCATCATTTGGAACAGAGAAGCCGTACATCTTCAATGAGCAGCTTACCCAACGTCCATGCCTAGCTGGGGCATCTGGGGCTTGCCCTCCTCATCTGACAGATTGAGGGGTGTTAACCCCTCTCCCAGGTTCCTGGACTCCCCCCTTGGGACCAGTCTCTCACCTCTGAAGCTCTTTCACTAGACAAACTACATCCGGTCCACCCAGAGACCATTTTGAAGTTGAGTAATCCAAGTCGGATGATCATCACAGGGTTCCCTAAAATTGCCAGCCCTGGGCAGAAAAATGCCTGGAGGTTTTGGTGGGTGGAGCCTGGGGAGGGCGGGGTTTGGGGAGGGGAGGGGCCTCCATGGGTTATAATGCCAGAGAATCCACTTTTATCCGTGGGGAACTGTCCTTTAATCTGGAGACCAGTTGTAATGCGGGGAGATCTCCAGCCGGAATCTGGGGATTGGCAGCCCTAGGGTCACCCAGTCCAGGTTTGGAGATTCCTGATGATTTGGAGGTGGGAGAGGAGGAGGGACCTCAGCAGAGGCCCACCCTCCAGAGCAGCCACCTCCTCCAGGGGAATCGGCCTCTGTCGTCTGGAGATCAGTTGTCATTCTGGGGGATCTCCAGGCTCCACCTGGATGTTGGCCGTCCTAGCTCATCGCTTTCTCTCCATCTTGGAACTCGTAACTTGGTTTTAACATTCCTGAAGTTTCCTTTAAAATGCTGTCATCAATTAGTAAAGGCAAAGGTTTCCCTTGCTCAAAAACCAGTCAAATCCGACTCTAGGGGGTGGTGCTCATCTCTGTTTCCAAGCCGAAGAGCCAGCGCTGTCCGAAGACATTTCCGAGATCATGTGGCTGGCATGACTAGACGCCGAGGCATGTGGAATGCTGTTATCTTCCCACCAAAGTGGTACTTATTTATCTACTTGCAAAGCCTTGCTTTCAGACTGCTTACATCCATGCAAAAATGGAGCTTATCACAACAATCCAAAACTCTTCTCTGCACAACTCGGGTCTTTCAAAAAGTGATTTGCCCTTCTGGTAAGTCGCTTCCCCAAACTCCCGAGCTTTGATCTAGAAACCTGCACTTTTGCCTTTCGTAGAATTCTGGCTGCTGAATCCAAGCAGACTTCCGGAGCTGCCGCCTTGGTCATTCTGTAAAGTCAACACACTTTGCTACACCTGAGCTGACTCAAATGCAAGTTCTTGCCGAGGCGCTGGGAAGAAGAAACTTATCCCGGATTTGCAAACAGAGATGTCCAGCGCTTCAATATGTTGCTCCATTTTAATGAACTATGATGAACTAGCTGGTTGAGTGGGGAAGACAGGGAGCCGTGGCTAAATTCAGATTGTCAACAGCCACGGTTCAATCGAGACTGACAGGCCGGGGCACGCACAGTGCCAAACAAAAGCGAGGCTGGGCTTTCTGGTTTGCTCAGTGTTCTTTTGTTTTTAACTAGAGCTCCGCACAGCTGGACAGCGGCTCTCTCTCTCAAACACAGCCACTAATGGCCTGCAAGGAGCAAATTAGATACATGCAGAACGCCTGCTTTGCCAGAGGCGGACGTTAATTAGCAAGCCGAGTTTTAAAACAGCCCCTGAGCAGGAAGCAGACCTGCTTCGGACATCCTTGATGAAATCATGTCCAGAGAAATCCCATTATGGGGCCGGGGAGTCTGCTGTCCCACCGCCCCGGTGCTTCTGCCCTGTTCAGCGACTGTAGCGATACTGCATTATTCTAATGTGTCGTCTGCTTTAAAAAGTGCATGTGTGTGCGCGCGCATGCACTGTGCCCCTAACAATGTCAAAAGGCCATTATTCACAATTATCCTAAATGCATTTGCTTCCTGTTTTCCTCCCTGCCAGGGCCTGTATCATTCACCCAAGATTTAGCCTGTCAGTAAAGCCCATGACTTTGGGGGCAATTTTGGGGAAGATTCTATTTAGCAAGGCTTCTATCGCAGCCTTACTAATAAGATACGTAGGAAGACAAATATTCCTAAAGACTTTTAACTCGGTCACGCTCCGGGCATTGTTTGCCGCTCCTCTCTCTCTCTCTCATTGGAAAAGGAAGCCCTGCGCACCTTCCATTAATTCCCAGCCTTATAATCTTTCATGTAAGTCTGCTAGGTGGAACGAAGCCAATAAGCTTTGGGGAGCTTAGAAGCGAGATTATTTTATTACGGCAATCAGGGAATGAATAAAAAGGGACTCTAGAAACGTATAGATAGGCCGGTGTGATATAAAGCGATACCCTTTGTTGTTGTTGTTCTGGTGAAAGGTAAAGGAGAGAGAATCCACTGGTCTCTAAAGTGCCGGTGCAAACGCAGGGTCATTAAACGGAGCATGATGGGTGAATCTTGACATTCAAGCCGCATATTTAACTAAGCTTTGGCACCGATACTTTCCAACAGGGACGAGGGAATAATTTGCTTTTCAAGCCCGCACCATCATTGTTTAAAATATTAAAGGTAATGTAATTTATTTTCCTTCCAACGTGTAGCCACATTAGCCCTCCAAGTATTCCCGACGGGGCGAACCCGACGGCATTAAATATTCTACCGAACTCAATTTTAATTAAGGAGGACCGAACATTAATCCTCTCCCTTTGCTATGGTCCATTTCTTTTGTCTGAGAAATCTTTGAGCAAAAGTCTCCCCTCTTTTTTTCTCGAAAACAATGAGTGGGTAATTAAAGATTCCAAGGAACCCGCCGGGCCTTTGGAGTATTCGGCGCAGGCAGGCAGCAAGGCAATTTTTCCTTCCACAAAAAAAAAAAAAAAAAAATTATGTCGAGAAAATTACATGTATATTTCAGCTTCTTCTCTCCCCCCCGCCCCCACCTCGCCCTGCAGCCTTGTGCTTCTGGTTTTAAATGAGGTTCATTTTCTTTGCACTGGCTAATCATCATTTTCGTTTTTAATTTGACAGGGGGGAAAAAGAACAATTTCCCAATGCGAACAGGTGTTTGCCAGGAAATGGTCTGTTTCCACCTGGGTCATGTGACTTAGAGCCCGGGTGATGCTTGCGTGTGCAGTTAACGCAGATTTTAACTTAACGAGCTGCCTTTGACGGGAGACCTGGACCAGCCCGGCTCTTGCACCGGCTCCATAAAATTCTTCTTCCTTGACGCCGCTCAGCAGAGAGGCTTTCGAAGGGTGGTTCAGCATTATCAGGCGTTCCGCAGGCCCAGCTCCCGGAGCTGTAGCTGAGGCTTGCCAGTGACCGTCTCATCCCTTGTGGTTCCCCTCTGAAATCCTTCATTTCAATTTTGATTCTCCCTTGAGTGAACTCAACTTTACTTTTGCAGTGTTCTTTCCCCCCTCCTTCCCTCCACCCTCTCCAATTTCCCCCTCTCTGTTGTATTTTGCTCGTCCTTCATTCAGGCCCAACAAAGAGTCCTGCTGACATTAATTCCAGATTGGGGGAATATGCCGTTTCCTTTCCTTTTGGTTTGTTAGTTTGTGTCCTCGCCTCTTCCTCGGGACTATGGATGCACCCGTGTGTTTGGGCTGGGTCAAGCGCTGCAAAAAAGCAGTTGTGATGCTGTCACGCCTGGGACGGAGCCGCAGGTCTTTTTGCCTGGTGCTTCTCTACGTTTGCATACGAGCTCCTGCACATTGGCAAAATGCCACGTGAAAACCATCTTGATGCATGCGTTGTGTACAGTTGCACGAAATTTGCTCTCTCTCTCTTTTGTGCAATGGGGACATTGTTAGAAGAGGGGGAGTGAGGACAGCCGGTGGGGAACCCAGAGCTGTGAGAAACTGCGCATGCCCGGAGCCTTGTAGAAGACTCACAGTGCCACTGTAATCCAGTCTGGAGAACTGGGTTTGATTCCCCACTCCTCCTCCACATGAAGCCTGCTGGGCAACCGTGGGTCAGTCACAGTTCTCTCCGAGCTCTCTCAGCCCCACCTGCCTCACAAAGTGCCTGTTGTGGGGAGGGGAAGGGAAAGCCACTACGAGACTCCTCAAGGTAGAGAAAAGTGGCATATCAAAACCAGCTCTTCTGCTCTTCTTCATCCTAAACAGAGAGTTAGATGCTTCCAAGTCCTTTGGAGTTAATGGGCTTAGAAGGGTGTAACTCTGCTTTGGATGGCACTGCCAGAAACATCTGCCTACGTCTACATTCATTTCTATACCACTTTTCCTCTGAAGGTGGTGGGAAGTGCCATCAAGTCACAGCTAACTTATGGAGTCCTGTCAGGTTTTCAAGGCAAGAGACGAACAGAGGTGGTCTTTCAGTTGCCTGCCTTTGTATCATGACCCTGGCCTTCCTTGGTGGTCTCCCATCCAAATACTAACCAGGGCCGACCCTGCTTAGCTTCTGAGATCTGATTAGATAGGCTAGCCTGGGCCATCCAGGTAGAGGTGAAGGGAGCAGTCGTGGACTAATTGTCCAAATCTCACTACCCCATTTTATCTTTCCACCAACCCTGTCAGCAGGCCATTCCAGGGCAGAGGGACTAGCCCAGGGTCAGTCAGTGGCAGAACCTGTGAGATACTTTAACCACCGCATCACATAGCTGTGGGGATAATGAGTTGAGGCACGTGTTTTTGTGCCCTTGCAGATCCTGTGTCCGCTGCATCCTGCTCGAATTAATCAGTAGAGTTTATTTCCTCAGTCTTGTGATTCACCTCCTCCATCCCAGTGTTCCACCACCAAGAAATTGAGGAGTGGGGGGGGGGAGTGGCCTCTACCCAGTGATTCTCTAGGAATTTCCCCCTAGCCTTTATGGCAAATGCCATAGACACTAGGTGAGGCATCAAGTATTGACCCCCCCCAAATTTTGGCTGATGTTGCTTGTTCATTTAATGGGGCTTCAGTGATGGGGAAAGCTGTTTCCTGTTGAATTTCAGCATGCCACACATCTGTTAAAGGAGCCACGCCAGTCTCATGGGTGATGGGGATGCAGATGTGTAGCACATGGACAATTGGGGAGACCCTGTGGCTCACTGAGAGAACATCTATGTTGCATGCAGGATGTCCCAGGTTCAGTCCCTGGCATATCTAGTTAAAAGGCTCAAATAGGAGGCACCAGGAAAGATCTCTGCTTGATTCCCTGGAGAACCTCTGCCAGTTGAAGCAGACAGTATTGACTCTGATAGACTGATGGTCTCAGTGTAAAACAGCTTCATGTGTCTGAATTCAGAAGGAGGGCCCATGGCCCAGTGGCAGAGCATCAGCTTTGCATGCAATCCTCACCATCTTCCACTAAAAAGGAGCATGATGCAGGTGACACGAAAGCCTTCCATCTAATACCCTGGACCGCTGCTGTCTGCAGAGTAGGCCAGGGGTCCCCAACATGGGCACATGGGCATCACGGCACCCACCACCAAGTGCTTTTAGAAAGTGGCCGGGGCTCTTACCCAGCTGGGTTTCTCATTGGCTACGCAAATCAAAATAACATTATAATAGTTTTCACACACACTCAGTGACATACTTTCAAACCACTTTCGGTACACTTTGCAACTGGGTGTTACTGCGTGAAGTGGCAAAATCCCCTTGCAAACACTCACTGAAGTGGATTGAAACGGCATTGTTTAGCATGTGCAAGCCTGCAATCACACACACTAAGGCCCCGTTCACACGGAGCATTTGCCCTGCTGAAGGCATGGTAGCCCTGTGGAGTTTCCGTGCGTGATCACACAGGCACATCTGGGAGGCGTAGCACTCCTGTGACCAACCTGTGGCTTCACTCCAAAGATGCAGAGTAAAAAACTACCAGGGACGAAGCACTAGTTTCCGGAAACCCCAGGGCAAAGGCCGGCGTCTGATCGCGGGAGCACCAGTACCCCATGGCATCCAATGCCCGCCCATGTCCCAGGGTTTCCGGATGTTGTAAGTATCCATGGGATGCGCATCAATGCCAAATGGCGCATACGCTCATGCAAGACATGGACAGCAGCCCATCCCCCCCACGGCACATGTGCACCTTACACCAGTGCAGCTTGCGTGCTCTGCTGTGCCGCTTTTTTGCTGCGCTGCAGCAGCACAGTGTGATCAGCGCTCGGAGCTGGAGCATGGCAACCCGGTGGCCCGTGTGATCGGGCTACCGTGCCTTATTTTGCTCTGGAGCAAACAGGCACGCCTCCCCCCCGCATTTTCTGGCCCGTATGACCGGGGCCTAAATAACCCACTTCCAATCCACCTTCAATGCACTTTTGAGTTGGATTTTGCCAGTGCCCACAGTAGAATCCAGTTGGAAAGTGCCTTGGAAGTGGATTGAAAATGGATCACTTAGTGTGTGTGATCGCAGCCTATTGTTTCAGTGGCAGCTGCCTCCACACCATTCCTTTTGCCCTCTCCCACCCCCTCTCTTTCACAGTGTTCATTTTAATTACCCTTCTTCTCCCCAGCGCTCTGTGTGGTTGGCTCCTCCTCCTCCAGCAGCCATTTTGCGGTTGAGCCCGCCACCCTGCATCCGAATCCGGAAGGTGCCCACTGGCTCAAAAAGTTTGGGGACCCCTGGAGCAGACGGCATAAGCCCTGATAGACAAAGGGTTCTCTGACTCAGTCCAAGGCAGCTCTGTGAAGCCGCTTCTCGAAACAGCGATAAATAATTGGGTGCAGACGGGAAACCAGTTTCCAGAGCCGAGGTGGGATGTTGCCGAGTGCCGCCTGCCACCCCTGCCTGCTTGAACTACGCCGAGGTTAATTATATCCTCCTCCAGTCCAGCTGTGGTTCCTTTCTAGGCTTAATGTGCCCACGGAGGAATGGATGGCATTAATGAAGGAATGGGATTTTATATCATTTATAGAACCTTGCCACGTCCTTTTTTTTTTTTTTTTTTTTAAATCCCACCTAGTAGAACCATTCATTATGAATACAATTAATTTACGGTTATATATAGAGAACATCTTTTTGATTTAGCTAATGCCTCATTCATTCACTGTACCTGGGCTTTTCCCCTGCATATTTAATAGCTTTTAATATTTGCTCCGAAGCGCTTGCAGCAATTTCAAAGTACTGTTACCAGCTGACCTGGGCGGGGGGGGGGGTCGGAGAGGAACAGACTCAATTCCTGATCGGCTCCTGTCACTCGGAAAGGTGTCTGCCAGCTGTTTCATTTTTTCCCCTACCCATCCTCCGAAGGGGCTCAGAGCAGCTTCAGTTTTGTCCTCACGACAGCCCTGTGAGGTAGGTGCACTTGAGTGTGAGTGACTGGCCCACACTCACCCCCAGTGAGCTTTTATGGCACAGCGGAGACTCATTCCCTTATTTCCCAGTTCCTAGTCAAACACCTGCTATGTAGAAATCCATTTGTGTTGTCTTAAGCCAAACAAGCAGCTTTACACTGTTCCCTCTAAGCTGAGCTAGTGTGAGCTAGCTCACAGTTTTGTAGCCTCCGGATCACACATTTTTGTCTCAGCTCAGGGAGGATGGCTCCGGAGCAAACTAATTGATGCAGCAGCCAAATCGCTCGCTTGCAACTTTCATGCCAGTAGCTCACAAAGTGGAATCTTTGCTCATAAGACTCCACCGCTTAGAGGGAGCATTGTCGAGCTGGTGCTGCTGAAATGCTTGTTAAAGGAATAGGAGCTCATAGACCAATTTGCTGTTAAAAAGAAGGAAAAAAGAATGTTTAAATCATAACTCTGTGATCCAACGTTTCATGTACAGCTGTGGTACAAAGAGGCCGAGGTGGTGATAGCTTGGGCATTCACAGGTAATACTTCACAAGACAGTAGATCCTGTAAAAATGCCTTAGAACTTCCTAGCATTAGAAAAGACATTGGGGGGGGGAATGCCTTTGTCCTACCAAAATGAAACAGCATCTCGTGTGAGCTTCGTCTAAGGTGGGTGCCTTTATCAATAACACCTCAACAAATGAAGAAGAGTCACATGACAACATAAACTCATTAGCCTTTAGAGAGCTGGGGGAATCCTCTTCTTTTTTTTTTTGCCACAAGAGACTGATCACAGCATCCCCTCTTGAATGACTACTGCAGGAGAAAGTACTCAGGCTCTGCTGCGAACGGGTGACCTTGAATGCTACTTCCTCCTGAGGTGAGGCAGCTTAATTGGGTCACCTCTAGAGAATCAAGGAAAACTGCTGGGTGGGGTTAAAGTCTGAGATCTGAGGAACAGCCGAACAGCTTCTTAGTAGAGTGCAGAGGGCAAGTGCTGCAATTTGTTCTTTTAAGGAAGTTGATGCAGATAACTCTAGGAGGGAAGGTGGCATGGTAGAGTCTGATCCTGGAAGCTAAGCAGAGTTAGTACTTGGATGGGAGCCCACCAAGGAAAGCTCTGCAGAGGAAGGCAATGGCCAACCACCTCTGCTCCTCACTTGCCTTGAAAGCCCCTTGCCGGGAAAGCTAAGCAGGGTTAGTACTTGTATGGGAGACCACCAAGGAAAGTGCACTGAATTGAAAGCGGATTATTTGGTGTGTGTGACTGCAGCCTATAACCAGTGTTCCCTCTGAGCTGAGTTAGCTAGCTCACAGTTTTTTGACCTTCGGCTCACACATTTTTGTCCTAGCTCAGGAAGGATGGCTCCAGAGCAAACTCATTGATGCAGGAGCCAAATCACTCGCTCACAACTTTCATGCCAGTAGCTCACAATGTAGAATTTTTGCTCACAAGACTCCACAGCTTAGAGGGAGCATTGCCTATGACAGTTTGATATGAAGGAAGGTTTAGGGTTGCTCTGGGAAAACCAAGGAGAAAACCATAATGAGTTTGTCTCTGGATTTCCTCTGCTCTCTCCGGTTTCTCGCCTTCTGCTCCTTGGAAGTCAGCTGGGCAGAGCAGCCCTGAAGAGGCAAACTTTGTCTAACAAACAGAGCTCTGGCTCTCAAAAGCTCACACCCGGAAACTCTTGTTGGGGGGGGGGCAACATCTGCTGGCTATTCCAGCCCCCAAGGTTGCTAAATATGCTGCAACCTGGGCCAGGGCTTTCTTGGTGGCAGCCCCTACCTGGTGGAATCAGCTTCCGGAGGAGATCAGGGCCCTGCAGGACCTTATGCAGTTCCGCAGGGCCTGTAAGAGGGAGCTCTTCTGCCAGGATTTCGAGTAGGGGCTGCCACCGTTACTGTACCACCACCGCCTCGACATCACGGGGTGTACTGGCCCTGGTATGCAACCGTAGTTTAGTGGGACATGGTTAGAGCAGCAACAACCGTGCCCACTGGAGTACTGATGTTACGGGTTTTATCTTAGGGACTCATTCACCCTGTAGACCATGGTTGCAATTGTTTTTAGAAGTAATGGATTATTTATTGTTTTAATGTTTATGTATGGCATCTGCCTCTATGTTTTACTGTTTTTATATGGCATTTGCCTCTGTGTTTGCCGCCCTGAGCCCATGCTGGAAGGACGGGATATAAATCCAATAAATAAATCAATACAGAAATAAATTGTTGGTCTCAAAGGTGCTCCTGGACTCGGATTGACAGGTCTCCTCAACTCCCCGGGAATAGGATTGCCAGCTCCAGGTTGGGG
Source organism: Gekko gecko (assembly GCA_029375565.1). Lineage (NCBI taxonomy): Eukaryota > Metazoa > Chordata > Lepidosauria > Squamata > Gekkonidae > Gekko > Gekko gecko. The sequence continues at coordinate 22,986,274 of JAPDNY010000017.1, forward strand.
AACTCCTAGAGATTTTTTTTTTAAGAAAATTTATTTATCGGATATAAAATAACATGTTCCACATTTTGTTTACAATTCTTATCATATCCTTTTCACATTTTTATCTCCCCCTCCCCTGGCTTCCCACGATGCTCCGCCCCCGCTAACATTTCCACCCAATATTCTCGTACATTCAAATCATTCTTAATATTCAGATCTTAAATTTCAATAGTTTGCTTTTTAGCTTTAACTATTAGGTAGCTTTTCAAATACAGTCTCTCTTGTTACAACACTTCTGTTATTAGTAACTATCAAAACAAAGTAATCTATTTTTCACATCCCAGTTAAGCTCTAAATAGTCTTTAAAATCTTTTCAGTCTGTTAAAAATTCTTCATCTTCTACTCCATGAAGTTTTCTTGTTGGTTTGTCCATTTCAGCCATAAAATCATTTTTTTAATCCATTCCCACTTATCAGGTACCTGCTCTTGCTTCCAGAACTGAACGGGGAAGTCCTGGAGATTTGAGAGTGGGGCTAGGGGAAGACCGGGACCTCCGTGGGGGTACAATGCCATCGAGTCCACCCTCCAAAGCATCCATTTTCTCTAGAAGAGCTGATCTCTGTCATCTGGAGGTGAGCTGTAATTCCAGGGGATCCTCAGGTCTCAGCTGGAGGCTGGCATCTCTAGCGGGGAGGGAATCCCCGAATCGTGGTGCCGCTGCAGAAAAGGCCCTCCGTAAGATTGGGCTGCTTGCCTTGAGGTCATCGAGGGAATATCGTTGGTGTGAAGTCTGTGCTGGAGAGCCCGCTTTGCGCTTCCGCATTACACTGACTTTTATTGCTCTTACAAATCAGATTTTTAGAGCCAGCAGAGTACACACAATTAAAATCAGGAATATCCCCACCGATTTCCAGGCAAGCGTGCCTGGTTTTTTTGTCCTCTGCCTCTGATGTTGTACTGTGAAATAAAGCAGGATGGTTGTGTCTTTTCCCCTGTTGTGCAGTTATTTGTCAGGTCGGCAACTTTTGAAGCCTCCCTCGGAGCTGTGCCTTTAACAGTGGGTTTGATCTGTAACAATCTATAGGTGATAAAGATGATTATCTCCCTACAGTGAAAAGATCCGCCTTCTGATTTTTGGCAGATCAAGGTACAGAGGAAGGGCTGAAATGAATGTCATGCAAGTACCTGTTGCTACACCACTGCTGAAATCAGCTGTGGAGATCTGACTGACTGATTGTGATATTTGTGTTCTTTTCTCCACAGTGGGGACCCAAAGGGGCTTACAACATTTTCCCTCTCCATTTTGTCCCCACAACAACCACCTTTTGAGGTAGGTTAGATTAACAGTACGTGAATAGCCTGAAGTTACACAGCAAGCTTCCAGGGCAGTGAGGATTCGAACCTGGGTCTCCCAAATCTTAGTATGATGCTGTAACAACTATGCTGGTTCTGGCTGATTGGAAGAAGAAGAAGAAGAAGAAGAAGAAGAAGAAGAAGAAGAAGAAGAAGAAGAAGAAGAAGAAGAAGAAGAAGAAGAAGAAGAAGAAGAAGAATTGGTATCATACCCCGCTCTTCACTACCCAAAGGGTTCTCAGAGTGGCTTACAATCTCCTTCCCTTCCTCTCTCCACAACAGTCACCTTGTGAGGCAGGTGGGGCTGAGAAAGTTCTGAGAGAACTGTGACTGACCCAAGGTCACCCAGCTGGCTTCATGTGGAGGAGTGAGGAATCAAACCCGGTTCTCCAGATTAGAGTCCACTGACCTTAACCCCTATACTGTGCTGGCTGTCTTCTACACCAAGCTGGAGACACTTGCAAGTTCCCTAAGTACCTGAAGGGCTGTCACTTAGAGGAGGGCAGGGAGCTGTTCCTGCTGGCAGCAGAGGACGGGACTCGCAATCATGGGTTTAAATTATGGGCAGAAAGATACCGGCTAGATATTAGGATTTTTTTTTTTACAATAAGAGTAGTTCAGCAGTGGAATCAACTGCCTAGGGAGGTGATCAGCTCCACTCTCTGGCAGTCTTCAAGCAGCGGCTGGACAAATACTTGTCAGGGATGCTCTAGGCCGATCCTGCATTGAGCAGGGGGTTGGACTAGGTGGCCTCTGTGACCCCTTCCAACTCTATGATTCTATATAAGGTGCATGAATATATGTTTTTTGCAGGCATAGGAACAGGCCATGCCAATATTTCTGGTCAGTTGGCAACCCTAATTATTCCATGGCAGCTGTTCTGTTTAGCTTCCATGGCCGAGTGACCCTCAGTGGATTTAAATCGGGCCTTTCTGTACTGAATGGAATTCGAGTCACGCTGAGCCGTGGAACCCTAAAGACAGATTATGCAGTCACCAGGATGAGAATTGATTGCTAAGCACTCCCCGAGTCATCTGCTCTTCAGGAAGTAACCACTTCAATCTATTAGTCGATGCCCTGATGGGTCAGGCAGGACATGGGAAGGAATTTGCATTCAATTGATTTGACGGCTCCGTCTTCCTCCCCCTCCCCAGAAAAAAACATCATTCAATCATGGGCAACCCTTCCAAGAGAGGGCTGGGATTTGGTTTGGAAAGGAAGATCAGTGGAGGAGGGACAGAATCATTGGGTAAAGGGGGGGGAGTCACATAAATAGGATTTTGAGCACTGTAAATCTCCCTCCATGCAGTCAGAAACGGGTGCTGCGGTTGCAACGTAGATTGGGGTGGCGGGCTGCCGGAACTCTTTTGCTTAAACACCAGATAAACCCAGAGCCAATTTACACAGGCAGCTCAATTGCATCATCCCACTTTTCTTGGACAGTTCTGTTTCACATAGCAGATGTAGGACTACAGTATCTGAGTTCCCCGATGTGGGAGGAAAATGCTCCCTGTGCATAGAAATCTAGTGCATTGAGGAGAAGGTTAGCATAGAACCCTTTTTCCTTGTGGGGAAGGGACCACAGCTCCAAGCACTGGCTTTGCACTGGCTTCGAAGGTCCCGGGTTCAACCCCCCGGCATCTCCAGGTGAAAAGATCAGGGAGCAGGCCATGGGGAAAGACCTCTACGCGAGACCCTGGAGAGCACCTATGAGGCAGAGTAGATGATACTGGCCTTGGTAGACTGGTGGTCCCATCGTAAGGCAGCGTCATGTGTTTGACTTCACGTGGCGGACCCGTGGCTCAGTGGAAGAGCATCTGCTTCTCATGCACAAGCTCCTGGATTCAGTCCCCACCAACCTCCCCTTAAAAGGGTTCAGGAAGTAGGTGACGGGAAAGACTTCTGTCTGAGAACCTGGACAGCTTGCTGCTGCGCAGAGGAGACAATGCTGGTCTTGATAGCCCAAGGGTCTGCTTCAGGAGAAGGCAGCTTCATGTCTCCTTTTGCCTATGAACTGGGAATTTTTCATTCAAGAAACCCACAGGCAAGTGACCTGGACCTACAATCTTCAGTTGCAACTTAGGAAAAGCTGCATGGTGTGGTTCCAGGATATGCCTGCATCTATGATCCTTGATTTCTGTGGAACTTGCCCAGAGTTTCCCAGCTTTTGATACTTGGAACCCAGTTTTGAGTTATGGGGAAATGGAGGCCCACTTTGCTTGCATGTTAAATACTGGAGCCTGAAACAGGCTTTCTATTGCAGTTTTGGGACCATCCATTTAACTATAGCTTTCCTCTCCTGTCCTCTGCCAGGGAGGGGTCTCTAATTTCTGGACAATATAATGCATCTGGGAGTCCTCCAGTTTGGTGTAGTGGTTAGGAGCACAGACTCTAATCTGGGAGAACCAGGTTTGATCCCCAAGTCCTCCACATGTAGCTGCTGGTGTGACCTTGGGTGAGTTACAAGTTCTCTCAGAGCTGTTCTTGAAAGAGTAGATCTTGAAAGAGCTCTCTCAGCCCCACCTACCTCACAGGATGTCTGTTGTGGGGAGGGGAAGGGAAGGGCAATTATAAGCTGTTCTGAGACTCTGAGTGGAGGGTGGGGTATAAAACCAATCTCCTCCTCCTCCTCCTCCATGTGGCATGGGTTGCCGCAGGAAATCCCACAGGGTCCCTGCTCCTTTGGGATGGTTATGGTGGTTGTAGATGGGTAGCTATGCAGAAGGGAGGGAATCATTGCTATGTGACTGGAGTAGGGGGTCTTTCTATTTCCAGGAGCCTCTCTGTTCCAAAGGGCATGGAGCAGTGGGGTGCCTACAATATGGTAGGATAATGTTTCAAGATCCATTAGTAACAAAACCTGGAATGTCTCTAATGTAAGAGACGGGAGAGGAAGGGTGGTGTAGCAACTGTCTGGAGTGCTTTCTGGGTGACATTGGGACTGCCACACATTCTGTACCTAACCTGCCACACAGGAATCTTGGGAGGTTAAAATGGAGAAGAGGAGAATGATATAAGTTGCTTTGGGTCTCCATCAGGGATAAAGGTGCAGCATAAATAAATAAATAAATAAGCAAGCAAGCTGAGAAGGGACACGGTTCCAAAAGGCTGAATCTAAATAATTGCTTGTGGATACGACTCTGAACTTGAAAGCGTGATTAGTCTCGCTGGTGCTGGATATTCAAGGCAGGTTTATGTATTTGTAGAAGAGTATAAATCTCTAGGATCCTTGGAAGCTTATTAATTAGAAATGCGACTATTTTATTATCAACATAACCCAAAACTAACACAATGATGGCAATAAAGTTTGAAGTCTCCTCAGCGGGATCTCGGTTGTTAATAGGTCGTGTTACGGTGCTGCTTCTGAACTTTCTTTATATCATCTTCTCGGTCTAGAATCATAATAGTGTTCCCTTGATCAGCAACCTTGATGATATTGGAAATGTTCTTCTTTTATAGCCATAAAAGCTGTACTGGTTACAGAGGCCCATTACACATGCATTTCTGACTGCTGATTTTCAGAGCAGTAAGCCTTTAATCTTGACTTCGGATTCTGTGCCTGCGTTTTGCACCATTCCTTTTCGCCTGGTGTATTTATTCTGCAGCTACAATAAAAAAACCCAAAAACCCACATTTTTCTAAGTGGGGGTGGAACATCACTTGTGACATGTGGGGGTGGCATCCAAAGGTTTTTTTTTTAAAAAAATAAGCAATTGCCCTATCACAGCTGTGCAGTAGCATCCAGCAAGCACCTTCAATTTAAATCCTTGTGGTTCAGTTTTTGCGCATGCATTTTGGCATTAGTTCATTGAATGACAGGGACCAGAAAGGAACACAGGCAAAGGGGGGAAACCCAGTGTTGAAACTGAACAGACTTTTTCTGAAACTGACAAGCAACTGGGAAGCCCCATTTTCCATATTGCTGAGCACTAGGGGATTCTCTGCTGTGTTATTGGCCACTGTGAAAAATGGGATGAGTCACATGATCTCATAATATGGGGGAACATGTTGAGTGTACAGAATGCACAGTAGAACCCACTGACGTTGGCATTGCAAGCTGTGATTGTTGGCAATGTGTGTGTGTATACGTGCACCAGTGCAAAGTTGGCTGCAAATCTTCCATGCTTATGGAGGAGTCCTCTGGCAGAAGATCTGGAGAGCTTTTTTGGTCTTGTGCCACTAAATTGAAAAACATGGGGGTATCTCCACAAATGCCCTAGCACAGCTGCATAATAATGCTAATTTCCTGCCCTTCCTTGCAAATTTCTGTGGTTTTCTTTTTGTGATTCTCTAATTTGATCCTGCACACTGGCAGTTTTTTAAAGCCTGTACTGTGCAGATTGCACTCAACCTCCAAATGGATCAATCCCAAGTGATTCTTAAGCTCAGCGGTTCACAGAAGGTCCATGTGGCTCAGCTGCCATTTTAATCTTAGGCTTCCAGAGACTGCCAAAATCCCCCCTTTGTTCTCTAAAGCATGAAACGGAAAAATGTTTTCAAAGCTTTAGACTTCCCATCCTAGTCTCTCTCTCTCTCTTTATATTTCATGCCAATTTCATTCCATGCTGATAATTCCCCCTTTATTTTGTTTGCATGCAGCACTGAAATCCTTTTGTTTTTTGCACTGGGGACACTCCTCTCTGATTCCCCTTTCAGGTCAATACCAGCAGGTAACTAAACTTCACACAGATCCTTTTAAACTCCCCCCTGCCATTTCAATTTTTTTTTATTCAGCAATCTGAGACTAGTGAAAGTTTCATATTGCTAGACTCATACCACCGGTCAAAAAAAGTAAAAATGTAAAAACAAGGATCAGTTGAACTCCTTCCAAGGTGGGGAGCACAATGTCCTTCAAGGTCTCTGCCTTCGCAGCCAGCATTACCTCAGCTTTTCAGGGTTTCGTGTCAATCTGTTCACTTTTAGCCAGTTGACCACTGCAGCTAGGCAGTGATTCAAGACCTCTAACACATCACCAGGAGAAAAGAGTAAGAATCCAGGAGCACTTTAAAGACTAACAAAAATCGTGGTAGGGTAGGAGCTTTTGTGAGTCACTGCTCACTTCTTCAGAGGTGGTAACTCATGAAAGCTCATACTCTACCACAAATTTTGGTTAGTCTTTAAGGTGCTACTGGATTCTTACTCTTTTCTACTGCTACAGGCAGACTAACAAGGGGTTTGGTCACACGGAGAGCCACGAATGCCGGGCGGATTTTATGGGCGCAATCACATGGGAACATCTGGCAAGTGTTGCGCACCCATTGGCAACCCGTAGTGTCCCGCTGAAGATGCGGAGTTTAAAAGTACCTGGGAAAGTCCACTGTCAACCAGTTGCAATGGGCTGCAGATGGACGCTCTCCATGCGATTGCTCCAGCGCGCTCCTCTTGCGTCCCTGCTTCCTGGTTGGAAACACACACCGATGGAAACAACGCTGGTTCACCACCATCGCATCTGATCGCATTGGGGCACATCAAATTGCGATGGCGCAAATCACCTCCCTTCCGCACTATCTGGCACGTGTGACCGGGGCCAAGGCTCCCCATCTTCATACATCACCAGGAGATTTGGATACAGATAGAGCTGAGTATTACAATTGCATTGAGTACAACCAACCCCCAAACTATGAATGACTTGAAGGGCTTTACATAGAGATTAAAAAGCATGGGGGACAGAACAATGCCTTGTGGAACCCCACAAGATATGTCCCACACCAATGGCAACTGGTTTCCATTAGCAAATGCTATTTTGAATTCACTCACTCCATATCACTGTAACTAAAACTCATTGCTTTACAAATGTATCTGCCTGTAAATTTGCACCAGTTCTCCTGGAATGTCAATGTGGACATCAAAGCTACTAGCAGACCCCGCTAAATCAATCTCTTCGAGGGGTAAAATAAAGCTTTCTTTTACAACATGGCTATCGAGATTCCTGCTGCTGAAAGTTCATAACTATCTCTAAATCTGAATCAATACGTCTCAGATATTCAAGGAGGATTATTTCGGGATTATGAGGCAGGTCGTGTCCCCTGGCATCTCTGAATTCAGAAAGTTTTCATCACAGGATAGAGGTAGACCAAGGACGTTGCCTGATTTCTGCAGGGAAACTTCAGTTGTTTGTGCCACATTTTTAAATGGGCAAGGTATTAGAGGTACTTCATGCCCCTTGCTGGCTGCTGCCTACTGTTGTATCCCCCAGCAAGAGGTTCCAGGGTTTCCTCAGTGCTCTAGAGACTCCCCAGGTTAGCAACCTACTTCCAAGAATATGGCCGTTCTGTGGCCCATGCAACTGACTGATCCATGAGGGCCCCCTTCGGTTGTGAGGCCTTCTTCCTATCTTTTGATTTTCACTGCGTTTTGAGATAGCAGCTTATGCTACTTCAAGCCCAGAGCTCTAGACCGGGTGTGTGTGTGTCAAACATAAGGCCTGGGGGCTAGAACTGGCCTGCCCAGGGCTCTTATGCGGCCTGTGAGCAACTGGTACAAGGGAGGGAACAGGAGACTGCTCAAGGCGGAATGGGTGGAGCTTCAGCATGGTGGAACAAACTCATCTGCAGCAGTCAAGCATCGTTGGGGGTATCTGCCCAGTGCTGCACCGCTGGCTCTCTAGTTTGCCCATGTGGGTTTTCCTCTGCACCCCCCTCCCAGCCCATGAGGCCTTGCAGCGAGGAGACACCAGCTCGGAGCTTACCAGCTGCTGTCCTTTATACAGTTTATGTCTCCGGTACCTGGCATTACATTTTATGGCACACATGGCCTTGGGCCTCCTGACAAATGCGTTCGACCCCTCTGCTCTAGGCTGTCTCCTTGTTCTCCAGGAGGCTGCCTAAACAGTGTCCTGTTGCTGTGATGTCACTCCTGGTTTTATCAGCTCACTCTTACATCACTTCTTCTTTGCAAAACAACGTTGACGGACATGCCACGCACCTGGAGGCTGCTGTAAGGTAAAGGTAAAGGTTCCCTTGCTCGAAAGCCAGTCGAATCCAACTCTAGGGTTGCGGTGCTCATCTCCGTTTCAAAGCCGAAGAGCCAGCGCTGTCCGAAGACGTTTCCGTGGTCATGTGGCCGGCATGACTAAACACCAAGGCGCACGGAACGCTGTTACCTTCCCACCTATTTATCTATTGGTACCTATTTATCTACTTGCAATTTCTTGCTTTCGAACTGCTAGGTTGGCAGGAGCTGGAACTAGAGACGGGAGCTCACTCCATCATGCGGCACTCTTGGGTCTTGAACCGCTGAACTACTGACCTTCCACAGCCTGCAGTTCAGCGTCTTAACCACTTGAGCCACCACAGCTCCAGGTACAGGAGGCTGCTGTACCTGGCTGGATTTTCTATGTTTGTGGGTTTTCTATCAAGCATATTTTTAATCCTTTCTTACAAGCTGAATATTTAAAAATGAAACACCTTTTACCCCCAGTAATAAAAACTGGGTAGAGCTCTGAACAACCCCTGAAGGAGCTTATTCTAAGCTTGAGGGCCCGCCAGTTGGCCAGTCCCTGTATTACATTACAAGTAAAACAATTGTATAGTTTAAGACATACTCCATTTACGTATTTTCACCTGGTGTTTTACAGAATTTTGACAGACAGGGGCCTGTCCTTGAATCTGAAGGAGCCATTTGAATTTGAAACCCCTAAAAGCAGCCTTGTTTTCGAGCCAAACCTGGGACGGTGGAGAGACATTGATCAGTTCTTACTCATATTATTAAGACTCTTGAAATATCCTGGGTTTTAAATGTTATCCCCGTTTTCAACAACAAAAAACCTCTATAAAGCTGCTTAATCCAGCAGGTAATATGAGCTCAAAATGAATTTGGGGACCGCTCAAGCAAGACAATGAATTTCAAGCAGGATGCCCAAGCCCACTGAAAGGAGGCCATTCATGACTCTTTCTTTCTTTCTTTCTTTCTTTCTTTCTTTCTTTCTTTCTTTCTTTCTTTCTTTCTTTCTTTCTTTCTTTCTTTCTTTCTTTCTTTCTTTCTTTCTTTCTTTCTTTCTTTCTTTCTTTCTTTCTTCTCTTCCCTCCTTCCTTCCCTCCTTCCTTCCTCTCTTCTCTTCTCTTCTCTTCTCTTCTCTTCTCTTCTCTTCTCTTCTCTTCTCTTCTCTTCTCTTCTCTTCTCTTCTTCTTCTTCTTCTCTTCTCTTCTCTTCTTCTCTCTCTTCTCTTCTCTTCTCTTCTCTCTTCCAAGTTGCAGCCAAGTTAAGGCAATCCTGTAGGTTTTCAAGGCAAGAGACTTTCAGAGGTGCCAAGCTGCCATAGCCTCTGTTTGCGTAGCCACCCTGGACTTCCTTTGTGGTCTCCCATCCAAATAGTCACCAGGGCTGACCCTGGTTAGTTCCTGAGATCTTATGAGGTGTGCAGAAATCCCACATCATATTGGCAGAGTCTGCATGAAGCCGTGCAGATGAGCGAAGAATTTTTTTTAAGGTATGCTAGTTTTCTCTTCCCGTGTGCAGGTTGATGACACTTTGATTCACGTACGTCCTTTTTAGCTTCTTTGTGGTTCACAAAACAGACATAAAGCTAGATTTAACAAGCCAGAAAATCTCTTTTGGTCACAGCCTTGTTTCCCTGAATGGTGCAAAGTCACTAAAACCTTGTGAGTATGTATGTCACGGTATTAGGTTGCAGAGTTTAAGCAAGTTTGGACATGTTTATGTATTCAATGGCATTGCCATCGTCTGCCCTCAGTGGCTGGATGACGTTTCCATATCTGATGGGCAATGTCGTTCTATTGACTGTGTGCCCCCTGATTGGGTATGGTTCCCTGTGTGATACATTCATGAGGTTTGATGCAACAGCTGGGGAGAAAAATGGCGTTGACATAGTAGCAACTGAGGGTCAAGAATCACACCAAATAAGAGCAGTTCTCCTGAAGAAGCTGTAGAGAAATGCTCTCAACGAAGAAATGAATAACACTGACCTGGATAGCCCAGGCAAGCCTGATCTCATCAGATCTTGGAAGCTAAGCAGGGTCGTCTCTGGCAAGTCCTCGGATGGGAGAGCTCCTTGGAATACCTGGAGGTGGGAGCAGGCTTTATTCAGCCACCTCTCTGAATATCCTACAGGTCCCCAGTAGGGGTCAGTCACCTAGAGGTTGCCATGACTTCCAGGTGCATACACACATGTACATATGGGAAGAAAAACAAAAGACATAAATAAAGCCTTTTGGAAAGTGAATGGTCCTACCATCTCACTGTTCAGGGAAAGATATTTTTACCCCATAGAAATTGCTAGCCTGTTCCCAGGGCTTTTTTTGTAGAAAAAGCCCAGCAGGAACTCATTAGCATATTAGGCCACACCCCCATGTTACCAGAAGTGTGGTCATCCAGCCACATCCACCTTTTGCTTCTTATTCTGATTACCTTGTTTGTTGTCAAAACCCAGGGCTTTTTTGATAGCAGGAACTCCTTTGCATGTTAGGCAACACACCCCTAATGTAGCCAATCCTAATGAGTTTCTGCTGTTTGGTGTGGCCTGTTATGCTAATGAGTTCCTGCTGGGCGTGGCCAACTGGGGAGCCAGCCGGAACTCCGTTCCTGTGCGTTCCTGCCCAAAAATAGCCCTGCCTGTTCCTTTAAAAAAAAAAAACAGAACTGAAAATGATTCTGTAGAATAGCTCTCTTGCTTTCTTATTGGCTGCAATTGTGTGTGTTTTTTCTCCCAAGCTTGAAGAAAGACCCATTCTTCAAAATGAAGAATGGCTAATTCTCCCTAATGGATACACAGATACACAGTTCAGGTCCTTTTGTTGAAAGGCCTCACAGGATACTCAAGAGCAGTGCTCCCTCTAAGCTGAGTTAGTGTGAGCCAGCTCACAGTTTTTTAGCCTCTGGCTCACACATTTTTGCCTTGGCTCAGGATGGATGGCTCCAGAGCAAAGTAATTTAGGCAGTAGCCAAATCGCTTGCTCACAACCTTAATGCCAGGAGCTCACAAGACTCCTCAGCTTAGAGGGAGCATTGCTCAAGAGACTGGATTAACTCTTTAGCATGGATAAACTATTCCATTTTCATAGGTTTGTCGTGACCTGATGATGGGTGGAAGCATCTACAATGAACTGGGAGAACTGGATTATCAAAGCCTAGACAGGGTCAGTAGTCTGCAAACACCTGGAGTGTTGATCCAGTTGCCTTTGTGGAAGAAGCCATATTGGAATCCAGCTCCCTGCAGTTTATAATTGATGTCTCATTGGAAAAACTTGCATTCTGAAAACTTCCTCCCGTGAAGCCCACTTTTCAACATCCATCGCAACAGTGTTGACACTTCGATAAAAGGAGAGCCGTTTGCATTTCCACAGGTCAAGTGCAAACGCCTGCATTGATCAACGACTCTCTTAAATTTGAGACTGTAGAAAATCAAGGGGAAAAGAAAGCTCCTTGTATTTAAGAGGGGTTGACGTTGGTGTCCTCCAGCTGTGGCATGCCAACTGAAAAGAGATGTTGGGGGGCAGAACTCCCTATTCAGAGAGATACACTTGTACCTTACCATAATTGGAAATGACATTATGAAAAGCCAGATCTAGAACTGAATATGAATTTGTGCAGTGATCTCTTTAGTGGACATGAGCAGTCTCCTTGATTTCCTTTAAGACCAGGGATATAGGGCAGCCCGCAGCTATCCATATGAATAATGAAACTGCTGATCTTGGGCTGAGTTCAGACTGGCAGTTTGAAGCGGGAGGGAGTAGTGGCAAAAAGACACGGAACAAAGTGTTCTGGGTTTTCCCGGTCACACTGCACCGACTGATGTGAAAGCATACTGCGGAGGACATGCAAGGGAGTGTTTGCACTGTTGGCCTGCCCCTGGCGGAGGTGTGGCTGTAAGTGGCTTTTTGTAATGTAATCCGGTTATATGCGCTCATGGCTGGGGAACGCCTGACAGATGTGTTGGGGAGTGTGTGTCTTAACGGTTCAAGCCCCCAACCTTTACTAAGACTTCCAGCCACCAGTCTCTCACCTGCTTGCACTGCAGATCCAGCAGAGGAACCTATTATAGTAACCACACAAAGGCAGTCCAGTGGTACACTATATACAAGAGTTTTATTCACAGTATTCACAAGCAAAGTGCTACGCCAGGCACCCAATATACAGAAGGAGAAAATATGGCAGTAATACAAAGACTTATATACAACCCCCCACCAATCAGTGGACTGCTGAGTCACAGTGACTGCACACTGTTCAGTGCCAGGCAGAACAAGTTGGGACTTGTCCTCTGAGTACATCAGCTGACACTAGCTGTCAGATAGCTGTCAACTTAGATCCTAGTGATGTAGCTACTGGAGATTAACATACAACAAGATGTGCCTGTGTGAACCGGCCCTTTAATCTGTTTGTGAAACGTTTCTGAAAGATGCCTATCTTGGGCCAAACTGCCAGTCTGACCTCGGCCTTGGGTGAAGTCTTTAAGTACATTCAGATGACTGGTGTATATGGCTGGGGATGCTAAGGAGGGAGCCGTGTGACCTCCAGACAGTTACCCCTAGATAGGGATGTCCAACTGTGTGCTGCTTAAAGAGGACAATAGGTTCCGGTGTAGAGAGTCAGCCAAAATATGCACTTGAGCTTCTTGCTGGCCTTTACCAGCACAGTCTCCTGGACATAAGCACATCAGCACAGTGGTTCCATGACCAAGATCCTTCCTTGCATGCAGAAGGTCTCAAATGGTTCCATCTCTGGCTACTAGTGTGTGCGTCTGTGTTACGTGCCTACCATCGAGTCACTCTTGACTTATGGAGACCCTATCTTATCACTGACAAGGGTAGATGGCTTTTAAAAGGGGATCTGAAGAAGAAGAGATTGGGTTCATACCCCACCTTTCACTTGGAATCTCAGAGTGGCTTACAGTCTCCTTTCCCTTCCCTTCCCTTCCCTTCCCTTCCCTTCCCTTCCCTTCCCTTCCCTTCCCCTCCCCACAACAGACACTCTGAGAGGTAGGTGAAGCTGAGAGAGCTCTTTTGAAGACTGCTCATGAAAGAACAGCTCTGAGAGTACTTGGGACTGACCCAAGGTCACTCCAGCAGCTGCATGTGGAGGAGTGGGGAATCGAACCCAGCTCTCCCAGACTAAAGTCCACTCTGTTAACTACTACACCAGACTGGCTTTCTTTGATTGATTCCTAGAGAAGAGTTCCATCACTGTTACTTGCCATGGCGACCAAAGGAATGCTCCACATACAGGAGTCATAAATGTCTGTATCCCAGTGCTAGGAAGGAACACTGGAGGGAAGAGTTGGCCTCTATGCCCTGTTTGCTGGCCATCTAGGGCAAGTGGTTGGCCACTGTGTGAAACAGGATATGGACTAGATCGGGGTTGCCAACCTCCAGGTGGGGACTGGCGATCTCCCAGAATTGCAACTGATCTCCAGAGTAGAGAGTTCAGTTGCCCTGGAGAAAATGGCTGCTGTGGAGGGTGGGCTCTATGGCATTGTACCCTGGTTAGGTCCCTCCCCTCCACAAACCCCACCCTTCCCAAGCTCCACCTCCAAATCTCCAGGTATTCCCAAACCTGGAGTTGGCAGTCCAAAACTAGATAGGCCCCAGGCCTGTTCCTGTTTCCAGTGAAAGGATTTCATGTAGCATGCTTGGGAATAAGAAGAACTTTTCTCTACCTGAGAACCCGCAAGAAGTGCTGCCAGTCACAGTAGGTGATAAAGGGTGAGATGAATCATGGGTCAGCGGTGGGGTTGCCAGCTCTGGGCTGGGGAATCCCTAGAGATTTGGGCCTGGTGTAGGGCTGCCAATTCTGAGTTAGGATATTCCTGGAGGTTTGAGGGTGGATCCTGGGGGGAGGCAAAGTTTAGGGAGGGGAAGGACCTCAGTGGGGTATAAGTGGGGTAGAGTCCAAAGTGGTCATTTTCTCTTGGGGGACCATCTCTGCCTCCAGGAGATCAGTTGTTCTTGCAGATGATCTCCAGGCCCCACTTGGAGGTTGGCTACCCTATATAAAGCAGGTTCCCGTGTTCTAGCTAGCACATTTTTATCTTACCCTTCGTTCAAGAAATTCAGGACAACATTCATGACTTTCTCTTCCCCCAGTTTGGTGTTGTGGTTAGGATTGTGGACTCTAATCTGGGAGAACCGGGTTTGATTCCCTACTCCTCCACATGCAGCTGCTGGCGTGACCTCGGGTCAGTCATAAGTTCTTTCAGAGCTGTTCTGACAAGGGCAGTTTTCGAGAGAGCTCTCCCAGCCCCACCTACCTCGCAGGGTGTCTGTTGTGGGGAAGGGAAGGGAAAGGAGACTGTAAGCCGCTCTGAGACTCCTTTGGGTAGTGAAGGGCGGGGTATAAATCCAGTCTCCTCCTCCTCCTCCTTCTTCCCCAATCTATGAGAAGAGAATAATTGGCCCAGGGTCACTTGGATAAGGGCATGGCAGCGTGGGGATTTTAATCCCATGTCTCTGAGAGACTAACCCTCTAACCACCTTGGCTCTTACCCCGTCTACTCATAGGCTTGTAACCTGAATTAGATGGGCAAGTTGGAATGAAGTCAGTGGTTGGTACTGTGAAGACAGCAGATGCAATCTAACTAGGAATTATTTATTGACAGTGCTATCTGCAAGATTGAGGACAAAGTTTAGACAGATGCAACCCCAGTGACAAATGACTTGTTTTATTCCAATTTACCTTTGGTCCTAGCTCACTCCTGAGGCCATTCCGTGTTTGAGACGGCTCTGGCTACTGCTGTATCTCCGTGCTACAAAGCTGCTGCCGGTTTGCCGTCAGAATCCTGGCTGGAAACGCAGGCAGCCTGGGCAATGGGATAGCGTTAGGTAGTTCCAGCAGAGGAGGTCATGAACACGGCAGAGCGAGAGAGGCCAAAGGCCGTCTGAGCATCCTTCTTTGTCTCAAGCAAGTAATCCTTAAAACACCTTAATTTATCGAGGATCTCAGGGCCTGGCGGGCTGTCATTTGTCTGCGCACTCAACATTTTGAGCTGGAGCCAACATATTTAATCAAGGATGACAGATAATAAATAATTGAAGCCAACCTCTTCATTTGGTACCAAGGAACCCAGCTGAGGATAAAGTAGACCTCAAGATGCCACTCGGCAGTGTGTCCGCAATTCGCTGGCCCCAGACAATGGAGCGGGGGGGAGAACTCAAAGGCCTGGGCACGGATCCCCGGGACTCCAACACTAAATAATGCATCGGCGTAATTGGAACAATCGAAAGCATCCAAGCCGTAAAAAAGCGACAACAGAAGAAATAAACATGTGTGCACCGGAGTGGAAGGCATTACGGCAAAATTGATGATGTTCAAAAACATCCTAAAGGGAACCTTCTGCTCCGGAATTGAGACCAAATTAAAGTAAAATACACAAACAAGGGAGCTGTGGGAATGACTTCTACTACAATATAGGGGAGGAGTAGATTCCCCCCCCCTACTCAAAACTTCCGAAATAGATTCTAGAAGCCAGACTAGATGTATGGGCTCCAGAAGGGAGCTATGAACCGAGACATAGGCCTGGGCAGAGACCCCTCACGGTGTGGTGAAATGACTATTAGGGGATGGCAAAGATTTCACAAATGTGATAGCAAAACTCTCACAGAACTGTATTTGTGTAAATAAAGGCTGAACTGAAAACAGGCTGTTTTCAGAACATTTTCTGTCAATATCAAAGAACATAATTCCTCTGTAAGCCACCTGGAGCCAGAAGGAGATATAAAATTTTTAAATAAATATGTCTACCACCTTTGAGTCATTCCTCATGGAGGCCTGTCCTTCACTGATACAACCTGAAGAACATAAGAAGAGTCCTGCTGGATCAGACCAATGGTCCATCTAGTCCAGCATCCTGTCTCACACAGTGGCCAACCAGTTCCTCTTGGTGTAGTGGTTAAGCCAGTTTGGTGTAGTGGTTAAGTGCGCGGACTCTAATCTGGGAGAACCGGGTTTGATTCCCTGCTCCTCCACTTGCACCTGCTGGATGACCTTGGGCAAGCCATAGTTCTGGCACAGCTGTTCTTGAAAAAGAGCAGTTTCTGTCAGAGCTCTCTCAGCCCCACCTACCTCACAGGGTGTCTGTTGTGGGGAGGGGAACGGAAAGGAATTAGTAAGCCGCTCTGAGTCTCCCTTAGCTAGTGAAGGGCAGGGTATAAATCCAATCTCTTCTTCTCTTCTCTTCTCTTCTCTTCTCTTCTCTTCTCTTCTCTTCTCTTCTCTTCTCTTCTCTTCTCTTCTCTCTCTTCTCTTCTCTTCTCTTCTCTTCCTCCTCTAGAAGGCCAACAGCAGGACATAGAGGCTGAGGCCTTCCCCTGACGTTGCTTCCTGGCTCTGGGATTCAGAGGCTTAGTGCCTCTGAATGTGGAGGTTCCCCTCCATCACCATGACTAGTTGCCATTGATAAACATCTTCCATGAGTCTATCCAATCCCCCTTTAAAGCTGTTGATTCCTGTGGCCATCACTCTGTCCCCTGACAGTGAACTCCACATTTTAATCACTCTCTGCATAGAGTAGTATTTCCTTTTGTCTGTCCTGAGCCTACTGCCCATCAGCTACATTGGATGAAGGAGCTGGGAGGTCTGCAAATTATTGTTCGGGAACCAAAGTTGGCTCAGGATGGAAACAAATAAGAAACTGAACCCTTTAAATACAAAGGAGGGATGGATGAAGACAGGGGTGAAGTGGCCACGTAACTGACAGCAGCAGAAATTCTACCACAGCGTCTGGGTTCACCCAGGTGAAACAAGAAAGGCTAGAAGTACGCCCAGGTACAAAAGATTTGCTTCCCAAAAAACAGAACTTTATCTTTCTTCTTTGCTGAAAGCTGCTCAGAGACCATTATTGAATGCCCACCCTTTGCCAAGACGAGACATCGTTGGTCAAAGTCAGCTTTACAGAGAGTGAAATTAGTCCCTGTTCGGTTCACTCTTCCTAATTGGCAGAGCCATTGGCTCTCTTGGGGACTGCATCATATAGAAGTCAGCTCCATTCAGGGCCTTGGCTTCAGAGAAGGACAAACGCATTGCCCCCGTTCCATCCCTTTATTGCGCTGTAGGTTCGCTCTGCCCTGCAAGCCGCGGATCTGGAATCCTGGTTTATTATGTTCCAGAGGGGAACTGTGTTGGTCTGCAGAAGGAGAGCTGGATTTGAATCCAGGCGCATCTTAGAAACCAATGCGATTTTGGGGCTATAAGTTTTCAAAAGTCCAGGATACCTGACGAAGGGAGCTTTGACTCTTGGAAGCTTCTACCCCGAAAATTTTGCCGGCCCCTACGGGGCTACTGGGCTTGACACTGGCTCCTTTTGAACATTCACTCTAGAATTAGAGCAGGTGAAGTAGGCTACCATGTGTGTAAAGTGTGTCACCTTGCAGCTGACTTATGGTGACCTTGTAGAGTTGTTCAGGCAAGAGGCTAACGAAGGTGTTTTGCCATTGCCTGCCTCTCCGTAGCAACCCCGGACTTGCTCAGTGGTCTCCCATCTAAGTACTGACCAGGGCTGACTCTGCTTAGCTTCTGAGATCTGGCGAGATCAGGCTGACCATGGCTATCCAGGGCTTTGCTTGCTACAGTGCTGCCTCGCTGTCCAGGCATGTCCCTGCTTGGCCTTCCTGGGAGCCACCTTGGGAGAGGCCCAGTACCCTCAAGGCATAGATAGGAACTCTCGGTCTGGGGCAAGGGATACTCTGTATTCTTGGTGCTTGGGGGAAGGGCAACCATGGGAGGGCTTCTGGTGTCCTGGCCCCACTGATGGACCTCCAGATGGCCCCTGGTATTTTTGGCCACTGTGTGACAGGGTGTTGGACTGGATGGGCCATTGGCCTGATCCAGCATTGGCTTCCCTTATGTTCTTATGACCCACTCTGAGCATGGCCTGACATCGGGCACAGCAGTGAGACAGGAGGACAAGGCCAAGCAAGCATGGATGGCTCAGCAGGCTGCAGCAGGCCCTGGCCTCACTGGGGAGGGGGCAGCACAACTGCCAGCATGCTGGGAGGAAAGTGGGCCTCAGGAGGTGGCGGGGACAACAAGCCCGCCCCGCCCCATGGTGCCACTGGAGGCCTGGGTCTGACGGAGGAGGAGGAGGGCCAGCTGGGCAGCCGATGGCTGGGTCACCCAGGCCCTTGACAGAGTCATAAGTACAGGAGTGAGGCTGAGGAGGAGGAGGGGCCTGGAGGCAGGGAGGAGCACCAGGCAGGGTATAAAAGGCAGCAAGGTCTAGCCGGTTGGGGAGGAGACTCCTGGTGGTGCTGGCACAGGGACCAGCTAGAGAGCGAAGGGTGGCCAAGACCCCTGGAGGACTAAGAGGAGGGGTGGTGGTGAAACCTCTCTCCTCTGCCCAAGTCTGAGACCCCTGGTGCCCCGGGGGATGGTCGGTGGGCTAATGGAGCCATGGTGATGGGGTGGGTGGGCAGGGGCAATCTCAAAGCATGGCCTCCAAGTACTAACCGGGGCCAACCCTGCTTAGCTTCTGAGATCTGGTGAGATGGGTTTTGCCTGGCGTACCCAGATCAGGGCATCCCGAGATGACAGGGATCAATGCCCATGGGGGAAAGGGCAGCTTCAGAAGGTGGGCCCAGGGGCATCACACTCCCACTGAGTGCCCTCCCCGAGGTCCTCTCTTTCCTGGCACCCCCACCCCAAATCGGCAGGAATCTCCCAGGCTGGAGCGGGCAAACGTATGCTCTTCCCTGTCCAGAAACAAGAGATAATTGGGTGAGTCCCTAAAGAAATTAAACAGCATTGCTGAAGTGAGAGTTACCCACCAGCAGGCTGTTGAGAGATTTTTCAGTTCCTGAAGAGAAAGAACAGAAGTGCCTGTGAAGTGACAGTTCCCTACGAAGTCTCGAAAAAACCCCAAACCCACTTGCTAGGAGGAGAAGATGTCAGGACCTTTATTCATCTCCTTCTCTCCCCCCCACCCCGCCCCGCCCCGCCCCTCCCCATGCCCTCCGGCCATTCCCGGGAATATCCAGTCCGAGGCTCTTGATTTCTGCTGCCAAGCGGTGAACTGCTGTGTTCCTCTCATCAGCTTAATGGGTGTAGACTTAACTATTAACTATCCTAGCCTGAAGGCCGAGAGTGGATTTTGACAATCTCCTGTGTTCGATGTAAGAGAGCTTGCAAAGAGACAGATTAGCTACCCTGCTAGAGCTCTGTCTGTTGGTGCCTTCTCTCATTACAAAGAGGCATCCTTCTTCCAGAAAAGTGCAAAAACACCCAACCCCCCCCCCAAAAACCCCATTCTTCACGCTATGAAGGAAAAGTATAATCCATCTGGGTTAAAATGTGGGAAGGAGCGGAAATAGATGGAGGTCTCTATTGCTTACGTCTTGGAACAGCGAGGAGAAAGAAATCTCTGCCAGTCTAAATGAGAACGGGAATGATTAACCCATGATGAAGCAGTTGTGTGGATCTGAACACTCTCCTCGAGACTCAGGGAGCAACTCAGACAAAATGTTTCACTTCTCTCACTGTTCCTGAGAGAACGCCTCTGCCAAAACTATGGCTTGCCCAAGGGCATCCAGCAGCTGCAAGTGAAGGAGTGGGGAATCAAACCCGGTTCTCCCAGATTAGAGTCCATCGCTCTTAACTACTACACCAAACATGTACATTCCTTCTGCAGCTTTGGAAGGGTGGCTAGACTGAACTTCTCCACTGCGAGGAAAGGGATTTTGGACCTTATTGAGAAGGACCCTTATGTTATGTGGGATCATGGATAGTTATAGTTAAGAATAGACTCCAATGGTTAGGATTTGATGAGAAAGATATAAACAAAGACCTCAGCACTGAATTTGGATGGAACAAGGACCTTACTGAGGGCATGGCGTGTATGTTCACCAGTGTTCTTTGGAGTTCCCTTCTCTTATTCTATCCCAAGCTACTTAAAAGACCTAACCATCCCTCATTATAGAAGAGCGTTTATGCTCTTGCAGTTAAATTCTTTTCCCTTAGCCAGGGCTATTTTTGGGCAGGAACGCACAGGAAGAGTTCCGGCTGGCTCCCAAGTTCCCCAGCAGGAACTCATTAGCATAATAGGCCACACCCAACAGCAGAAACTCATTACGATTGGTTACACTGTGGGTGTGTGGCCTAACATGCAAAGGAGTTCCTGCTCCAAAAAAGCCCTGGGTTTTGACAACAAACAAGGTAAACAGAATAAAAAGCAAAAGGTAGATGTGGCTGGATGACCACACTTCTGGCAACGTGGGGGTGTGGCCTAATATGCTAATGAGTTTCTGCTGTTGGGTGTGGCCTAATATGCTAATGAGTTCCTGCTGGGCTTTTTCTGGCTATCGGAGTGAGCGTTTCATATCCCAAGTGCAGCTTCTCTTCCTCCTCCTGAATTTCTCTAAAATACCTCCGCACCACGGATAGAAACTCGTTTGGATATAATTTCGTATCGAAGGCTATGCAAACAAAGAAGAGAGGCAAATCTTCTGTGAAGGAAATGGAGAATGCATCACAGACTTGAAAAAAAAAAAAGAATTCACAAAATCTAGAGACCCGAAGTAATAAGGCAGGGCTGCTCCGGTTTTGAAATGCCTCCTAAGTGAGTCTATTTCCAATCACCTGTTTCTCATCACAGCTAAGGATGTCTGATGTGCTCTAAGCATATTGACACAGATCGGCTCTTTCCATCAGGAACGGATGAAGCTCTTCTTACTTTGTTATGTAGGGAACAGCCGAGCGATTTGACATTTTGTTCCCTGAACTTCTCGGCGGCAAACAGAGCCGAGCTATTCATATTTTAGAAGATCTAACATTCGGTAAATCTTTTCCTCCTCCCTCCCTCCCAATTTGGCAATGCAATTCAGTACATTATTGTAAGATGAAAGCAAACACACCGCGCCTGACTTTCTCCTGGCTTGTTTATATGCGGAAGGAGCGCTTTATTCATGATATTCAGAGAAATCCATTTCCTATCCCAGGCTCATCGTTTCCAAAGAATGAAGCTCCGTACGCCCTGCATGCCCTGCTACCAAAACCCAGTTTACACTCGTTTTTGTGCTCTTGCTTTTGGCAAGTGGCGAAATATTCGAGGGGGGAAGACATCTAATGAGGTTTCTAATGAGGAGAGAGGAGGGGTGACTTCATTATATTGTCTATTGCCCTCGAGTCACAGCTGATTTCTAGTGACCCCGTACGAGTTCCAAAGCAAGAGAGGTTCAGAGGTGGATGGCCATTGCCTGCCTCTGTATGGAGACCTTGGCTTCCTTGGTGGTCTCCCATCCACGTACTAACTAGGGCCGACCTTGCTTAGCTTCTGAGATCTGATGAGATCGGCTGTCCTGGACAGGGCAAGTTTGCAATTAAGGACGTACAAACTCAGCCACTTTAGTTCTGTGGAGATCTCCATGGCAAGCCGGTCTGGGGTCTTTGTTAGGGTGCTGCGTGGATTGGAGAGACCAGGGCTTAAATCCCTGCTCTGGCTGTGGAGCATGCTGGATGATCTTGGGCCACTTATTCTCTCTCCGCATGGCCTACCTCTAAGCCCCGTAGCTAACAGCTTTTTGCTCAGGGAGCCAGTTTGGCATAGTGGTTAAGTGGTTCCTCCACCCACTGTGGCCAACTCCCTTCCATGTACTATTCCATCTTTGGCACACATAGGTAGGGTTGGGATTGGACAACTGTGCTAGATCGCCATCTATTGGTAGTATTAATCAAGTATCTGATGTTTGTAGGTTTTAATTGATTGTATTATTTATGTTTTATTTCTGTTCAATTCATTGTTTATGTTTTTCTTCGTTGAACCCTGCTCTGAGCCCGCTGTGCAGGCTGAAATAAATAAATACCATTGAAAACAACAAAAATATTTCATTAAAACAAATAAAACCAAGTTAAAAAATACACATTTTGTTGTTGTTCAGTCACACAGTCGAGTCCGATTCATCGTGACCCCATGGACCAGATCACGCCAGGCCCTCCTGTCTTCCGCTGTCCTCTGAAGTTTGCTCAATTTCATGTTCATTGCATCAATGACACTGTCTAACCATCTCGTCCTTTGCCGTCCACTTCTTCTTTCACCTTCAATCTTTGCCAGCATCGGGGTCTTCTGCAGTGAGTGCTCCCTTCTCATTTGGTGGCCAAAGTATTTGAGCTTCAACTTCAGTACCTGGCCTTGCAGGGAACAGTCAGGGTTGATTTCTTTTAGGACTGACTGATTTTATCTCCTTGCAGTTCAAGGGACTCTCAAGAGTCTTCTCCAGCACCACAGCTCAAAAGAATCTATTCTTCAGCGCTCGGCCTTCCTTACAGTCCAACTCTCGCAGCCATACATTACTACTGGGAATACCATTGCTTTGAACATGCATACATAAAAAAGCACAATTAAAACATAGGGCAGGAAGGAGAGATCACTGAGGGAATGCCAGATGAAACAAGCAAGCCTTCACTGACAAATGGAAGACAGCCAGAGAAGGAGACAGATGAGTCCCTTTGGGGACAGCTTTGGTGCCATGACTGAGAAAGCCCTCTCCCAGGAGGAGAAGTCTATCAATGGCTACTAGCCATGGTGACTGAGGGGAACCTCCACGCTTAGAGGCACTAAGCCTCTGCATCCCAGAGCCAGGAGCCAACATCAAAGGAAGGCCTCAGCCTCTATGTCCTTTTGTTGGCTGTCCAGAGGAACTGGTTGTCCACTGTGTGAGATTTATTTATTTATTGGATTTATACCCCGCCCTCCCTGCCAAAACAGGTGGATTTTGGACTAGATGGTCCTCTGCTCTGAACCAGCACGGCTCTTCTGATGTTCTTATGAAAGCCTCAGCCTCTGTGCCCTGTTGTCGGCCCTCCAGAGGAACTGGCTGGCCATTGCATGAGACAGGATGCAGGACTAGATGGACCATTGGTCTAATCCAGCAGGACTCTTCTGATGTTCTTATGAAGGCCTCAGCCTCTGTACCCTGTTGTTGGCCCTCCAGAGGAACTGGTTGGCCACTGCATGAGACAGGATGCAGGACCAGATGGACCATTGGTCTAATTCAGTAGGGCTCTTCTGATGTTCTTATGGATTGCCATCTGCCTAACCTCAGAAGGTGGGGGTACCTGAAGCAGAGCCTCAGAAGATGACTATAATAGCTGGATAAGTTTATAAAGGGGTAGATGGTCCACAGACACCAGCCTGAGCTGCTTGGAGAGAAAAATGGCATATAAACTTCCAAACTTTCTCTCCCATTAGTGACAGGATAAGACCTTTCTATGTAAGTGAAATCAGCATGTGGCTTGAGTGAAACAGAGTCCATTACTAAAGGCACGTAGAGTGCACTTCCAAGCACACTGGAGAGCTTTTCCTGGTTTTTAAATATATCCCTCTTCTTTTTTTAAATGCATTTTAAAGTTTTCCTTCAAGTGTTATTTTTTTTTAAATGCCTGTCATCAAAATAAAATTTGTTTTTCAGTTTCCAGCAAATTGAATCCTAGATGAGAATGATTCTGCTGGTGTAGAAAAGATCTCACAACCATTTTTGTAGCCTGATTTCCCCCCAAATAAGCCAAATGTATTATTGCAGCTAATAGGACTTTATGAACAAAGCATATTTTATAACTATTCTTCCACTTATTTTTTTCACCACTTAGATGCAATTGATGTAAGAAGATAGTTACAAATTGCACACATTTAAAGGAGGGAAAAAAGCAACAATAAAGTCTTATTAGTTCTATGTGCACACGGGCAAAAAGCAAGGGATTTTGGAATCAAAGCAGTGGGGCTGCAAAAATTCAGTAGTATCACTAGCTAAAATTCGGGCTGCAAAAATTCGGGCTCCAAAAATTCGGGCTGCAAAAATTCGGTAGCATCTTTACAAAGCACCACACCTACTTATTTATTTATTTATTCATTTAATTTCACTAGATTTTAGACTGCCCTCCCCCTGCCAGGGCGGGGCTCAGGGTGGTGCACAACACAGTGAATTCATGACAAATATTGTTTAAAACAATAAAAACACACCAATTGCCTAAGAGATGGCGCTAAAGGATTCAGTGGTGCCACTGCCGCATGGAGGGGGCGGGGCAGGGGATAGAAGTGCCAGAAGGATGAGACAGTCGCTGTCCTCAACCAAATGCCTGGCGGAACATCTTTGCCTTACGGGCCCTGCGGAAGGGCATCAAGTCCCGCAGGGCACAGAAGTTATTCAGTAGAGAGTTCCACCAAGTTGGAGCCAGGGCAGGAAACGCCCTGGGCCTGGTCAAGGACAGCAGGACATCCCTCAGGTTGGGGACCACCCATAAGTTCTGATCTACTGAGCTCAATAAGAAGTAATATCCATGGAACAGCCTTTCTGGAGAGAAATCCAGCCCTGCCACTCGGCCCCATGAGGCACATGGCCTCTCCCCCTTTGGCTGACTTTGCTTCCAAACAGCTTTAAACTTCTGTGGAGGTTGGCGGAGGGGTGGGTGGGGGATCAGCAAAATGATTTGTTGTAGACCTGCTGTAAGATTTTAGGAGTTTGTTTGAAGCACATAAGGGGCAACAGCAAGAAAGGAAGTGGGGTAAACAAAAACTGAGAAACTGACGGAACCTGTTGACAAAAGAATATTTGTCCAGCCTCCAGACTAAAGTCTCCTGTGCCAGGGAGGTGGGCCAGACCTTTGCACTTTGCAGCTGACAAAACCCTATTACTTTCCAGATGCTTTTGAGGCATTTAGGATAAGGGTTTAACTGATCAAAAAAGGGAAGGATAGATACACTTTTCCTGCTCTTATGTTCTTGTAGATTCATGGAAGAGAGCTCCACCAATGGCTACTAGCAGGACTTTTTTTATAGAAAAAGCCTAGCAGGAACTCATTAGCATAACAGGCCACACCCAACAGCAGAAACTCATTAGCATATTAGGCCACACCCCTGACAGTGCAGCTCCCTCCCAGGATTGGCTTCCCCAGGTGCCCCACGGCTTGGAAGCCAGTCGGAACTCTGTTCCTGTGCGTTCCTGACCAAAAATAGCCCTGGCTACTAGCCTTGGTGACTAAAGGGAGCCTCCACCTCTGAATATCAATGCTAGGCTCTGACATCTTGTTTCCATTTTCTTGGCACTCCCACCTCCTGCCTTCTCATGAAGCAGTGGCACCATTAGAATTTTTAGTGCCATCTATTAGGCTATTTGCTATGCTTTGTTGGTTTTAATTGGCTTTTAATGATGAATTATATAATGCTGTTGTACACCGCCCTGAGCGGTGAGGTGGGTTAGACTAGGAGTGTGTGACTGGCTCAAGGTTTCCCAGCAAGCTTCCATGGTGGAGTGGGAATCTGAACCTGGATCTCCCAGATCCTATTGTAACTCTAACCACTACACCACACTGGCTTTTCTGTGCTGGCTGCTGTTCAACAATAGTGAGCAGTCAATCCTGGGTGACTCATGGAAGTCACCTGGTTTCAAATTACCTATGGTTGCCATTGCTGCCAGTCCTGGCCCCACTGAGTTCTCCATCATGGGCCAAAACCAAGGCTTCAGCTGGCAATACTATTGTGGTTGCCTAGCAATGGCTACAGAGGGCATTTGTTTCTTAAAGCTACGGGCACTGCTTCTATTATTGGGGGGGGGGGCTGTTAAGCTCCCCAGTGGGTTTTCTTGGTTTGTTTTTTAGATGTAAGATTTTTCTGCAAAACTGGGGCTTTTCTCAAGTTTACAGAAAGTTCTGTCTTGCCTGCCCATTGCCCCCAGTTTATGGATTTAAATATCCATAGATTTGGCCATGCTGAGAATTAGATATATTCATCATGAGTATTTGTCTGGAGGGGCAGATGGGAAGCCTCTTCACATCTGTGTGATGGAAGAGATGTATGGAATGCATATCTCATAGGTGAGTAATGGCAGCAGCGAATTCAGCAAAAGGCAATGGGAATCATTCTTTCTTATGCAGAATACCATACAACAAAGCTCGTGCAAAGGACTGAGCGGGAGAGAAGCTGTGGCTCAGTGGGAGAGTCCACACATTGCTTCTAGAAGGGTTCAGGTCCAGTCCTTGATATCTCCAGTTAAAGGATCTCAGCAGGTCTTCAAGATACTTTAAGACCCTGGCCAAGACCTTGGAACATGCAAGACTTTGGAACACCTGAGTAGCACCTGGGATGAACACAAGCGTACAGGGGAGGAGGATGTGGCATGAACACACGAAGCTGCCTTGTCGTGAATCGGACCTTTGGTTGATCAAAGTCAGTCTTGTCTACTCAGGCTGGCAGTGGTGCTCCAGGGTCTCAGGCTGAGGTCTTTCCCATCACCTCCTACCTGGTCCTTTTAACTGGAGATGCCAGGGATTGAACCTGGGACCTTCTGCATGCCAAGCAGATGCTCTGCCACTGAGCCACAGCCCCAAAGCTTCAGGACTGGATTTCAGGAACGAAGGTCCCAGTGACTGCCTGGAGCACTGGGCTTGTGGGGGGTGGGACAAGCTTGGCCGGCATCTCTTGCAGGCCGTCTACTCAAGTGTCCACTCAGCAGCAGAAAAAGCTTTACACGGCAATACACATCTCTGCAACCTGAACCTGGAAAGGGACTCAGAGATCTCCATTCCTACTTGTGTCTGATGAAGGGAGCTTTGACTCTTGAAAGCTGATTCTCAGAAACTCTCGTTGGCCTCTAAGGTCCTACTGGACTCAGATCTAACCGGACCTCGATGGGTCAACATTACATTGATGCTTGGCTTGGTACTGTCTTTCTCCTGAATTGTAGCCATTAAAATTAGCATCTTTTTCAGTGTTCTTTTTGTACCAATTGTGCGTGAATGACATTTTGTCACCTGCCTTGAGCCTTAGTGAGCAAGGTGAGCTAGAAATGAAGTTAATGATGAAGACAAAAAGGGTGCAACAAATCGGAAAGGTCAACAATAAACACCAGCACAAAAAAGTCTCACCACACTGTTGAAAAACAAAACTAACTTTTAAAAGGCAAGATTTGTGCTCCACAAAGTGACCTTTACCTTTGTGTGTCCCTAGCTCACAGCTCATATGTTTAACCACCATGCTATGCTCTGTTTCTTACTTATGGTCACTTTTCATTTTCTTCAGTGATGCAGCAGCAAGGTGGGATCCAAATGCGTGCCAGGCCCCTTCCCACAAGGGCACTGGCGAGCCTTTTCAGAACGAGGCCGGTGCTCTCCGCAAACATCTTCCCCCCAAAAAAACTATTTTAAGAATGAGTTACCGAGTGATAATTAGATACCGAAAATGCGCCTGGTTTCACATTTCAGTGCTCCTTTCCAATTAGAATGGCATTAGAGTGAAAGTGTAGCGATATAATTGTATGAAGAATAGATCTAATTTTCTCAATGTCACTGCAAAATCACCTTTTGGCAGTGACAGCACTGAATGATTACGCATATCATTTAGCAATTGTGTTTTATTCATTCCACACAGAAGTGTCCCCCCTCCCTCCCTCTGAAAAAAGTGAACATGTGATCAGATTATAAATGAGCACATCAAAGAGACACTGCAATGTATCAATATGTCACTGTTAACACTGTCATGCCTTGAATCTGCTGCGAATCGCTGGCAGCAGTGTGTTTGTTAACATCCTGTGATCACTAGAGGCTCAGCCAGGCCTTTGTTGTGAGCTTCTATTCAGCAAAGAGGCTATATTAGGAACCTCTGAACCCAGGAATTAAGGGAAAGACCTTTGCCCCCTTTTTTTTAACCATGTTGTCCCAAGCAGAGTTACATGCTTCTACATCCATTAAAGTCAATGAGCTGAGAAGGGTGTAAATCTGTCTAGGTTAGCACTGTTAGCGCCTGTTACCGGAACTGTGCTAAAAAAGCAAAAACAGCGACAGTCCAGGTTTAAATGCATCCATTAGCATCACAGACTCCCTGAGCGCACTGAGCTGCATATTGGATGAATCATGCCTTCTGAGATAATGTCACCTTTGGCTCTGCTGGAGAGTAAGGGAAGTTAGAAAACAGATAAGCCCCGTGAAAAGGCACATCCACCAAATTTCAATATGCCCCAATCTGTGTTTACATAAAAAGAGGTCTCAGCAGGCTAATAGCAGAAATGTTACCAAGGCATCTGGGAGGGACGGCTGGGACAGCTGATCTCGTCAGATCTTGGAAGCTAAGCAGGGTTAGCCCTTGGGTAGGAAACCGCCAAGGAAGACTCTGCAGAAGAAGGCAATGGCCATCCACCTCTGCTCCTCACTTGCCTCGAGAGTCCCTTGCTGGGAGAAACTAAGCAGGGTTAGTACTTGGATGGGAGCCCACCAAGGAAAGCTCTGCAGAGGAAGGCAATGGCCAACCACCTCTGCTTCTTACTTCCCTTGAAAGCCCCTTGCTGGGAGAAGCTAAGTAGGGTTAGTCCTTGGATGGGAGACCATCAAGGAATACTCTGCAGAGGAAGGCCATGGCCAACTACCTCTGCTTCTCACTTGCCTTGGGAGCCCCTTGCTGGGGCTGGCATAAGTTGGTTGTGACCTGATGGCATGTTGTGTGTACCAAGGTATCCACTTTCAATGAGAGCCATCCGAAGCAATGGGTAAGAGCATGTAAAGCCCCCAGAGCTGCTGAACTGGTCAGACATCAAGTAATCAACATGGCCGGATCCAGCTCTGTGTATGTGAGCTGAAGTTGGGTGGGTGAATCTGGAAGGATGGATCCTTCTTGCAGCAGTTGTGTTGATTAGCTGAGCAGGAATGAAATGGAGGATTCTCCCTCTGTCATTCAGTTGACAGGTGCGATTGCTGCTTTGAGATCTGCAGACACACAAACCTGGTTGCTAAGGGAGCAAGGGGACTGGTGAAGTTTATAGTTAAAAACAGTGGAAGAAAGGGGGCTTGGATTTCTTTTGGAAGACTCATTGTTGTCCTCACCTACTGAGTTGGGTACCACCAACGAGAGGGCTTTGGAGGTCTGAGGCGGAGCTTGAATGCAGAGTGGGGGGTGATGAGCTTGGAGCTAGAAACAGTTCACCTCCCTCCTTGGGTTCCAGTTTGATTTGAAAATTCATCACTGCTGATGTGCCTGCTGACCAAGGCTGGCCCTACTCCCACTAGTTTTTTTAAAAAGAGGTACTATATGGTGGGTGGAGTAAAATATGACTAGTGGATACATTGTAAACTTGGCAGCTCAAAGGCTTTTCCATGCACTCTTGATGTCATGTGTATGTTGGGAGAGGAATGGTATACACAGCACCTGTTTTTGTGTATGATTTCTAGGATTGCACTTAAGGAAGGCTGATACTGCTTAACTGTGGGCTTTCCAGCATTCTCATTTCCTTTACTTGTGTGTTCCTGTTGCTTTTTCCAGCTTTCCACGTGCTTTGCTCCCTCTAGTGGTCAATTCGATATTGCATCACTATATGGCCAGCATAAAACCCTGCTGTTTAATGTTGCAGGGGGGTTATGCTGGACATAAAATGATGTGATATTTGAGTTACCACTAGAGGGAGTAAAGCACATGCAGAATAGAAGAAATACCCCAAAGCAACAGGAATTCACAAGTGAGGAAAATGGAAATGTGCAAAAACCTGTGTCTAGCAAGACTGAGTCTTTCTGCAATTTGCCCCATTCCAATTTCTCCCTAGGGTTTGTCATTTCAGACCCAATGTATAATGCAAGTTTTGTCCCAGCTTTCATTTCTTCATTGCAAAGATGCCTTTCCCACTCCTCTAGGTTACCAGAGTGTGCACGTTCATCAATAAAGCTTTGCAATAATGTTTATGTTTTTCCTTTTCATTTATAACTTCAAAATGGGGGCCCAAAGCAACTCTCCTCTGCTGCATTTTATCGTCACAAAAACCCTGCGAGGTTAGGCTGAGTGTGTGTGACTAATCCAAGGTCACCCAGCGAGCTTCTGCAACACATTGAGGATTTGAACCTGGATCTCCCAGATTCTGGTCCAACACACTAACCACTGCACTGCACTGGTTCTCTCAGTAGAATGTGGTCATATGTAGGATGACATCAAGTTTCTTTTTATGTGTTTTACCGGCGCTTACAACGAAATGGAAGAGCACACCCAGATTTCTTTTTTGCATTGTTTTATCAACAAGCATGTGGATAATGACAACACAAAGGGGAGAAGAAGCAAACAGCTGAAAAGGAGGCCAACTGCGTGTGATGCAGCTCTGAAATTCCTTTTAGACATTCTCCCAATTAAAGAACGCAAGTCACGTCAAACTGGCAGAAGCCAAAGGAACAGAAATGGTGAAAATTTGTGAGCCTCAGGATACAGGGAAGTCTACTTGTATTATTCAATATCACCTGTTGCAGATGATAGTTGTGCACTATGTATGAAAAGCATTCCTCTTATGAAAAGCAGAAGGCGGCAGCCATCGAAACCAATAGAACTTTTCTTATTATGTCCAATGCTGATCGATTTCAATGGCATTTGCTAGAGTGTTAGGTAAATACTATGCTTCAGAAAAGAAAGAAAAGGCTAAACAAGTGTATCTATTTATCAAAAAATCAAAATACTTTTAACAGATTTGCTTCTATCCCCAGGGTAATAGTTATGTATTAAATTTATGGAAATTAAGAAGCAAGGGAAAAAGAACCGGAAAGAGCAGTTTCAGAGAGTGAGGCCTTTTATGCGTGGCTGTTTCGCCTCCCATTCACCGTGCATCTGTCCGTCGGGTTTTCCTTTTCATTCTGCCTTGTTTTCCGTCCCTTCAGCACCCACTTCACTTTCTATCCTCTGTTTCCCGACGTTTTCTTAGAGTGCTTTTGTGACAGTTTTTCCCTTGCTTGGCTTCCAAGCCGAAAGTAATGCAAAAGCATACAGAGTCCCTCTGATTTCCCCCCTGCCCCCTCCCCACCCCTCGTAGGCCACTCCCACGCTCACGTCCAGGTCGTTCTGTCCACTCGGTACCTCTCACCATTCATCGGCGTGTCCCTCACTGTTTCACATTTAAAAAACAATTTTTACAAATGGCACAATGCTAGCAAGATGAGGCTATTGCTGTTCTCAGATCACTGTAAAAAAAGAAAGACAAAAATGACTCCTGCCTGGGCTGCCCTCTCCTGCTGCCGGAGGCGGCTGTGCAGAGCTGTGCCTGCGGGGAGCCATCGACTCCCTGCAGGCACAACGATCCCGGCTGGGCTGCATGCGAAGCTTCCTGCAAAAATTCAAGCAGTCGAGTCTTTTTGGTCGTAGGTACAGAATAAATCTCCTACTAACCTAGCACTTCGAAAGCAAGGCGTTGCAAGTAGATAAACAGGTACTGCTTCGGTTCGGAAAGTAACAGCATTCCGTGCGCCTTGGCGTGTAGTCTTGCCGGCCACATGACCACGGAAATTTCTTCAGACAGCGCTGGCTCTTCGGCTTGGAAACGGAGATGAGCACCACACCGTAGAGTCAGATTCGACTGGCTTTTGCACAAGGGAAACCTTTACCTTTACCTTTAACTTACAGAATAAATACAGTGGAAAAAAAAGACAACAGGCACAGAATCCAAAGTCAGGCTTAAAGGCTTGACTGCTCAGGTTCTCTGCACTAAGCTGTGCCTGCCAAATAGGCCTGAGAATGCCTATCCACTGAAGTGAGTACATGTAAGTGGAACCCATTTGCCCCACAGCAGGGAAAATTATCTCCGTCCCACAGTAAGTCTCTCTCCAGGCAGACTTCTTCCGTTGACTCCCAAAGACCTGCTGTGAAAGTAGGTGGCAGGGCTCAGCGGTGCAACGTGAAACCAGTTTTGTAGACTTCTCCATCGCGTCTGGCTTTGGCAAGCAAGTGGACCCTCCATCTGCTCTGGCAGGGTTCTTCTTGTGCTCTGGGCACCATTTTGCCACGAGGGAGAAGAGTCTTTCTCCTCATTCAGTATTGCCTTAACCCCATTGGAGGCCTGAAAGTAAAAGTGGGTGCAAACCAGAAGAACTCATCACACAGCGATCCTAGCTGACGGTTGTCCTCACCATTTTGTCCCCTTTAAAGGAGGCCTGGTATTTAATCCCTGGGAAGCCTTCTGTTGGGCACCAGTCCTTCAAAGCGTCTCGCCGTGGCAGTGCCAGCTCTAATACTTGTAATTGTCATTCTGGCCGTCGCTGAGCCAAGCAGCTAAAAAACCAACCTCCACAGATGGCCACTGAGTGCCGGCCAAAGGGGGTGGGGAGAGAAAGAAACGTCAGCCTATCTCGGTTTAGTTTTGTGGACTTCTACTCCGTTGGGTTCTCTATTGAGACACCCGTGCTTCTGAGGGTGACGGAAACCCTGGCTGGGAAAGGGGAAGTTGGTCTTTCTTTAAAACAATCTGGAAGGGGGTTTGCTGCTGTTGTTCTCCTGCCATTCATGGACTTTTCTTGGGCAACAACTGTTCATGGAACTGAGGGCTTTCCTCCAGAAAACATCAGGGCAGGTGCTGTGTCATGTTCCGCACAGGGCACCCGATCCGCTTTGCACGGAAATGAATCTGGACAGAGAATATTCGGCTCATCAGTATTCTCCCGCCACCTTGGCCGCCTCCCCCCAACGTGTTCCGACAGACCCCCCAACCCCAGCCAATGGGCTTTCCCTTAATGCATTCCAAACATCTGCATGCCCATCATTTATTCATGGGCTGAAATCTCAAATCCCAGTTTGGGGTGGAGAAATGTTTACTCGGTCACTTACACCCTGTTAATGTGGGACAGCAACGGGCAGGGAGGGTCGCCCCGGCTGTCTCTTCCAGCACACCGTTTGGAACAATAGGGCTGGGGGGGGTTGTTTTGTTTTTTAAGGTTGGGGGGTTCTGGGGAGAGGGGCGGGGGTAGCGTGCAGATCCAAGAGCCAGGAGCCTGCGTGGAGAATTGGCTAATGGACAGAAAGTGCCTGCTCGTGGACACATTAATTCCCTTCCCTGTCAGCTCGCATCATTGCGGAGTATGCGTGATGGGAAGCCGGGGCCCATCACACCCTCGCACCTGCTGCTTCCCCATCTGCCGAATTCAATCGCTCCTTTGATTGCCCATTTTTCAGCCTAATGACTTTATTCCTTTCTCTCTCCCCCCCCCACTTCTTTGTAAAGTTGGTGTTTCTGGCTGTGTTTTTCTTTTTTTAACGTTGAGAGTGTAGCCCTAATAGATGCCTTCTTTCAACCCTCCTCCTCCTCCTCCTCCTGTGTATCCCGGCCTCTTTTAGGTGCGTTCCAGAGACGATCGATCAAAGGGGGAAATCCTGTGCCAAAATTAAAACTCGCTCCCCCCCCACTTCCCAATGTTCTCGTTCACAATGACGCTTGATAAAGTTGTCATGGTGATAATGCCTGGGAGGGATAAAAGTGCCATTTGCCTGGCTGATTAGAGGAAAGGACTCGGCCAGGGCGCTGACGGGAGAATATAGAGCCCACGGGCAGCAATAGCTGACATCTTGCAGGGGGGACACGGCGAGAGGGCTGCTGGCCTGCTCCTTCCCATTATGAAAAGTCACATTTTCTTTTATGTGGGCTAAGGTTCTTGCCAGGGGGAGGGAGAGGTATTCTGCACTGGCCTTTGAGTCTTGTCCAAAGCAGTAAACTTTGTCAGATGAGTCAGAGAAGGAAATCATTACTGCCATCGAACATCTGTCCAAAATAGACCCGGCAATTAGCAGATAAAGATCATCAGTCCTTCGCTTTTTCACACTCGGAACGTGGGAGGAAGCATCTTCCTGGATCCAGACAAACGCCGACTCCACTCGTCATCACAGATTTCCAGAGGAAACAAACAAAAAAAAGGCTGCCAAGATTTCTACGGCATCCTTTCCACACACACACCCCACCACCACCTAAAGCAAAATTGGAGCAAACACCTCCATTCTTGGTAGACGTCGGTTTTGAGGCAGTCTGGATGAGAATTTTTAAGGAGCTGGCAGTGAGACCTGAACCTCTTTGGAGAGACGGTGGTTGGAAAAGCTCAACAAATGGCAAAACGCTTGATGAACTGTGCATCCTGGGCTTACTTCCATCCCCCAGTCTGTGAGAAAATATTTCCCTAGCATCTAAGGCTGTCTCGGAAACAAAATCCAGGAGGGGATTGATTACAAATGGCCCAATGTCCTGTAAATGTGTGGATCTCATCTTAAGTTAAATTAAGTTACATTATGGACAAAGGTCTGGATCCAGTGATGCGCAAGCAGAAACGTAAACGGCACAGTTCCGCTTGGGCAAGATCAGCACTTTACTCCTTACATATTATAGGGCCCAGGAACTCATTGCACAAGATTTTGCAGCACTCGAAGCCCAAGTGGGGATACAAGAAGTCTGACTGGGTACAAGAGACGATCACAGTCCTTTCTCTACATTCCCACTTCCACAAGAGCTCTAGCGCAAGTGGAAATTTTGCACTGGATCCAACCCCATGGTATCACACTCTGTCACCCTCAGAGCCCCTTTGGCACAACTTGGAGTTCTAAATCGATGTCATCGTGACCTAGGTTCGAATCCCCACTCACCCTGACAGTTTAGGCCCCAAACGAAAAGAAGATCCAGACCTTGCAGCATTTAAATTTCAAGTAATTAGTGACTGCAGCAGGCCAGGGTTTCTGTTTGTCAATGAATCCATTTATTCATTCGTTTATTTTATATGGTTTTTATATCCTGCCTTATCTCTGTAGACTCAGGGGGGCTTAGGCTGACAATACAGCATGCAGGAGGAATTTAATTCTTTCCCCTTGTGATGTTTTCCTGACCTCAAAGGCCCCCATAGCTAATATTTGCCTTTTGGAGGGAAGCATAACAAGGTAACAAGGTCAAAGGAATAAAAACTCCAAATGGCCAGTAGCAACAGAAGAAGAAGAACTGGTTTTGTACCCTGCTCTTCAGTACCTGAAAGAGTCTGGGGGCAGCTTACAATCTCCTTCCCTTCCTCTCCCCACAACAGACACCCGGTGAGATAGGTGGGGCTGAGAGAGCTCTGAGAGAACTGCTGTTGAGACAACAGCTCTGAGAGAACTGTGACTAACCCAAGGTCACCCAGCTGGCTGCATGTGGAGGAGTGGGGAATCAAATGCGGTTCTCCAGATTAAAGTCTGCCACTCTTAACTAGTACACCACACTGAGGACAGGAAAATCCGTGCTTTGGTCCCAGTCCAAACTGGGGCTTCTCCCAGATGTTGTTTACCAAAATAGAAAAAGTGCCCTGTAAGCCTGATCTCAAACGTGACTCTGAGTGGCCTTGGGCTGTGCTTCCCTTGCAGCCTAACCTACCGCCACAGGATTGTGGTGAAGATAAAGCCAGAGAACCCAGTGCACAGCACCCTGAGCTCCTTTCAGTAGGCTTGCAGTATTGAGATCAGTAGAGTGTGATGTGTCTTAGCTAGAGTGCCAGACTAGGAGATCCGGGTTCAAATCCCCACTCTGACATGGAAGTTTGCTCTCTCTCAGCCCAGTCCTACGCCACAGGGTGGTTGTTGCAAGGAGAAAATGGAGGAGGGAATATATGAACACAAGAAGTTGCCTTCTGTTGACAACTTGGTCCATCAAGGTCAGTGTTGTCTGCTCAGACCGGCAGTAGCTCTCCAGGATCTCAGGTGGGGAGATCTGTCACATCACCCCCTGCCTGATCTGTTAGCTGGAGACAGGCCCAGAGCCAGGATTTTGTGGCTTGTGGGGTGATTTTTTTATCCTGGTGGGGCTGAAGTTCTCAGTGCAGAAAGAAAAGCCAGGATTCTGAGGATTACGACTCAGCTACTTTTCTCTCTCTGAGTCTTCTCAAGCTGTCTACTCTACAGAGGTGATCTTATGCTAGCATAGCCTATTAACCATTTAGTCAAAAGAAAGCTGTGACCAGGATGATCTCTAAATTGGAAGCTGTTGCACTTTAGATGACAGTTCTCAGCTGCTGCAAGTTAATCACTTCTGCCAGCCTAAGCTACAATTCTGATAACAAGCCAGCAGGTGGGGATAATAACTTCTATAGTCAGAAAAGCTAACACTTAGACAGAAAAACTTTTAAAGGACAGCAGTTTCTTGACACAGAGTTAGAAGGGATCCTAGAGGTCACCTACTCCAACCCCCTTGCTCAGTGTAGGAATTAGTCAGCTACAGCACCCCGCTGCTTAAAGGAGTGCACACCTTTTAAAATGTTTCAAAATGATTGAAAAAAACATTTACAGGGGAAATTCTTGTGGGGCTGTACCTTTAAGAAAGTGGGCAGGGCCCCCAAAAGGCCCATCATAGCTACAGGCCTGACTGGAGATGCCAGGGATTGAACCTGGGATCTCTTGCATACCAAGCAGATGCTCTACCACTCAGCCACAGCCCATCCCCCAGTGACTGTTGTAAGCCACTTTGAATCTCTGGGAGATGGGGGATGGGGCATTCACACTAAAATAAAAGAAATATTAATAATCCCTGCAATGTCTTTGGCCATTTACAGGCAGCTTTATCATTGTTCAGTTAATATTTTGGTTCCTGATATGCCAAGATATCTGTACATGCCACAACTGAAAATGGAGTTTCCCCCAGAAAATCTGGCTCTCTTCATAGGTCTGATAGGCTTGCCAGTTCTGGGTTGGGAGATACCTGGAGATTTTGGGGGCGGAGCCTGAAGAGGGCGGGGTTTGGTGAGGGGAGGGACTTCAGTGAGCTGAAAGGCCATAGAGCCCACCCTCCAAAGTGGCCATTTTCTCCAGGGGACCTGATCTCTCTTGCCTGGAGATCAGTGGTAAGGCCAGGAGATCTCCAGCCGGCCCCTGAAGGCTGGCAGCCCTAGTGGGTTGTCCTGGTGTGGAATTATGCACTGGTGTGCCCGTTTTGTGAACAGGGGGCACTTCTGCAGAAAATCGCTTCCATGCGCATTGCTCAATGGGGGTCCATCCCTCACTGCCTACGCTTCTCCCTTAGTATTTGCCCAGCCAATGAATCCACTCATGATTCTGAGAGTCCTTGCTAACCCCCCCACACACACACAATACAACACAACACAACAACCCTTCTCTAAATATTTCTGCAACCTGTCAAGTAGCTATTAAAAATAACTCTTCAACGGCGGCGTTCTCAAAGGGGGCGTGAAAGTCCTTAGCGCTTCTCCATTTCTTATGGCAACACAAAGTATATTTAGTCTCCCGACAAGGTTATGTGTTACACCCAGAGGAGAAGCCGGGGGGGGGGAGTGGAAGCAGAGGGAGGGGAAATACAGCCAGGCGGGAAAGGAGTGCCTCAGACAAAGCCTGGAATTATCTTTAATGGATGACAGACAGCTGTGACCCCCTGCTCAGTAAAGTGACGGAGGACCTCGGCTTTGACAGCTTCCCTCGCTGTGCTCTCCGATACGAGGAGACAGACGGAAGGAGAATGGCTCCATTCGACTCCCCGTTTCAGAGCAAGCCTTGAAGAAGAAGGACTGTCATCTTTCCTTGCAGTTGGGAGGATTTTGTTTTTCAAAAAAGAAGTCTGTCCGCAAGATGTACAATATTTACTTTTAAAACGACGCCAGGTATTAAGTATCTTCCTCCGTGGAATACGCCACAAAAAGAGGGAGAAATAATCCTCTGCTCCCTGCTCCACCAACATAAAACCCGCATCAGGACAAACATCTCAAGTCACACACGCACACACACAATTCCACATTTTTTTTTGTTCTGTGTAAAGGTCTAAGAGATGTCATTATAAGTCCTTTCAGGGAAAGCCTTGTACAAATTGGGGGGGGGGGAGCCAGGGCAGCAGGAGGAGAGATGCCCTTGAGGCGTGAGGACGGAGTGATATTTGCAAAGAATAAGGCAGCAAAGTCCCCAAAGTTTGCTTCTGTAGAGGGCAACCTGGTAGGGAGGAGAGGATTCCCCCTTGGTGTGACAGATGCCCTCTTCAGATGTTACTAGGAGGATTTCTCAAATCAAATTCCAGAACCACAGGACTTGCAGTTTGGTGTAGTGGTTAAGTGTGTGGACTCTGATCTGGGAGAACTGGGTTTGATTCCCCACTCCTCCACTTGCACCTGCTGATGTGACCTTGGGTCAGTCACGAGCTCTGGCACAGCTGTTCTCTCAAGGGAAGTTTCTGCCAAGAGCTCTCTCAGCCCCACCTACTTCACAGGGTGTCTGCTGTGGGGAGGGGAAGGGAAAGGAGTTTGTAAGCTGCTCTGAGACGCCAAGTGAAGGGCGGGGTATAAATCCAATCTTCTTCTTCTTCTTCTTCTTCTTCTTCTTCTTCTTCTTCTTCTTCTTCTTCTTCTTCTTCTTCTTCTTCTTCTTCTTCTTCTTCTTCTTCTTCTTCTTCTTTTGTAAGGGTGGGTTCCTGGGGTCCCTGACCGTGATTTCTCCAGTCCTTGTCTTTCTTGAACTGTGATACCATAGGATTCCTCCACACAGGGGTCTTCCATTTTAGATCCCTGTACCAGAGAAGAAGAGGAGACTGGATTTATATCCCCACTCTTCACTACCCAAAGGAATCTCAGGGTGGCTTACAATCCCTTTACCTTCCACTCCCCACAACAGGCATCCTGTGAGGTAGGTGGGGCTGAGAGAGCTCTCTTGAGAACTGCCCCTGAGAGAACAGCTCTGAGAGAACTTGTAACAGGCCCAAGGTCACGCCAGCAGCTCCATGTGGAGGATTGGGGAATCAAACCTGGTTCTCCCAGATCAGAGTTTGCACTCCTAACTACTGCACCAAACTGTCTCTCACATATGCACATCTTAGCATGGGCCTAGCAATGAAAAATGAAATCTTGATCAAACCGATATCAAAATGATTGTGAGTCAAGCGGAGGGCGTACAAGGAATGTGAAGGAAGTCCTCCATCAATCATGCATATCTGGTGGGAGTCAACCACAGGGCCTTTCCCCCCCAGGGACCCAAGGGGTACCCTCCCTGATAATCTGGCATTAAGAACAACCCAAATAATTGAGACAACGAGCAACAGGCCAGCGCCAAGCATTTCCTCTCTTTCTTAAACGCTGGACAGGAAGATTCCCCCCCCCCATTCCAGTATGTAAAATACTCACCCATCGATATTTGCCTATCTAAACTCTCAGTCTCCCAAAAGAAACACTTCTCCTTGAGACTTTTACCTCTAATGCAATTGGAGGAAAACTCCCCTCCGCAATGGACACACAGAAGAACCCTTTTCAAATTAGTCCATCTCCAGAGAGAGAGAGAGAGACTGTTCATCCTTCCCACATTCCAGTGCTGACACCTTTCCCCCTCCTCAAGCAAGGCAAAAATGTATAAAGCGTTATCTCTCCGTCTATCCAGTTTGGTAGCAGCTTTTGGATCCCAGCCTGTGACCCCAACAGAGTGGCCGGCTTCTCTAATTTTCCACCCTGTTCTGCTGGGCCTCTCCAGAGCTGCCCAGCCACCTTCAGGAAGGAGGCTTGTATGTCTTTCACAGAATCACAGAATTGCAGAGTTGGAAGGGGCTCTACAGGCCATCTAGTCCAACCCCCTGCCCAGTGTAGGATCAGCATAGAGCATTCCTGACAAGTGTTTGTCCAGCCACTGCTTAAAGGCTGCCAGTGAGGGGGAGCTCACCACCTCCCTAAGCAACTGATTCCACTGTTGTAAAAAAGTTTTCCCTAAGATCCTGCCTTTAATTTAAACCCATGATTGCGGGTCCCATCCTCTGCTGCCACCAGGAACAGCTCCCTGCCCTCCTCTAAGTGACAGCCCTTCAGATACTTACAGAGATCAGCCATGTTGCCCCTCAACCTCCTCTTCTCCAGCCTGAACATGCCCAGGCCCCTCAGCCTTTCCTCCCAGGGATTCTTGGTCTCCAGGCCCCCCGATCACCCTCATCACTCTCCTCTGCACATGTTCCATTCTGTCCCCATCCTTTTTGGAGTGAGGCTTCCAGAACTGCACACAAGACTCCAGGTGTGGCTTGACCAATGCAGTGTGCAGCAGGAATGTGACATCTCGTGATCTGGATGTTATGCCTCTGTCGATACCCTCCGAGATCGCATTAGCCTTTTTTGTCACTGCATCACATTGGCTGCTCATATTTAACTTACAGTCCACCCCTACCCCGAGATCTTGTTCACACGCACTGCTGCTCAGAAGTGTATCCCCCCTCCAGTATGCGTGTTCCTCATTTTTGTTCCCCAGATGTAGAACTCGTCACTTATCCTTGTTCAATTGCACCTTGCAATCACATCCGCCCGCTTTCCCAGCTTCTTCAGATCTCTTTGAATCCTATCTCGATCTTCTGGTGTGTTTGCTGCTCCACCCAATTTGGTATCATCTGCAGTTTGATTCTCCCCTTTTTATTTTCTGCCTTAGTAGCAGGTAGTTTTCTAGGGAAAGGATTTAAACTGTTTCTGTACATCACGTATGCATTTATTTCCTTTCTGTAGCACCACCTCTTTTTAATTCCTTGACTTAACTTGGTTCTCTTTCTGTTAAAATCGATATAAATTTCTTTTCATGT
The DNA here is from genome assembly GCA_029375565.1 of Gekko gecko. Taxonomy (NCBI): domain Eukaryota; kingdom Metazoa; phylum Chordata; class Lepidosauria; order Squamata; family Gekkonidae; genus Gekko; species Gekko gecko. The sequence continues at coordinate 23,026,791 of JAPDNY010000017.1, forward strand.
TTAAGAAGCTTATTTCCCTTCATTTGTCTTGAGAGTTGGTCTGCATCTTGACCCTCGTGACACACAGGCGACGGTCACATTAATTAATACCCCACAATACACGTGCTTTCTCTTTGCTAGCAGAAGGTCACTTTTGCTAGCTACAAGGGCTGCACACATGTTGGTGCTCCGGGTAACAGACGTTCATTGGTTGTCCAGCTTGTTCAGAAAGAACAATGAAGTGCCTACATATTACAGAAAGGAAGACTCCAGCAAAAGGTTCAACAGGTCTTTGTTAGCAACTAACTTCCAGCATCCTCTTATTTAGCAATAGCTTGCTCCATTTGCAGTGCAGGCTGCCTTAGCTGTGGGTAATCACAGGCTCTACCGGCTTTGGGGCAAAATACACCTGGGACACACATGGACCTGTGAAGCAGCCTCATACTGAATCAAACTATTGGTCCATTAGGGACAAAGTGTACTCGGACTGGCAGCTGCTCTCCTCTCCAGGATCTCAAGCAGAGGTCTTTCACATAACCTGCCACGACTTGATCTTTTTAACTGGAGATGCCGGGGATTGAATCTGGGACCTTCTGCATGCCAAGCAGATGCTCTGCCTCTGAGCCGTGGCCTCTCATTTGGTGTAGTGGTTAAGTGCATGGACTCTGATCTGGGAGAACCGGGTTTGATTCCCCACTCCTCCACTTGCACCTGCTGATGTGGCCTTGGGTCAGTCACAAGCTCTGGCACAGCTGTTCTTGAAAAAGAGCAATTTCTGTCAGAGCTCTCTCAGCCCTGCCTACCTCACAGGGTGTCTGTTGTGGGGAAGGGAAGGGAAAGGAGTCTGTAAGCCACTCTGAGACTCCAAGTGAAGGGCGGGGTATAAATCCAACCTCTTATTCTCTTCTTCTTCTCGTTGGCACCAGTCTCAGCACTGCAGCAATTCTGGGCCTCTTTTTTCATTGCCTGCAACCCAAATAAGTGCCGAGCCAGGACCTGTTCACGAGATGCCCCCCACACACACACCGGCCAATTGACTTTAGGATTCATTGATGCTGCCTAGCGACAAGTCCCCCCTCCAAGTCCCAATCCCTTGAGCCAGTGAGCCAGGAAAGGTTAGCCTGGGTAAATCCCCTTCCCAGTTGGATGATTCAGACAGCTCAGTGCATCACCCCATTTGCTCCAAACTGACAGTGGTCTCTACAGCTAACCTTTGCTGAGTGTTTAAGTGGTTCTTGGAAGCTAAGCAGGATTGACTCTGGCAAGTACTTGGCTGAGAGACCTCCAAGGAATACCAGGGTTGTGATGCAGAGGCAGGCAAGGGCAAAACCACCCCTGAATGGGGTCACCATAAGTCAGCTGTGACTTGACAGCGCCTCCCACCACCAGTTCCGAACACCCCTCCCCTTCCCAGGCAACACGGAGCAAATAAAACCAAACCAAAGAAGGGCCCTTCTCATTTGGCCGATTTCATGAAGGAGCTGCAAATAGTCCTGCTTAGCTCCTAATTTACCAGTTGGGAGGCTAGGCTTGCCAACCTCCAGGTGTGGCCTGGTGGTCTCCCAGAATTACAATTGATCTCCAAACTACAGAGATCAGTTTCCCCTGGAGGAAATGGCAGCTTCGGAGGGTGGACTTTGTGGCGTTATACCCTGCTGAGGTCCGTCCCCTCCATCCCCAAACCCTGCCTTTCCTAGGTTCCCTTCTCAGTTCTCCTATGTCCAAAGATGTCAGCTAGAGAAAAAGACCCAGCTATTCCAGTACCACTCGGGGGGGGGGGTCAATCCCATCAAAAAGCATAGATTTCCTGACCCGGACATGGCTCTTGAACTTCATACATCATTCCTCGAAATTTCACTGAGCATCTGTCAGAAATAATCTGTATATCAAGTGATGGAAGATCAAAATGTCTCTTGCATCCTATATCGCACCAGCATGTGGCCTCTTCAAGCTTTCCCTTTTCCCTCCTAAAGAATTCAATGTCACTTGTTACTATTTCTCCCCTTACCCTCTTCAACCCTTGAATGTCTTTTAGGACTTCTCACGACAATATTTATAAGCTTAGTCCACACACACACACACCCCGAGGATGACATGGGCGCCAATCGACCCATGCATTTCAAAAGAGATCACAATGCAGAAGGGTTTCATCCTAAGCTATCCTTTTCATGTCAGCAACTCTGGCTCATGGCCAGCGCCACCTACCATGCACTCATAGGGGATGCCTTCCATCTTGTCCACTCCTCCATTCTCTCTCTCTTCCCCCCCCGCCACTCTTTTGTTGTTGCAATGAACACAAAAAATACACTTATCCTCTCTATCTGAGCAGATACATTGAAGTATGTGATGCTTAGGGGTGAACAGATTTGCTCTGCTTCCTTCTACTACTGGGGCTGTGGCCCAGCAGCAGAGCCTCTGCTTTTGCACACAGAAGGTTCCGGGTTCAGTCTCCAGCATTTCCAGTTTGACGGCTCAAGTAGTAGATGACGTGAAAGACCTCTGTTTTGCAGGAAGGCTGTCGGACAATGTCTCATGATGGTCACTGCATGTTCGAGGCTGCTTAAGGGTCTGTGGCTTTGGTTCTGATGGCTGAAGGTCCCAGGTTCAATCCCCAACATCTCCAATTAAAAGGGTCAGGTATTAGTTGGCATGAAAGAGGAGACCCTGGGTAGCCATTGCCAGTCAGAATAGACCAATGGTCTGACTCAATTGCCCTGAGCACATGACCCTTCCACTAATTCCTCTGGAGAGGAAGAATGGGCACAAATAACCAGCCCTCATCACATGCCTCTGCATGGGCATTGGGTTGACTGCATGTGCGACATACTCTTTAATATACGTCTCAGGCCATGGGGTGACATTGTCCAGAGTTTTGGGGTTGGGGGTCACCGATACGCAGATGGCACCCAGGTCTATATTTCATTTCCAGATGTGTCCGTCTTGGTTTTGAACCAGTGCTTTGAGGTTTTGCTCAGGTGGCTGAGGAAGAACAAATGGAGGCTGAATCCACGCAAGACGTGGGCAATGCTGGTTGGGAAGGCCAAGATTCAAGGGGGACTGAACCCACTTGTCCTAGATGGAGTGATGGCTTTTTCCAAGCAGGTTGGGGTGCTCAGTGGACCCTGCCTTACAGTTTGAAAAGCAGGTGGTCCTGGAAACCAGGTGCACCTTCTAGCAGCTGCTTCTGATGTGCCAACTTTCCCGTCACCTAGAATCAGCTGGTCTGGCCATGCTGACCCATGATGCTGTAACCTCATGGCTGGATTATTGCAACACGTTCTACTGGGGGCTGCTCTGAAAGACAACCTGAAAATTGCAACTGGTTCAGAAAGCAGCAGCCCAACTGCTGTCAGGGCCCAGCCTCCAGGGAACATCTGTTGCCCGTTTTGAAACGGCTTCGTTAGGTTGCCAGTCTGTTTTTGAGTGCTGGTTATGACCTTTAAAACCCTTCATGATCTGGGACCCACATATTTATAGGACCCTCTCCTTCCATATGTCCCTGGGCACCAACTGTGGTCATCAGGCAGCCATCTGTTGGCTATCCCACCACTTAGGGTGGCCTGACTGGCATCAACCAGAAGAGGAGAGAAGAAACTGGATTTATACCCCGCCCTTCACTACCCAAAGGAGTCTCAGAGTGGCTTACAATCCCTTTCCCTTCCCCTCCCCACAACAGACACCCTGTGAGCAATGCTCCCTCTAAGCTGTGGAGTCTTGTGAGCAAAAATTCTACTTGGTGAGCTACTGGCATTAAAGTTGGGAGTCCGTGATTTGACTACTACATAAATTAAGTTTGCTCTGGAGCCATCCTTCCTGAGCGAAGACCAAAATGTGTGAGCTGGAGGCTAAAAAACTGTGAGCTAGCTCACACTAAGTCAGCTTAGAGGGAACGTTGCCTGTGAGGTATATGGGGCTGAGAGAGTTCTCTCAAGAACTTCCCTTGAGAGAACAGCTCTGAAAGAACTTATAACTGACCTAGGGTCACACCAGCAGCTGCATGTGGAGTAGCAGGGAATCAAACCCAGTTCTCCCAAATTAGAGTCCATGTTCCTAACCCCTACACCAAACTGGCTCTCTTGCCCAGGCTTTTTCCATTGTGGCTCCTGTTCTGTGGGATGGGCTTCCTGATGAGGAAATGTTACCCAAATAGGCAGTCTCCAAACTTGCTGGGGGGATTAGCTTTAAGGAGACAGAGTGAGAGAGGGTAACTGGGATTCTCCACCTATGTATATGGGGATCTTTCCCTTAGAGAACTCTCAAAATAAACTAGGCCGATGTTCAGCAGGAAAGGTTTTATTGAAATAGGAATAAAAGGGCAACACGCACACATACAAACACACAAGTTAGCTAAGAGGAAATCAGGGAGGAGATGGGGAGAGAGAACAATTTCAAGGAAGGCTATAGTTTCCAGTCTCAAAGAGTGAGGTCCATGGAGGAAGTAACAAAACAACCAGTGTTTCACGGAGAAGAGGAGAAGGCCCACATGCAACTGGGGGTGTGAGGTATAGCACCAAAAACATACTCACTGCTATGGAGCAGAGTGCTACAATTATAGGGGGAAATGCTCCCTAGTGCAGTCTGTTGAATTTGCCCCCAAACAATAACTTGGTGGGTTTTTCAGAGGTGGACAAACTTTGAGCGAAGTTTGATGAGTTTACCTGAGGTGGTGCTTAATGGCCCTCTAAGTACCAGATGTGAAAAGCTACCAGATTTTGTGAATAGTGTTAAATGTTGCTTAATTAGGGTAAATGGGTGAAGGGAAGTGAGGCTGGGTGTGGATGAGGTCAATATAAGGTGAGGATATAGTTTTCTTGGGAGACCCATTGTCCTAAATCATGTGTCTCTCTAGGGAGGGGAGGAGGAGCCAGCCGCTCTTTCCCACACTTCTAAACTATATGTTCAGGCTTCTCTCTGGCTGGCATCCAGGCCCATAGTCAGGATTTTGTGGCTTGTGGGGCAAATGTTTTTCTGGTGGGGCTGCTATTATCTCCAATCTGCCCCCAAGACCAAACACCAGCGACCAGCCTCCTCCTTCCCTCCTGCAAGGTTTAAAGGGCCCTTCAGCTGATCAGTGGGAAGCACGTGGCCTGCAGATCAGCTGGAGGGCCCTTTAAATCTTGCTGGAGGGAGGAGCACGTGCCATTCCCTGCTTCTTCTCAAAAGCATTTAAAGGATCCCTTTAAATACTTTTGGGGATAAGCGGGGGGGGGTGCACATCCCCCTGATTCTTCTCAAAAAATCTCTTGGGGGACTGGCCTTTTAAGGAAAGGGGCAGAGCCCCCAATAGCTGGAATCCATTTTGTGCCATTTTATGCCAGGCAGTGCATTGCAGGCTTATGGGGGGGGTAGAGAGAAGGGTGTTTATGGGTGAGAGAAAGAGAGAAGGGTGTTTTCTGTCTATAAACTGCCCCTCAGCAAGAGGAGGGGTCTGACTGCTAACAGTGAAAGGGCCCCTTCCTGGAGATCTTCAGGAGGGGCTGCAAGGCCTGCCTGTTTGCCAGGGCATTTAAGGGGGTCAGAATAACAGGCATTTTTTTGAGGGGGGGTGCTTTGGGGCTTTTGTTTGTTTGTTTGTTTTAGCTGCGGGTGTTTTCATTATTATTACTATTATTATTGTAAGCTGCCTTGAACCAGGAGGAAAGGTGGGGTATAAATATTTTAATGAATAAATGTGCCGTGTCTGTGCATACATTTTCTCCTTGCGATCAGGAACATTTAGAAAGCACTGTCTCTGACCACAGGGAGGGAGCACATGGGCAGACACTTCCTCTGTGTGCTCACATCATGCAGGTGGTCTCGGCAATTGCAGAAAAGCGGGGAACGGGAATAGTGCCTGTGTCCTCTCCGCACATTGACTGACTGCACTGAGAGGTTGCATGCTCAGGGCTAGAATAAGGCGGCTTCCTGTATTTAAGGTGCTGCAAGACTTCAGCCTGAGACCCCAGAGAGTGGCTGGCAGTCAGTGTGGACAATATTAAATTCAGTAGGTCAACTCAGAGTAAGGCAGCCTCATGTGTTCTATAATTTTGCATCTCAGTCCTGCTCGGCTCCAAGAGCATGTCCAAATATTAATTTCAGAACGGCAGTGCGCAGCTTGCCACTGTTTTCAGTCAATCAGAATTTCTCCCACCCACCCACACAGTACAAATGCTTTAGGGCACCCAGCCATAACACTGCCAAGGAATCTTGTTGGGATTATATTGAGATTCTCTTATCCTTTTTGTTGTTGTGTGTCACTGAAGTGTGCACATGCTTCTGGACACTAGTAAAACACCACACCAAAAGAATCTTAATACAACCCAACATTCAATCATACGAAGATTGCTCATCATCGCAAAATGAGGTAGATTTAACCAGATGGTCGGCTGAAGGCGGGCAGGAAGGAATGTTCTCTCTAGGCATCAATATATTACACGGTGGTTCTTGTTAAATATTGCCTGCATCTTTTTCGAAGCTTTATCACAGGCGGCAGGGGAATAGCCAGCTTGCTTTGTTGGTTTATTTCTTCAGGCATTTGTATACTGCCTAGGTTTTTACAGACATTAAGAATAGTCCATAAACACTGAAATCCTGGCAGCAAACAACCTTAAACACACACATGCATACCAAACTCAACCCAACACAAGACTAGCAAAACTCAGAGGTGAGAAAAATATTTCTTGAGAGGAAGCCTAAAACAAATCACTTTGAGACCATACTAAAGAGAATTGGCTCTTCTAACAAGAGAACTGATTCTTCTAACTCCCCCTGGACAGGAGTTATAAATACCCTGGAAAGGAGTCAAAATACCAAAGGAATTGGTATTTTGACCAACTGTACCTGTTTTATTCCAACCCAGTGTAATCACACCTGTTATGTTTCAACCCAGCATAATTGTGCCCTGTGTATCCTGTTTACTTCCTGCTCCCAACCATTCGTTATTCTTATGTCCTTATTGTTTGCCCTCACCTGCCATTGCATTCCTGGGGGCAGGGAGTGACTGCCTGTAGAATTTAAGGAAGCTAGCTTCGGTAGCTCTTCCATGGTGCCTCAAAGACATCCTTTCACATGGGAAGTGTCCTTGAGCAGAGTCTGTGTTTCGCTAGTAATAGATCGTATATCTTTCATGGTCTTTGTAGTATTGCTGACATGTATGGATGGAATTTTGGGGTGGTAATTCTACGCTGCTTTCCCACCTTTGCACCTCAGTCCTGACCAAGAGTCTGAACCTATGAACATCTCAAATCTCTAAATAAACATTTCCTTATAGAAAGTGTGTGTGGATAGTGATTTGACTGGGAACCTAACAGGTTTGGAGCTAAGAATCAGCTCCAAATTCACTGCTTCTGGTTGGGATACCTGCATGCCTGGTGCCTATTTTGTTGTCCTTTGGGCACCAGGCTAAAACATAGCCTTTTACCCAGGTTTTGGAGAGTTTCACATGTGGTGTGCAATGGTATGATGGCAGCAGTGAAGGAGAAGAGTCTTAAGGATGAAAATCCTGGAGTATTGTTTATAGGCCATCCTAAGATCGTTCCAAGGCCATAGACTTCAGTAGGTTCAGAAGGGTGTAACTGCTTTGGATGGCACGGTAAATGTATCTTTGTTTCATCCTGCTTGTTGGACCTCCCAAGAGTTCCACATGTGCAAATGGGGAAGCAAAACGAATTGCACCAAAAGATTAATATGCATATCACTTCTAGATAGGACAAATGGAAAGCAATCAAGAATGAAGTGAAATAAGAATAATATATAATCTCAGTTAAGCATTATGGTGATATAATTTTGAAATTCTAATTAATACAAGAAGCGAACTATTATTTAAACATGACAAAATAATTATGACTAAGGCTTCATCAGCAGCCAGCCATTCTGGGTTTAGTGGGTAGAGCAAAGAGTAAGGGACGGGAGGCAAGGAGATGGAACTGGAACATCAGGAATCAACCAACTCACAGCAACCCCATGAAGGTCCACCTGATGGGGCTTTCAAGAGAAGAGGTGGGCCCAGGTGGTTTGTCACTGCCTCCCTTTATAGAGCAGCCCCAGTCTTCCTTGGTGGTCTCCCATCCAAACACCAGCCCTGCTTTGCTTGAGATTGAGTCTGTCTGGGATTTTATGGCTGCTACAGTTTAGTGGGAGGGGGATGGATAAGAAAAAAGGGGCTATTTCCTGCCCCTCTCCACACAACCAAGGGACAAGGGGAACGATTTCAAACTTCTCAGTCCCCACTCTTTCAACATGAAATCCTTGTTCTCATTTTTCTTCCTATTTGTACGAATTAATCTGATATTTTCTACTTTCGTAACCTTTTCTGTTTCCTAACACCATTTTCCTTGTTACAGACACTGGCAGCAGTGATAACATGTGTGGGGTGGTCAGCAGCAGTGAGCCCCACCAAAAGTCCTACATCCTGGCAGCTGCCCACCTGGGGTATGCTGACCCCAGCCCTGCCCCCCAGCATACACAATGCCCTTCTTCCCATTGTACTGCTTGGAGACAATTCTAGACTGATGCTGTTGTTGATCTAACCCCCATGCTAACTTCTCCCCCTCCATTTCATAAAGATTTTAGATTGAATTCTCCCCCAGCTTCTCTACTCAACCTCACCCAATTCCCCTTCTTCCTACAGCCGAGTCCCACATGGCTTTTCCCCCCATGCCAGTCCCACAGTCTCTTGTGTTGCCTTTCTGATGGTCAGATGGGACCTCTATCCTTTTCCATGCAGTGGAAAAGCTGTTTGGATCCAGCCCTTTGTTCTTAACAAGAACTACTTTCTAAAGAAGGTCACACAGCAACTCTGTTTTTTTGTTGTTTTTTTAAAAATAAAGTTTGTTCCCTTCTGTGAAAGCTGGGAAAGAGGTAACCTTTTAATCATCCACATGTACCTGAGAGGTGTTAAGAAAAATAATAATCGTGTTGCTATTTGTGTTTACCAGGTTTGGATTCTGGCCAGCTGCAAAAATCAAGCTGTACTGAATCCTTTCTTGGCTCATATTCTGCAAACCTTTAATGCTTCACAATCAACCCCAGCAGGAGTTCAGAGCCGATGCCAACAATCGCAACAGACGGCGGCCAGGCTCTGAGCCCTAATCCTTCCTTGTTCCTGCTTTCTTTTAAAAGCGCTAATACTGTATTCTGCCCAGATCTGACATCTAAGCAGAATGTACAAGTTCCCCACTCTTCCAGAAATTTGTTGATGTTTAAAGTGAGTTTTAATGCTGAAGTGTATTTGATGGCAGTAAAGCTCTCACCTTCATCTCTAGACTTTGAATTTTGAAGAGGATTCTCGACGCTGGTTGAAAATTAACATCTTGGATTTCCCTCCCCCGCCCCTCCTTATTTCTCTCAAGTAGGCAGTCTCTTTCTTTTAATCACTATTATAAAAGCACTCTCTAATTAGGAACAGGCAATCTTGTTTGATTCCCGATCATACATTTCTAGTGCAATCCTATGCTGAGTTACTCCACTCCAAGCACATCGAAATCAATGAAAGTAGCTTGGAGTAACTCCCTGTAAGATTGCACTTTTAGTTACAAGGTGTGTCACGCAAATGGAAACAAAGTCTGTGTCTACTTGACACTTCCATGTCTCAAGAAAATGAAAATACTTTACAGGTCATTCAAGTATCCCTCTCTTTCGCAAAAGACTAGCATTTATTCATTAGCACCTTGTTACATTGGATCCTCTAATCTAAACTGGCTGTCAAAGAGTCTGGGGTTTGTACTAGAGGTTTCATGGGCTCTGGCTGGTATTTGGTCTACTGAACTAAGTAGGCATGTACTTAGTCCTCAGAAGTTCAGGCAAAGAACCAAATATGAATGCACAGTCTCAGTTACCATGGTCAGCAGGAAATACTCCTGGGTTGGTGAGGCCAGCTATAAAGGCTTGGCCTTCTACTTGGCTATAAAAGCTTGGCCTTCTGCTGAAATCTGGTGACATATCCCAGACTAATCACCCAATCTGGTTTACTTGAGTGGTCGCAGCTGGGGTGTCAGCAATGTGGCCTTTGGGAAGGGCCAAAACTGAGTGTCTTTGTTTCTTAGGTGATAGGAGCAAATACAAGGAAGAATTTGTTTCCCTAGATATGTGGGTTGCTGTCTGCCTTTTCCAGTAAATATAGGATTCTATCATTGCAGCTAGGCACTGAATCTTCTATGTTCTTAGGTCTAAAAATGCCTCCACAGCTGTAGATGTTTCAGCACCTTGGACAGCAAATTATTCAGACCCAAGTCTCTGTCTAAGGTGCTGGAATATGCACAGTAGTATCGCAGGGCTTGACCATAGACAGACATGCTGTGTGCTCCCTCTAAGCTGTGAAGAAGAAGAAGAAGAGATTGGATTTATACCCCGCCCTTCACTCTCAAAGGTGTCTCAGAGCGGCTTACAAACTCCTTTCCCTTCCCCTCCCCACAACGGACACCCTGTGAGGTAGGTGGGGCTGAGAGAGCTCTTGACAGAAACTGTTCTTTTTTCAAGAACAACTCTTATCAGAACTATGGCTTGCCCAAGGTCATCCAGCCAGGTGCAAGTGGAGGAGTGGGGAATCAAACCCGGTTCTCCCAAATTAGAGTCCGTGCACTTAACCACTACACCAAACTGGCTCTCAATCTGTAGAATCTTGTGAGCAAAAATTCTACTTTGTGAGCTACTGGCATTCAAGTTGTGAGCAAATGATTTGGCCGTTGCATAAATCAGTTTGCTCTGGAGCCATCCTTCCTGAGCTAAGACAAAAATGTGTGCGCCAGAGGCTAAAGAACTGTGAGCTAGCTCACAGTAACTCAACTTAGAGGGAGCGCTGGCTATGTAGAGTCATGTACGCTCAGCTTCATGATTGAGTGGAAGTGGTTAAAGTCTTGATGGAACCTCTTTAGTGTTTCTTTTCATGCATCCAAACAACATCATAAAAACGCGATCAGCAAGGAATCTGTCCTCTACTTTACAGGCCGGCCCAGTTAGGTCTCCTCTGAAGCAGTGCCCTTCGGTCTAATAGCTAGGCTTGGGAGCATCTCAGCAGATGCTGGCAGTCAGGAACTGGAACTGGAGGCAAGGAGCTGGAACTGGAACACAATCTTGCGCTTAGTGGACTGGTTGATCCAGAAAGGCAGCCTTCCCAAGCCTCAGCCTCAATAGGCGAGGACGTAATCAAGCTCAGCTGCCCTGCTGGCAGGAACTGAGCTCCCGTGGCAGCACTGTGCTTCGGCCAGGATCCTGTGAAGAATTATTGTTCTCACTGCCAGGCTCTGGGATGAGGTTGCGTGCAGCCAGTCCAGCACTTCGCCTCCTTGGAGCCACCTTGACCTGAGCCTTCTGCCATTGCCATTCCTACAGAGTGAGGGCATCCCCTGGAAGACTCAGAGCCCGGGTTCACATACTGCCCAGTGGGAACCTGGTGGTTATTTCAGGGGCTGGTGGTGAGGTCTCCTTTGCAGGCTGTGGCATGGGGGAGGGTAGGCACTTCTGGGACACTGGCAGCGGCCACCTCTGCAGTGCTGGGCCCTTCCTGGTCCTTCTGGTCCTCCTCGAGCTCCTCTCCTGTGGACTCAGAGTTGGAGTTACTGGGCTGGCCAGGGGAAGTCATGGCAGAATCTTAAGTAGTGAAGACAAGTGTAGGGACAAGGCTGCTGCTCTAAAGCCAGCCATGAATAAGCTGGCATACTGGGAAACCATGCCAGGTACCCATAGCAGGGCAGTCCCGCTGAAGAGATGAGCTGACCCCAGATCTGAAGTAACTGTGGATGGGTACAAAGCTTACTATTGATTTCTGGATGAGGTGTAATCATGGTGCTACAGGTGTTACCAGGGCTCTTTTTGTAGCAGGAACTCCTTTGCATATTAGGCGACACACCCCTAATGTAGCCAATCCTCCAAGAGTTTACAGAGCTCTTCTTACAGGGGCGACTGTAAGATCTTGGAAGATTGGCTACTTTAGGGGTGTGTTGCCTAATATGCAAAGGAGTTCCTGCTACAAAAGGAGCCCTGGGTGTTACTTCCTAGTGTAATCATGGCTCCAATTAGGGATCACAAGAAATGGGCTAATGTGACAGCACCGCATAACCAGTCAGATTGGACTATGTGCAGATGGGTCTGAGGGCAAGCGAGGACAGTGCCAAAGAGAAACCTAACATGTCTTGCAGGGATTCTGTGGGGTGGGGGGGGACATCAACCCAATAGCCGAGTAGCTTTTGTTGTTTTGGCCGTGCTCTGCGCAAGCTGGCGTCCTTGTGCATCTCCATTGAACAGAGTTGCAATTATTTAGCTTCCTCCTTTCCCACTGATGACCTCCCTCCTTTCCTTCTCACCTTCCTTTTTCTTATTATACCATTATTATGAAGCCCAGCGGCCACAGTAGTAGCATGTCGGGTTGCTAATTTAATTTCCTGTGAGGAGTCAGACCACGGCTTTCCTTTGCTTCCCGGCCCCCTGGTTCACCCTTTCTTGCATCCTCTGCCTTCCTTTCCCCTCTCAATACACATTTTCAGATCTACCTGCTGCAGTGTCCTCTTCCTCCCCGCCCCAACTTTTCTTCTGTACTCTTCCTACCGTTTGGCTTTTCATCTTCCGGGCTTTGAGCACTCAGTCCCTTTTCCCGCCTTACACTGCCCCCCTTTTTCTCCTTTTGCTTGTCAGCAAATAATTCATTAGCAGCGGCCCATGCTGGGAGTCGTCACTGCCGTGCCTGGCATCATCTCGCAAACTGTCACTTTTTTATGATTTCTCCCTCTTAGTGAAAAAGGAATCAGACTCCCCATCCTCCTCCTCCTTATAGGTGATTAAATGGTCCACTTATTCTACAGCAGTACGGGGGCTGGCTGGCTGAAGAACGGTGCCCCTTCCGTCTTCCCCTTTCCTCCCTCTACCAACTTCTGCACTGCCAACATTTGGTTTGTAAGCACCTTGGGGCAAAGGCTGTCATATACATGGATAGAATGATAGAAGTTATGCATGGCCCTATAAACATGAATATGTCTCATCATCTTTCTGAACCAGTCCTTTATCTAGGATATGGTGCATGCTGAATAAGTGGCTGGCATGCATGTAGAATGCCCCGAGCTTGAACCATAGAGACTGAGCCTCCTTTCCTTTCCTTTCCTTTCCTTTCCTTTCCTTTCCTTTCCTTTCCTTTCTTTCCTTTCCTTTCCTTTCCTTTCCTTTCCTTTCCTTTCCTTTCCTTTCCTTTCCTTTCCTTTCCTTTCCTTTCCTTTCCTTTCCTTCCTTCCTTCCTTCCCTTCCTTCCTTCCCTTCCCTTCCTTCCTTCCCTTCCCTTTCCCTTTCCCTTTCCTTTCCCTTTCCCTGCCCCTGTCCCTTTCCCTGTCCCTGTCCCTGCCCTTGACAATGGCTCTCTCCCTAGTGCCATGCAAAGCTTGTGGAGAACTCATGAATGGTGGGCCTGCCACTTTAAACATGTACAATGCTGGTTTCTCCAGCATTTGGGAAAAAACAGGAAAAGTCACAGCCTCTGCTAAGGTATGGAGCATTACTTTTCAACTGTACGGTTGGGAAGTGAATGTTTTTGAGACTCCTTCCAAAAAGTGCTGGAAAAGTCAAATGTATCTGGGCTGTTCCTGGTCTACTGAGCTGCCCAACACAAGTGTCAAGCCAAGATTTCTTTGGCTCTCAACTCTGGCCTTGCCCAGATTTAAGTACCTGCCAGAATAGGAAAAGAAGCTCAGCCCAGGTAGAACTCTGTCACTGTTAGTTTGCTGCCAGTAAGCCCAGAAGGGTCTTCTTCTTCACTTCCTCCCATGCCCTCCCCTGAACACCATCCTTGACTTCCTCTCCTGGACCATGCTGTCTTGTGCATTGGTAGAACACCACACGAAATACAATCATGCATACCAGCACATCAAACTAGCTTGTTTTCAAGGCTGATCAATGTGCATGGGCAGACTGAGCTCTGGTTCCTAGCAAGCCTGGTCTACTTTGCAGTGACTTCCCTGGTGTTCTTCATCTGCTGTTGGGGAGGAGAAGATTTCCAGTACCTAGGAGTGAAGATCCATTTACCTCCTGGGCAGAGCCCCAGAGACCATGACCAACACACCTGGGATGGAGCTCCCGTTCCCAGATGGTATAGTATATTAGATTATTCACACTGTGAAGCCTTAAAGTATAGACATACTTTTGGAAATATTGCTCTAAGCCACTCTGAGTCCATGGGACAGGCCCAATAAAACTTAGGCTATCATACTCCGATCATGATGTGGGAAGCTGGGACTCACTGGAAAAGATAATAATGCTAGAAAAAGTTGAAGGCAGCAGGAAAGGAGGAAGACCCAACATGAGATGGGTTGACTCAGACAAGGAAGCCACCGCCCTCCATTTGCAAGACCTGAGCAAGGCTGTCATTGATGGTCAATTTGGAAGTCATTCATTCATAGGGTTGCCATAAGTTGGAAGTGACTTGATGACCCTTAGCACATGCACAAAGCTGGGGGGGGGGCAGAGATGGTGCAAAGAAATAGAAGCAGTGCTTTGTACAAAATTCAGAAATCAAGAAAAAGAAGTCACGGGGGATTCCTAACAGACTGCTTTTGCTTAATGTCAAGTCATTTGGAGTTCCCAAACCCAGGGAGATATTTGACTGAGAAAATATGTCAAAAACATCTCCAGAACAAGTGTTAATTTCCCCCTCCCCCTGTGTAATGGCAGCGGCCTCCTCATAAATCTACAGTCGCCTGGCTTGCCTCTAACTTTCGATGGCTGTATTGCCATTGTTCGGACTCTCAAAGGCAGACGGCAGCAGAGGACTTCTGGAATCTCTGGAGACATCAGCTGGGCAAACGGTGTTGATTTGGTCATTTCTTGGATCCAAGAAAGTCTGCTCGAAATTATAGAAGAAAACGCTGCCCAAATCTTAAATGTAGCTACTAACCAGTTTACAGGCCAATGGGGCTTTTGGCAGCAGTCTGGCATTAAGTTAAGCTGCTTAAATCCCATTGAGGTCAATGGGATTTGAAGAACTTCAGCGTGTGCAGGACTGCAGGTTTTGACTTTGTCACAACAATCCGACGGCCTTAGGAACCTAATCTTCAGCTGTTTACTCTGCAGTAAGGGATCGTGCCATTGCTTGCGTCTACGCATTCCTGCCTGCAAAATGATCTTGCCAGATTTAAGGGGCAGATTGTTATTATTTGGTTTGCCTTTGTGACGTGTCTAATAACTTATTTACTTTGGAAATGAAACAGGTTTTAAAAACTATCATGGGCATTTCTTTAGCATTGTGCACCTGGCTATATGATAAACTCAATTATTTTTCACGTTTGTTCTCTAATCCTTCATTGTTTGTATGTGCCGGAGGGAGGGGAGTACATTATACACAAGTTTTTAGGGCCCGTGAAATATATTTTTGTAGGGTTTGGGTAGGGAGGGATGGAGACTGTGTCTTAAAATTGCATGTTGTTGAGCCAACATTTCTGTTATCATGAAACCTTCATTCCAAAATACAAAACAAAACCCATAATCTCAAAGCACGTCCAACTATCCTCCAAGAATAAAAACATGAGAAGAGCCCTGCTGGTCATACCATCTATTCTAGCTTCTTGTCCCGCACAGTGGCCAGCCAGTTCCTTTGGAGGTCCAACAACAGGGCACAGAGACCGAGGCTCTTCCCTTTCCTGGCACTAGTATGCAGAGGCTGACTGCCCCTGAGCATGGAGGTTTCTTTTAATCACCATTGCTAGTAGCCACTGACAGACCTGTCTTCCATAAAGGTGAAACTGGAGGGGAAATCAATCAATCAAAACATCCCTATTGGATCAAGGAAGACACTACGACAGACCTCCCTCCGGTATGTACCCTTGGTTTGCAATCAGTTTAGTTTAGCTGAAGGTGTGACAAAACAAAGGTTTGCCACCTAAAAAAAATGGAAGAGATGGTACCAGGCATGCCAACTGAGGGAGCAAATTCTGTTGACTTAGGGCCACGACCAAAATGGCCTTGCTGCAGGTGGGCATATTACGGCCCACTAATGAGTAATCTCATTCTTGGCACTTCTCTTGAAACTCTTACAAGTGTTCTGTGTATGGGGGATCCTCAGCCTTTGCGTTCAGCAGAAATTTGGTGCCATTCATGGTTATGAATTCTCCTTCTCACACACACCCCGCCCCTTGAGAAACACGGCTAACTTAGTCTCAGAAGGCAGCCATGTTGGTGTGAAGTGGAACAGCCAGATTCAGTAGCTCCTTATATACCAACAAGATTTTTGGAGAGACAGCATTCCATTCCTTAGACAAAGTGGTCAGAGCTTTGGACTAGGATCTGGGAGACACAGGTTTGCCATGGAAACTTGCTTGGACCACTTAGGACCAGTTGCATGGAACCTTGGACCAATTAGTCTCTCTCAGCCTAACATACCTCACAGGGTGGTTGCTGGATGGATAAAATAGAGGAAGGGATGATGACACAAGTAGCTTTGAACCCCTGTGGGGAGAAAATCAAGTATAAGTATATAAGTATTTTAATATTTGGTGAAAAGCCTATTAAATACCTGGTGAAAAGTTTGGGAGCAGCTGAGTGCAACTGGACTTAAATCTAGCTGCTAAATTAGTCAAAAGTCTTTGAAATTACCTCATAATTAAGACAGGCATTTTGCCTGAGCAGGTCTTTTCAAATTCACCTTCAAGTTTACTTCAGGAAAAAAAAATCATTGGTGACTCTACTGCTAGATGTGAGATGAGGGTCAGGAAGTCCAGTCCTCATAGCAAGTTGAAATATTTCATCCCCCATTTCTCTCTCTCTCTCTCTCTCTCTCTCTCTCTCTCTCTCTCTCTCTCTCTCTCTCTCTCTCTCTCTCATTCATTTGCTCAGTCAGTCTTGGCCAAGCATTAATGTGGGAATAAATCTACTGAAATATGGGCCAACAGCCCAAATCTATTACAAGGTGGGATGCTACCAGGCCCTTTGGAATTAATATTTAAAATCAGCACTCATCTCTGTCATCTTAATGGTGAGAGGACTTTTGCCTACAATGGGCTCCCTTTGGTGGTGGCTGTTCCCCTTCGACATGAAGATTTCAGCATTTGATGAAGTATTAATGGCAGGCGGAAATGATTCTAAGATCGATGTCATTAGATTTCTCATGAAGAATGTGGGCCAGCCAGGGCTGTCTGTGCTTTGAGAAACCCAGAAAGCACTCAAAGCTCCCAAAGGTATACAAATTTTAAGGATGTCTCCTCCTTCCCTTTCAGATTTATGCTTCCGAATGCATGCGAAATATCTGAAACGGGTCCAGGTGGATTAATAACATTTTATTAATATGTGGTATTAAAGATGTGCCAACATTTGAGAGCTTCAGTGTGCTGTCACAGGAAGCTCATACTTCACTGAGACCATGATGCAGTAGTCAATTGGCACCACACAGACAAGAATTGCAAGGCATTTCAAGAGTAGCACTAGCTAGTATTTGTTTTGATGACTTCTCTGGAGCCTTTCCAAAGTCCCTGCTCAAGGCAGCTTATAAAATAACACATAACAGCACAAACACCATAATGTTGTTGTTATTACCCATTGGTGATTCTATGGGCCAGCTCTCTCCAAGTTCTCCGATCTTGTACTGTTTGTTTGAGTTGTTCCATGCTCAGGCTGGTGTTGACTTTTATGTTATCTAGCCACCGTGTTCTTTGGTGGCCTGGTTTCCTTTTGCCACTAATCAATCCAAGCATAGCTGCCAAAAATGTAGAGCACCTTAACATGTGGTGGAAAATGCCATCAAGTTGCAGCCAAGGCAAGAAACATTCAGAGGTGGGTTGCTCTTGCCTGCTTCTGTGTCATTACCCTGGACTTCCTTGGTAGTCTCCCATCCAAACACTAACCCAGGCCAATCCTGCTTAGCTTCCAAGGTCTGATGGGATTGGGCTCTCCTGGTCTACCCTGGTCAGAGCATCTTACAAAGAGCTAGCAGTAAAATGAGTTTTAAAAAATCAGCCCCATGATGAAGTAAAAGCTTGGGTTAAAGGAAATGTTTTAGCCTGGCTCCTAAAAGATAGTAGGGTATGTGCTTGGAGAGGCTCAAGGGGGAGGGCATTCCACAGCTGAGATGCCATCACTGAAAAGTCCTATCTCTGGTGGCCACCCACCTCACCTCTGAAGGTGGGAGAACAGACAGTGAGGCTTGTGAGGAAGGTCTTCACCGATGAGGACTTCTGACAGTTTGTTCAGAATCTTCAATTACTTTTGGGACTGGTCCTAAACCCGCAACTCCAAAATGAGTGGCGGAGAAGAAGACACTATCCCAATTGAAGAAGATGAAAAGGATAAGAGACCTCCCGGGAAAGACGCACCCCGAGAGACCCCAGACACACATGTGCCGAGACACTGGGGTCTGGAGTACGACTTTGGAGGGCCTTATGGAGATCCTTATGGGGCAGCCTATGGGGGGTTACCACCCGAGTTGGACGCAGACGTGACTGGGTGAAACCCCTGGCTGAGACCCACGAAGCGTGGTTCGGGACCCCGCGAGCTTCCATGGGTGTGAGCCACCCCGAACGGTCGGTCCGGAAACTAAGCACGGCGGAAGCCTTGGAGGAGACTGGCCGCGATTCAGAGACCATAGAAGGCGCCGTGGTGAGGAGGAGATGGACTGAAGAACCCAGCCAAGACCGCCTGATGCGCTTCCTAGACGAATCCCTCGCACGCATCAGCGGGCGTTCGACAAATTAAAAGCCCTTTTACGTCGGAGCCCGTATTGGCCCACCCGAATGAACTTAAAAAAATTCATTGTTCAAGTTGACGCCTCTGACGTTGCTATGGGGGGGCGATTCTGCAGGAGGGGGAGGACGGCAAGTTGCACCCCCTTGCTTATGTGTCAAAGAAATTCAACGATACTGAACGGAATTGGAATGTGTGGGAAAAAGAAGCGGGATCGATCCGCTTAGCGTTGTCAACCTGGCGCCACTGGCTGGAGGGAGCGCGGGTCCCGTTCGAGGTCTGGACTGATCACAAAAACCTCGAGCTGCTCCGCTCCCCCGTTCCCTGAACGCCAAGCAGCTCCGCTGGGCTGACTTCTTCTCCAAGTTTAATTTCACACTGCACCATTTCCCGGGGACATCGAACTCGCTGGCCGATGCCCTGTCACGCCTCCCGCAACACGATAGCAAAAGGGAGGAGATTCGTGACTCAATTTTTACTCCTGCCCAGCTGGGCGGAGCGGTGACTACTCGGAAACAAGCCAGTCATTCCCCCCACCGACGAATCCTCCCCCTAATGAATGGGTGGCGAGATTTTCTACAGAGCTCTCGCAAGCAGATAGGGAGGAAGTGGAGGGGGAGGACGGAATAGCCAAAAATGAACATGGCTGCTGGACTAAAAATGACAAACTCTTTGTCCCACGGTCTCTTAGGGGGGAGGTAATGGGATGGGCACATGGGTCTAAGCTGGCTGGTCACACGGGGTTTGTGAAATCCCTCCAGCTCCTGCAGAGACAATTTTGGTGGCCGGGCCTGCGAAAAGACATGTCTCTCTTCACGTCAGCCTGCCAAACGTGCTTGATGAGTAAACCTAGACCCGGAAAACCCCCAGGTGCCCTACACCCTCTCCCCACCCCGGCTCGGCCGTGGGAGGTGATTTCTATGGACTTTATTACAGATCTACCCCCTAGTGGGGGAAAACGGTCATCTGGGTGATAGTGGACTTATTTACAAAACAGGCGCATTTCGTTCCGTTTGCCTCCATTCCCTCGGCTAGAAAATTAGCCTCTGCTTTCTTACAACACGTGGTGAGGCTCCACACCTTACCTGCTAAGGTGATCTCGGACAGAGGGGTTCAGTTTGTTTCAAAGTTCTGGAGCGAACTTATGTCATTGCTTGGAGTAGAGAGGGGGTGAGCAGCGCCTACCATCCTGAATCGGATGGGCAGACTGAACGTGTGAATCAAACTCTGGAACAATACCTGCGGTGTTTTTCTAACTTTCAGCAGGACAATTGGCATTCTCTCCTACCGTTGGCTGAGTTTTGTTATAATAATACTCAGCACTCGTCGACGGGGATGTCCCCGTTTAAAGCAGCACATGGCTATGATGCCCCGCCTTTACCCTTTTTGACTTCTCCCGACCTCCCGGCGGGAGACGCTGGGGACTGGTGCAAACAACTGCAGGAGGCGTGGGGCTCCTTGGCTAAGACTCTGGAAGAGGCTAAGGCCGCGTACAAACTCCAGGCGGATAAGAAACGTAATTTGACTTGGGTTCCGAAGTGCGGGGAGTTTGCTTACTTATCCACCCAACATTTGCGTCGCATCCAGCCGAGTCGCAAACTTGGTTGGAAGTATATTGGACCGTTTGAAATCTTAAGAGTTATTAACGATGTGACTGTTGAACTTGCCTTGCCTAAATCTCTAAAGTCTGTTCATCCTGTTTTTCATGTGAGGCTTCTACGCAAGGCGCCTGAGGAGAACAGCTGGAGACCGCAACGGCCGACCCCTCCTCCGCTGCTGGTGGGAGGGGAACCTCACTACGAAGTATCGCAGATTCTGGACTCTAAGATCTCTCGCAATCGTTTGTTTTACTTGGTTGAATGGATTGACTTTGGGCCGGAGCAGAGGGAGTGGGTTCGGGTGGAAAATGTTCTGGCCCCCGGCTTGTCAGAGCATTTCACAAGCTGTACCCCCATAAACCAAAGGGGTAGGACTATTTTCGAGGGGGCTGCATGTCAGGTAGCCCTGCCATGATGGATGGAAGGGAGGGCGGTGGGCGATGAGCACAAGGGAGGGTGGTGGGCTATTGGCGCCTTAGTGGCGTGACAGGCGGGAGATTGGAATCCGGGGAGTAGCTGATTTACACCTCGGGTGTGAGAATGGAATGTGGCTTTTATTGCTATTATCTCTGGCAGCCTAGACGTTCTGACCTTGGCAAGTCAGGCTGCCTGCTTCCCTATCGCTGGCATAGATGTAGCAGCTGTGGGTAGCAATGGGGCGATGGGAAATTCATTAGCTTAGTAAGTTTCGATTTCCCAGGTGCATGTTATTCATGTAGTCGGAGAAGGGGGGGTCCCCATTCACCCCCTTCCCTGTATAACCGCTTGCTTTCTGTAACCAAGTCATTCTGAACAAGATACCTGTACCAGTGATCTATCTATTGCAGCTTAATAAATGCTAACCTTGCTTGCATCGTAAGGTCTGGTGTTTGCTGACTAAGTTAGGACTTCTGACAGGCTGGTATGTACACTCTCAATTTATTTATTTATTTATTTATTTATTTATATTTATATTTATACATTCCATTTCTACCCCACCCTCCCCGCAAGCGGGCTCAGGGCGGCTTACAAAAGGGCAACCAGTGCCAAGAGAAACAAGTTAAAACATGAACATATAAACATATAAAAATACTAAAACGTACCCACATCATAAGTGCTATTGTCTCAACCCGATGGCTTCAGATGATCATTAGACACAGCAGTGTTAGACCCAACAGTGTTGGTTGTGGCAGGCCCCATGGACTTCACTATCCCCTTCCTCCACCACACAGTTGGTAAAGTTAGCGGGGGGGGCAAGATGGCAGCCAAAGAGGAGGGGAAAGGACAGCGGCGGCTCCTACTCGAACGCCTGGCGGAAGAGCTCCGTCTTACAGGCCCTGCGGAACTGCAGAAGGTCCCGCAGGGCCCTGATCTCCTCCGGGAGCTCGTTCCACCAGGTAGGAGCCGCCACTGAGAATGATCTAGCCCTTGTGGCCGCCAGCCTGGCCTCCTTAGGACCAGGAACCGCCAGGCGATGTTGCAATTCAGACCGAAGTGCTCTTTGGGGCATATGTGGGGAAAGGCGGTCCCTCAGGTATGCCGGACCCTGGCCATATAGGGCTTTAAAGGTAAGCACCAGCACTTTGAAGTGAATCCGGTATGCTATAGGCAGCCAGTGCAGCACTTTCAGCACAGGCTGGATGTGCTCCCACCTAGGGGTGCCCGTCAACAGCCTGGCTGCAGCATTCTGCACTAGCTGCAGCCTCCGTATTTGCCCCAAAGGCAGCCCCATGTAGAGGGCATTACAGTGATCTAGCCTTGAGGTGACCATTGCATGAATCACCGTGGCCAGGTCTTCGCGGTCGAGAAACGGGAACAACTGCCGAATCAGCCGAAGGTGGTAAAAAGCCGACTTGACAGTGGCTGCCACCTGGGCCCCCATGGTTAATGCAGGGTCCAGGAGCACTCCCAGACTCCTAACCTCCGGCGCCGGCACCAACGATGCCCCGTCGAAGGTCAGAAGCAGGAGCCCCAGCCCCCGGCCAGTTCGACCCAGGCACAGGACTTCCGTCTTGGCAGGGTTTAACTTGAATCGGCTCTGCCGGAGCCACCCAGCCACGGCCTGCAAAGCCCGGTGAAGGTCTTCCGGGTCGGAGTCCGACTGGCCGCCCAACATCAGATAGAGCTGGGTGTCATCCGCATATTGGTGACAACCCAGCCCATACCTCCGGGCAATCTGGGCGAGGGGCGCATATAGATATTAAACAACATTGGGGAGAGCACTGCCCCCTGAGGCACCCCGCATTCAAGCGGGTGCCTCCGGGACTGCTGCCCCCTAGCACCACCCTCTGTCCCCGACCTTGGAGAAAAGAGGCAAGCCATTGAAGAGCGAGCCCCTGGATTCCCACATCGGCGAGGCGGTGGATCAGCAACTGGTGGTCGACTGTATCAAATGCAGCCGACAGATCTAACAGCAACAGTGCCGCCACACCACCCTGATCCAGATGCCTCCGGAGGTCGTCCGTTAAGGCGACCAGTGCTGCCTCCGTCCCATAACCCGGGCGGAAGCCGGACTGGAATGGATCAAGGACGGAAGCATCATCCAGAAAGCCCTGTAGCTGAGTCGCCACCGCTCTCTCGATCAGCTTGCCCAAATAGGGCAAGTTGGACACCGGCCGATAGCTGGCCAATTCCGCCGGGTCCATGGTTGGTTTCTTCAAGAGGGGGCGGACCATCGCTTCCTTGAGTGCCTCGGTATATATGATCCATCTCCATAGTTTAACAAGTTGGTGATGTTCCTCAGATGGTCTCAGAAGAGCAGAAGAGCCTTGCTGGATCAGACCAGTGGTCCATGAAGTCCAGCAAGCTGTTTCACACAGCAGTCAACCAGTGGCCCTAGGATCACCAGAGCAGAGAGGCCAAGACCTTCCCCTGAAGTTGCCTCCTAGCACTGGTATTCAAAGGTTTGCTACCTCTAGCTAAAGATGTTCCTTCTAGTCACCATGCCTAGTAGCCACTGATAGACCTATCATCTATGAATCTGTCTAATTTCCTTTAAAGCCGTCTATGCCCATGACCATCTCTATCTCCAGTGGCAGTAAATTCCACAGTTTAATTACTTGTTGAGTAAAGAAGAACTGAAATGACTAGGAACTGCCTTTAAAATGAATTTGACGTGATTTCTGCTAGCAGTATCGTAACTTGCGGCGCTTATTGATAAAAGTTCAGTACTGCATGGCGGAAGTGGTTTATGAGATGGGGGGCAGAGAGGATTCCCATTCCCACCAATGGGTGCCACTGAAGGAGGAGGGCAGTGTGGTGCCCTCACAGAGGGCGACTGGGACCGAGGCTGCAGCACTGAATGGATCACAGAATCCAATAGGGACACAGGTGATGACATCACTTCCTGCTCCCCACCTTGGAGACACTGCATTTGGGAGGTCGTCTTCTTGGGCTTGACTCTCTTTCCTCTCAGATCTTTTGCTTGTCTCCTGTTCCATTTCCCTTCTCCCCTTTAAGAGCCATTTGTGTATAATAGATACAGATGATAATAATAAGCCATAAAATGGCAATCCATCTCTTGAATGCCATCAAAATCATAATCCCCACCGCCTGGAGCCTCGGCGATGGATTATTCCTTGCCAAATGCTGCCGTTATGAAGAGTTCAGGAGGTTGTTTTTTAAAGGATTAATGGAGATAAAAATATTTTCACAGCAAAGGGCAGGACAGCTTGTGGCACAAGGAAGCCTACGGATGCATCTCATTGACCTTCTGGCATGCCGAAAGAATCCACGCTTCCCTGAATATGTCACCAGCCTGAACCGGATCAGATAATTCGGCATCCCAAGCATGGCGCCCTCTGCCATTTCCCATTGCCTCCGCGTGGGTTTAAATTGGCTTGTGACAAATGGGCAGAGGGATTCCTGAGACGCCGTGATCGAATTAAACCTACGATCTAATAAACCAATTGCCGAGGCCCACAGCAGATTTAACTCGGAGATCAAAGCTGTCGAGGGGACATGCAGCCAAGTAACATTCCTGGCAGAATTTCTGCCTCCACTGACAAGCGATGGGCTTGCTTTGAGTGGAAAGATTGTGAGGCGTCTTTCGGTGATAGGGAAATGGCAGTTATTGGGTTGACTGCAGTATTCTGAGGGAGGGGGGTTGCCTCAGGTACCGAAACATATCAGGCCACCACTGAAATAACCCTGAAGTCCAATCAGAATGCTACACATTTCCCAGCACTGGGCCATTTTATTTCTTGTTTAATGAGTACATTTTCAGCCCCTCGCTCCCTCCCTCCATAGAACTCAGGGTGCCTTGCAAAGATCTCCTTTCTCCCATTTTATCCTCAAAAGAACCATGTGAGGTCTGACAGAGTGAGTATCACTGTCCTCAGGTCACCTGGAGACCTTCCATGCCAGAGTGGTGATCTAAATGTAGGCCTCCTAGATCCTAGCCGGACGCTCTAACTGCCGTTCCTAGTTATGTAGCAGTTTGGCAGCAAAACAGCCAAAGAGAATTGTAGGCAGTTTGCTGTTTTCTGATAAAGGATGCAGGAGGAGCTAGGATAGGAGCTAGCATATTGTAATTTATAAAATTTCCCCTGAAATCTTCCAGGTAATGTTTTACCTGAAGAAGTCCTAGTTTAAGGAAATAGGTGACTTATTTTGGTTGTGTTGGTCCTGCAGGCACTGGCTGTCAAATTAGCGCCCAGTATAGTTGTGTTTCTTCCAGGTGGTTACACCTCTTTCCAAGGCAGCTCTCAGCTGTACCTGCAACCCTCCCACTCACCCAAGCTAATACAGTGGAGGATTCGCTGGTCACCCATAGGAGGTTGAGTAGAAATTTTGGATCGCTATTCCTCAGTGCCTTTCTGCATCAGGTTTTTTCTCCTGGTTGGCTTCTTAACGCCCTCAGTTTTTTCCCCTTCCCTGGCACACAGTATCATTTTCCGATCATTGTGTCATACAAATCAGTACTCCTATAGGCGAAGCCAATGAAACATGCACATAGAGTGGAGTCCAAGTGGAGAGAAAGCTTTATTGCAATATCTCTGGAGCAGAGTGCGAATGCACATGAACAAAGGAACTGCTCCACCCACCTATGAGTGGAAGATACATTTATAGCCCTTATGACATCACAGTGACATGTTACTATATTAGCCCTATCTGATAAGGTTATACACTTGCCCATTGGTGCTTTTTACCACCTGCTGCTTTACAACTGGCTCTTAACTGTGGCACAAATTCACGCAGGTGTGTGTCTACCTATGCAGTGTGTGATCACATCACTATTATGGCTGTGAGCCTTTGGCTTACTCACACATTTAACCCTTTATGTGATTAGCTACTATTTCATACACCCTACTGTCTACTTGACCACTATATCCCACATTTGCTCCGCTCTTGTTGTTGTTGTTTTTAAAATAGTTTTCTTTATATATTTTTTCAGACCACTGCAAAAACTGTGTGTAAGGTAAAGGTAAAGGTTCCCTTGCTCGAAAGCCAGTCGAATCCGACTCTAGGGTTGCGGTGCTCATCTCCGTTTCAAAGCCGAAGAGCCAGCGCTATTCAAAGACATTTCCGTGGTCATGTGGCCGGCATGACTAAACACCAAGGCGCACGGAACGCTGTTACCTTCCCACCGAAGTGGTACCTATTTATCTACTTGCAATTTCTTGCTTTCGAACTGCTAGGTTGGCAGGAGCTGGAACTAGAGACAGGAGCTCACCCCATCATGCGGCACCCTGGTCTCGAACTGCTGAACTACTGACCTTCCACAGCCTGCAGTTCAGTGTCTTAACCACTTGAGCCACCGCAGCTCCTAAAACTGTGTGTAAAGGAGGGTAAAAGCCAATGCAGTTATGAAGCCAAGCTGGAGCAAAAACCTGGTGTAGAAAAAAAGTTTCGAGCCCAGTGGCACCTTTAAGACCAAATGTGCGTGCACACAAAACCTCACACCTTGAATAAAACATGGTTGGTCTTAAAGGTGCTACTAGACTCAAACTTTGTTCTGCTGCTTCAGACCAACGTGGCCACCCATCTGGTGTAGAAAAGTCCTAGGCTGGCCATTAGACAGGAGTGTTTCTTGTCAACTCTGTCGGATGAAGGATTGACATGGCTTGCAACATGCAGACAGGTCACAACTGGCAGGCTCAGTATGGGACAGATATAGGGCCATTCCAAAGCACTGGAGAGGAAGCTTATGTAAACTAGCCTCTCGTAGCATACCAGTAAACTACGTCCATTGCCTCTTCCTAAGGGCAGCTCCTGCCTGGAGGCAAGGAGCCCCAGCGACACTCCAAGTGCCTCGCAGCAGGGGGGTCATCTTGGGCCCAACAGCAGCAGCAAAATAAGGCCCACAAACCACCACTGCAGAGAAACAACTGAGGTCCAGTGACGTAGCAACATCTCAGCCCCAGCCAGTGGATGCTGGAGATGACAGGAAATGATGCCACACCTGACATCAGTTCCTGCACCACTTTCTGCACCCAGCTGGGGGAAAGTTGAGCTCTAGGGGCTCGTTGGGGACTCCACTTATTTTGGTCCCCCCAAAAAAACTTGGGTTGTCCAAGAATCAGCTCTGTCGAAATGTAGCTATATAAGCAAATTATCAAAATGCTCAGCAGAATCTTTAGAGAAAAAAAAAAAAGACAAAGTCACTTGTACTGCAGGAACCCCTCACCAGGTTTCCGATCAATCATATCCACACTTGCCCTATCAAGATCTCCCAGGCCATTACAAGAACCGCAGACAGAGAATGCTTCCACTTAGATCTGTATTTCTTTTATTTGTCTTGTGTGCCCCACAAATATACCTTCTCTTAAGTCTGAGAGGTCTGTGTAAGTGAGCATATCTATGTGCAATGCATCCCAGTGGCGTTACGATATATTACACACAATACCCTCAGAGTGTAGCAACGTATCATTTTTTTAAAAAGGTGGTAACATTAATTTTCATGTTCGCCTTTGGTGTGACATACAGACTTTGTCTTCATTATGCTGAAATACAGTCTAGGGGAAAAAAATAGTCCATGAATCCATTTATGTTTTCAATTTGCTTTGAACTGTTTTTCAACAACTCAGGTCAAGACCTATTTCTGAAGCAATCTTCCCTGTATTTTATTGTTCGCCATCAACTTGTACATGATTAAAGAATCCCATCAGGAAAAAATTCCTTTCTCTTCCCCCCCCTTTATTATTATTCTTTCCATAATGTCTCCTTTCCTCTAATATTTCATTCACTGTGTGGTTATCGGTGAGGTAGGTTGAACACAATTTCTGTTCTAAGAGCAGGTTCTGTAGTTAAGGAAACGGTTGTTTCATTTTTGCCCATCACCACAGTTGGTTAAAACAGGGGCTTTGGTCAATCAAATGGACTAAAACTGTCAAACACCTTCAACCGAGCATTTATTAGAGGTTTAGAGGCCTCTGTTATTTCCTCTTGGGGTAAATATGGTTGATACAGTAGACACTTTGACCATATATCTGATCCTTCTCCTTCTTGTCTTAACCACAGTCTGGACATATGTATCTAAACATGTATACTTTGCCTGTCAAGATGGGTAACAAACAACATTTGCAAACAGACCAGTCTCACAAACCTGATAATACAACCAACCTACCTCAGGTGTGTAGTAACTAGTAATCCTCTCCCCAGATGACTCTCAGCCATATTTCAGGCAATTTCACCAACCTTCAAGAAAAATTCTCTGAGAAACAAACAAGCAATGCATTTCAGTGGTGAGCAAGGGGTTTGTCTCAGGGAAACCGTGCTGATCCGATGATGTGCATGACTGTGCCTTACCAAATCGCTGTCTTTGCAGAATGGGAGGCCAGGCAGGAGGTTGGCCGGCAGCCTCGTGCTGCCCACAGGCTCTTGGAGACAGGCAACAGGGGCCAGTCAGCTGCGTCAGACATGGAGGCCCGAAGACATGGGGCTGGGATGCCCTCTAGGCTATGTAAGTCTCAAGCTGCAGCCGACTCATTCTCAGTTTTTCCCTTGCTGGCTTGCCCGCCCACCCTCCCTCCCTCATTTTCCTGCATTTCCAGTGTTATGTGTATTTATGGTGTGTTATTTTCTTCTTATTTTCTCATCACAGCTTGGGCATGGATCCTTTGGGGGGAGCCAGTGCCTGCGTGCCTGCCTCTCCCAGTTCGGGGATTACCTTAAGGGGTACTGGGGGTGGAGCCACTCAGCTGCATGCCTAGTCGAGGGCTGCCAGCTGGCTTCCACCACCAGGGGGCCAAAGGACTGTGCAGTGGCCAACACCCACGTGGATCCTGGGTTTTGCCACTCCAGGGCTGTAACCCCCAACAGGCGGGTGGCCTAGTAGTGAATCTGTCCCCATGCTGTGCCAATGCTCCTTCAGCTGTATTCAATAAACACTGTGTCCATGTTTTTTGTTTTTTTACCAAAGTCTCGTTGAGTTTCCTTCCACTGCATCACCTCTCGTCCTCCCTGAGACCACAAACAGCGTCCTTACATAAGCCAAGTGGGAGCGGAACTAGTCTGTAGAAGGGCACAGAGAACTGGGGGTAAAGAACATAATGAGTAACCGTTGCCTTAAAAGAACAGAATTATTTATTCAGGTGGGTAGCTATTTTGGTCTGAACTTAGTAAAAGAACAAAGTTTGGGTCCAGCGGCACCTTTAAGGCCAACAAGGTTTAATTCTGGGTAGAAGCTTCCATATGCATGCATGCAAACTTGCACACAAAAGCTTACACCCAGAATTAGACTTCATTGGTCTTAAAGGTGCGACTGGGCTCAAATTTGGTTCTGCTGCTTCAGACCAACATGGCTACCCCACCTGAATCTAAAACTATTTACATTACTGTTGTTAATGGGTTGGATTCCACCCACCTTTTTGCTTGTAGAAGGGGGAGGAAGAGCAATTTTACTTAATTCCTTTCTTTACTGGAGGTCCTGACCTCTTCACCCAAGTGGGTCTCATCATCTCCAACATAGTCTTTTCAGGGGTCAAAAGCAGGCTGACACTTGTACTGATAGAAAAACTGGTAGGAATTGGCCCCATAATTAATATTAGCTGGTTAGTAGCAAGGATGGCTGGTAGAAAATAGAGAGGACTTGAAACAATTCCTGATGAAGGTTAAAGCAGAAAGCAGGATTACAGCTGAACATCAAGAAGACAAAAAGGAACGGCTACTGAAGAATTACACAACTTTAAGGTTGACGATGAAGAAACAAATTGTTAAAGATGTTCTCTTGGCCCATCATCAAGAAGAAGAAAAAGATAAGAGATTGGACTTATGCCCCCCCTTCACTACCCAAAGGAGTCTCAGAGCGGCTTACCATCTCCATTCCCTTCCCCTCCCCACAACAGACACCCTGTGAGGTAGGTGGGGCTGAGAGAGCTCTTTCAAGGACTGCTCATGAGAGGGCAGCTCTGAGAGAACTTGTGACTGACCCAAGGACACCCAGCTGGCTGCATGTGGAAGAGTGGGGAGGAGTGGGGAATCAAACCCAGTTCTCCTAGATTAGAGTCCGCACTCCTAATCACTGCACCAAACTGGGAGACCGCAACTAAGAATCATAGAATCACAAAGTCGGAAGGGGCCCTACAGGCCATCTAGTCCAACCTCCTGCTCAATGCAGGAACTGCCTAAAGCATCCCTGACAAGTGTTTGTCCAGCCGCTGCTTAAAGACGGCCAGTCAGGGGGAGCTCACCACCTCCCTACGCACCCCATTCCACTACTGAACTAGTCTTACTGTAAAAAAGTTTTTCCTAAGATCCAGCCAGTACCTTCCTGCCCTTAATTTAAACCCATGATTGCGGGTCCCATCCTCTGCCGCCAACAGGAACAGCTCCCTGCCCTTCTCCAAGTGACAGCCCTTCAGATACTTCAAGAGAGCCATCCTGTCCCCCCTCCAACTTCCTCCTCTCCAAACTGAACATTCCCAGGTCCCCCAGCCATTCCTCCCAGGGCTTCTTGGTCTCCAGGCCCCCGATCACCCTCGTCACTCTCCTCTGCACCTGCTCCATTCTGTCCACATCCTTTTTGCACTGAGGAAATCAGAAGGAGGCTGCAACTGGGGAGGGCAGTCACAAAGGAGCTAGAAAAGGTCTTGGTCGCTGGCGACCAAGATCAAGATCATTCATGTCACAGCATTCCCCATTACAATGTATGGGTACAAAAGTCGGATAGTGAAGAAAGCTGACAGGAAGAAAATTGATTCATTTGAAATGTGCTGTTGGAGGGGAGTTTTACAGATATTGTGGATGGCCCCAAAGACCACTAAGTGGCTTCCTGGAAAAAATCAAGCCTGAACTCCCCCTGGAAGCTCAAATGGCTAAACTGAGGCTATCGTACCGTGGTCATTTTGTGAGAAGACAAAAGTTCCTGGGAAAGATGATAATGCTGGGAAAAGTGGGAAGCAGCAGGAAAAGAGGAAGACCCCAACATGAGATGGGTTGACTCAGCCAAGGACACCATCATGGCCCCCAGGTTGCAAGACCCGAGCAAGGCTGTTAATGATCCAACGTTTTGGAGGTCATGAATTCATAAGGTTGCTATAAATCGGAAGTGACTTGATGGCACTTAATGACTTGACGGCACTTAAGGATGTGGACTGAACGTGACTGAGTGAAAATGATGGCTAGATCCTACCATGGCACTGTGCAAAGTTCTCCAGAATGTTCTAGAAAATCATTAACTTCATTTTTAAACATCATTCTCTCTGCTCTTGTTCGCTTATTCAAAGGAATTAATGCTTCATGACCTTGACTATTATTTGAAGACCTTGGATCTGTCCATGGGCCATTGGCTGAATTGTTTAATAGACAAGGTTGCGATGAGGCTGTTTACCAAGGCGATCCGTAATTACTTTCCTTCTGCCGTCACGAGAGCAGCAAAGTGGTGGCAGTTGGGTCCTTTGCTTATCGCTTGCCCCCTTCTCCTCCTCTATCAGTGACTGGCTGCTCTCCGTGTCTCACCTTGAAATGTCTTGGAGTTCGGTCAATGTGACCTCAGTAACTCCATTCTCTTGCCTTTCCTCTCATCCGCTTCTCCTTCTTGCTGGGGCAAAATCTCCACTACCCATTTAAATGAGGACCAAAGATGAATGACCTCACTGACCTTCCAGTTAACTCAGTACATGAATACTGAAGCGGCAAAAAAAAAAAATTGGCTGCAGAGAGCTGAGCCATAACATTCATGAGCATTTAGATCAACTGCTTTCAAGCTCACTGGGAATGGTTCAAAGTAGAAGGACAGCTGCCTTTAAATAAGTTGTATTTTGCAACAAGAAGGATTCCACCAACGCCGATGTTCCGTTCCTGATTTAATTAATGCTATTGAAGAAGTTCTGCAAAACAGAGCCATGGCCCATTTGAGTGGGGGGCTGCGAGAGCCCTGCCTAGATGGCCAACTCCAAGTCCCCCAGAGTCCAGCCTCTCCCCCAACCTGCTGCCTGTGCAGTGAAGTGTGAAATTGCACTCCTCTATTATGGGAGTGTGACAACATCCACTAATAGGAGTAACAGCCCGTGTAATGGGACAGAGAAGGCTATGAGAGGGATGCTCATGGCCTATCTCCCCCACCTGCTCATAAGATATGGAAGAAGGTCACTGCAAAGCTGATAGGTGGACTGAAGTTATGGCTTTATGTGCATCATAGATAGGGTTGCCAGGTCCCTCGGACCTGCCAGCAGGGGATGGGAGGCAAACTTTTTAGGCGTGCGAAGGAATGCTGAAAAGAAACGTGCCTACGTGCCCCAAAAGTGACATTGGCACATCAGGATTGTCAGGGGGTGATGCTGTTGTTTTTGGGGAGAACTCTATGGTAGAATTAGCTACTACCATAGAGTTTTAACCCAAAACCAGAGTGCCCCCCCATGACCCTGATGTGCCTATGTCACTTCCAGGTCACATAGGCACATGTTTATTTCTGGCTTCTTGCCTGTTTGGAGGGGGTAATTGGGTGGTGGAGAGGAGTGTCCAAAACTGGGGTACCCCTGCCCTGCCCGCACAGGGGGGTCTGGCATCCCTAGTCATAGAAAACATTTAAGATGCTTCATGGCTGAGACCAAAGGCTGCTCTTTCTCGTAGATCTTCTCAGTCAGGGGTCTCCAGCATTTTTCAGCTCATGGGAACGTTTGGTATTCTGACACAGGGTGGTGGGTACAATCACAAAATGGCTGCCACAGGAGGCAGAGCCAACCACAAAATGTCATGGACCAAAGTTATATACAATGAACAGTACCTCTTTCGACGTTTCAAGTGGAAGCCCTGTTTGACAGGATGCCTTTCAATCTGTATAGCCAATCAGAAGCCCAGCTGGGCCAACAACCCACCTAGCCCCTCCCACTTTCTAAAACCACTTGGTGAGCAGCAAGAAACACCACATTGGGGACCCCTGTCCTAGGTGAGGGAGGACAGGGGGAACAAGGAGCAAAGGCCAGACAGGAGTGAACTGCTTCTCGCAACAAGCCAGGGGGAGGTCACATTCATACCAATCAGAGGCAGAGTTGCCAGCCTTTGGGTGGAAACCTCCAGGAAACTGGGGGAGGCGCAGAGTTGCCAAAATGGCCTCCTGTTACGCTGTGACATGGTTTATTTGACTTATTTATTAAATTAGATTTGCTAGGCTGCCCTTCCCTACTAGTAGGGCTCTCAGGGCAGCTTACAAAATAATGTATTTATATTTATTTATTTATTTATTTATTTATTTATTTATTTATTTATTTATTTATTTATTTATACTTTCGGCTTATATACTGCCCTATCCCCGGAGGGTCTCTGGGTGGTTTACGTAATGGTTCTAACCAACCAATTTTAACCTAACTAGGGCCACATAGTCTACAGGGTGGTGACTGCCTACCAGCACACCGGGCTAGTTGTCATCCGGCTTCCTTCCGCAGCTTCAGATATTGGCGTCCTGGTGCCCTTCTAGAGCCAATCTTCCAGGCAGCTTCCTCCGGCGGGTTTCGTCCCAGTGCATGGCTCTGTGTTAGCTGCAGTTCTGTCTACTGTCCACAGGTGGCTCCGCCACGCTGCACCGCACTTCACCACGCTCTCCAGGCCTCCACTTCTCCGGGCTCCGCCTCCAGTGTTGCTCAGGTCACCAGGAACTACTCACCGCCATCACTGCCGCTGCCGCTGCCACTGAAACCTCCGCGTCACAAGGAGGAGGGGTGCCCCCTGCCACCTAGGGCAGGTACCCACTTTTATCTAATTGCATTTATGATGCTTTTGAACTGCTGGGTAGACGGGAACTGGGACATGGGCCAGGAGCTCACCCCAACCGCGGTGGGTTTCGAACAGCTGTAATGGCTGTTCATTGATGTTACTTTTGTAGGCATTCTTACTGCCTGCACCACCGCTCCAATTTCTTCCAATTTAGACCAAATTTAAAACCACCTAAAAACAGATCAGTAAGTGGAACAATATACATATACAGGATGGCAGGTGGGGGGGGGATTCAGCTCCCCCGCCTCCTGGGGGGGCGGGGTTAGAACATAAGAACATAAGAGAAGCCAATGTTGTATCAGGCCAATGGCCCATCTAGTCCAACACTCTGTCACACAGCGGCCAAAATATACCACGTGCCATCAGGAGGTCCAGCAATGGGGCCAGGGCACCAGAAGCCCTCCCACTGCTGCCCCCTCCAGCACCAAGGATAGAGTGCATCACCTGCCCCAGACTGAGAGTTCCCATCTATACCCTGTGGCTAATAGCCACTGATGGACTTCTGTGCCATATGTTTATCTAATTCCCTCTTGAAACTGTCCATGCTTGCAGCTGCCACCACCTCCTGTGGCAGTGAATTCCATATGTTAATCACTCTTTGGGTGAAGAAGTATTTCCTTTTATCTGTTCTAACCCGACTGCTCAGCAATTTCATGGAGTGCCCACGAGTTCTTGTATTGTGAGAAAGGGAGAAAAGTACTTCTTTCTCAACCTGCTCAATCCCATTCATAATCTTATAAACCTCGATCATGTCACCCCTCAGCCGTCGTTTCTCCAAGCTAAAGAGCCCCAAGCATTTTAACCTTTCTTCATAGGGAAGGTGTTCCAACCCTTTTATCATTCTAGTTGCAAGGGAGGGGGAAGTAGATGAGAGTGCCAGATGTCATACTGTCCCCATCGCTGTCCTGGCGGAACACCTCTGCCTTGCATGCCCTGTGGAAAGGTAATAACTCCCACAGGGCACGGATGTCTTCTGGTGGGGAGTTCCACCAGGTGGGGGCCAGGCATCACTTCCAGCCCCAAAACCAGTTGATCTGTTACAGCCGGGCCAATTGCTGTGGCTGCCCTGCTACGGTGGAACTGCGTCTCGGATAGCGTGAGGCAGGTCCCTGCGCTTCGGGCCTTCCGCAAAGCTGCAAACAGAGTTCAAATCTCTGTTCTTCCATGATGCTCTACTGTGTGATCCTGGGCCAGACTCTCATTCTCGCCTCCCTCAACGAAGTGTGGGGGAGCTGTGAGGTCCCTGAAGGGAGGGGCGGGATAAAAAATGTGATCCATTCAGCAAGAGTAGCAAGAATGAGAATCCTCTGTAGCAGATTGGGAAAGCAGCTGGGTACACTGGACTATGATTTATGATCACCAAGAATCCTGGATTTTTTTCCCAAAAAAAGAAAATAAAAGCAAAGACCTTGAATTTAATGCAAGTAAATTCAGCTGTTGTTGCAAGTTAATTCAGTTTAGTGAGAGTTAATTCTGTTATTGTTGCATCTCAACAAAGGTGATGACAACCATTAGGATCTGGTAATAGAGCCACGGTCCCTGTGTGTTCCCCCCAACTAATGGATATACCAAACGCAAGCCCAGTCTTACAGTGCCATCCTACACAAAGCTACACCCTTCTAGGTTTGTTGAATGGGCATAGAAGGGTGCAGTTCTGATTAGTATTGCACTGCTAATGTGGCAGCGTCAGGTTCCTTCAGTCTAAATATTATAGAAACTGTATCTGCATTGAGTGTCATCGTCCCCACTTTGGTAGGTTTCCTTATTTCATTGGTGATGTTCCACTCTGGCAATGAAAAGTATGTTCTTTGACCACCAAATGAGACGGGAGCACTCACTGGAGAAGACCCTGATGCTGGGAAAGACTGAAGGTCAAAGAAGAAGGGGACGGCAAAGGATGAGATGGTCAGACAGTGTTATCGATGCAATGAACATGAAATTGAGCAAACTCTGGAGCACGACAGAAGACCGGAGGGCCTGGCGTGATGTGGTCCATGGGGCCGTGAAGAGCCGGACTCCACTGTGTGACTGAACAACAACAACATGTACACACTGCAGGGAAAAAGTAAACCCTTCTTGTTTCAGTGCACACATTTATCCACACAAGCCGTGCACAGGTGCACAGAAGTGTCAGACTTTTCGTTTCAGCTTCTGCAAATGGGATTTTGTTGTAATATCTTGCCTTGGGCTAGTAGTAAAGTATTCATATTCTTCACTGAGGTCCCCTTATTCCAGAAAAAAACAACAGCATGTCTCAGCCCAGGAGAAGAAAATAACCTCCTCCCCCTGAAAAGCAAATAACTTTGAGTGCAAACTCCATAATTTTAGCCTGAGTGTTATTTCCTACCACCAGCAGCCCAGCAACTTGATGGCAGTGCAAAAAATAACAACTTGCCTTTCATGCTTGAAGAGGAAGACTCTTTGGAACAGTCAGATATCCTCCTCATATGTAATAGTAACCCTGGGGAATCATTCTTGTGATGCAGGCGAGCGACGCACAGAGCTGGATATATGGACAAGCGAAAACAGTTTAGCAAGTTATTCAAAATTAGCGAATTACTATGGAGGAGTATCTGAAGAAGGGAGCAATGACTCACAGAAGCTCCTCCCCTGTCACAGAGTTTGTTAGTCTTTGAGGTGGTCCTGGACTATTTCTGTTTTCTACTGCGACAGACGGACTAACAGGGCTGCCCATCTTGATTTATCTCCATGGAGGAGTGGTGATGCTGTGGGACCTTTTAAACGTGACATAGTTTAGGACCTCCGCATGTCTTAATCCAGTCCTGGCAACGTGTAGAGGGGGGAATTGTGCTGACTCCCCATTAGCCATGCTTTGGTGCACAGAAGCTCCAAGCTCTCCATTCCAGTCTTTGAAAATGGGATTTTGTTGTAACATCTGGCTGCAGGCTAGCATGTTAACCTCCACCCATTGATCAGGCCTTGTGCACAATTTCACTGCAAAAATGCACTGACAGCATGTATTGGCAGGCTGGCTCTGCTCCCATCTCACAAGCATCATTTTGGAGGGCTCTTCCCCCTTTTAATTTCTTTTTAAAATTAAGAATATATACATTACAATTATCATTGTGCTCCCAACTAACAACAGAAGAAATCCAAAAGCAAAATTTGCATTTTCTGAAGTACCGGCAACACAACTAACAAAAAAAAATAAGGTTAACAACAACACGATACGAGAAATCAAACATTTAAAATAACGTATTTGTACATAAAGCAGGAAGTCAGCATAACATTATCAGTTGCAAATTCTAAAACCGGAAACCAGACCAACTCAAAATCTGATGCATAAGGAGTAGAATCACCCTGCACCAGTTGAGATGATCCATCAATCAGAAATCAAACACTTTGTCAACCCAAGTGGTGATTGTGGGAGGGACTGAACATTTCCAACATTCTTGCTGCAGCACATAGTTCCACTGTTAATTCCTTTCATTTTCAAATCTTTATTCCATAAATGTAGCAGCAAAAAAAGCCCTATTCTTAATGGAATCGTATAACCAGTAATATGATAAATTTGTTTTTGTACTTGTACTAAAAACTCCTGAATAATCCTACACTCCCGCCAGCAGTGTTCATATGTACCCAGAGCTCTACAACCCTTCCAACAAAGTGAAGAGTGATTGCATATGGTGATTGCATATGGTATAATTTTTGCAGTGTGAGGTACCACCTTGATAGTGTTTTAACTGGCTTTCCAGTAGAATCGCCAGTAGGAATGTGCAGCTCAGATCTAAGGCAATGTCGAACCAAGGCATCTACTGCAATCCACAAACCCAACACATACCAACTCACACAAAGAATACTGTTGCTCATGCAATGAACAATGTTGCAAGACCAACAAAGCAAATTTAAAAGGACAGAATCAAAGCTAAACCAACTTAGCAAGCCAATATCAAGTTCAGGAAGATGCTGACACAGAAAAGAAAAGAAAAGAAAAGAAAAGAAAAGAAAAGAAAAGAAAAGAAAAGAAAAGAAAAGAAAAGAAAAGAAAAGAAAAGAAAAGAAAAGAAAAAGAAAAGAGCCTTCAAATGATATCCTGATATTCACAGCTAATCCTGAATATTTCTGGGATCCCGTTTCCTGGAATCCCAGAAAATCCCAGATACCATCCAGATAGCCAGATATATCTGGAAAATACCAATTAGATAGATAGATGATAGGTAGGTAGGTAGGTAGGTAGGTAGGTAGGTAGGTAGGTAGATAGATAGATAGATAGATAGATAGATAGATAGATAGATAGATAGATAGATAGATAGATAGATAGATAGATAGATAGATAGATAGATAGATAGCTTGATTCAATTCAGACATGTCTGAATGTACATCACTATTGGCTGGCCTTTGGACAATTCTGTCCTGGCTTGACTACTGGCCTGGCAGAACTTGCACCACCTGGTTTTTCATTGTCTGTCCAGAGGCATTGGCCATTGTTGCCACCATATCCCATGCTGTTCAGAATATGGGCTGAAATGGTGATGCCCATCACTGAAGGAGTTCTCTTCCCCAGTCCCCTGTGTCCAATCGACAATGACCAGATGTTTCAGGGTGCTCATCTACCTGTAAGGAAATTCTTGCCCATAACCTGAACTAAACCAGTCAATGTGAGTCCTAAGGAAGAGTCCACAAGCTTGCAGTCTTGATTTCTCAGGGTCATAAGAACATAAGAAGAACCCTGCTGGATCAGACCAGTGGTCCACCTAGTCCAGAATCCCATTATACACAGTGGCCATCCAGTTACTCCAGAGGGCCAACAGAAAGGCATAGAGGTCGATGCTCAGGCTTTCCTCTAATGTTGCCTCCTGGCCCTGGGATTCAGAGGTTGGTTGCCTCTGAACATGGAGAGTTCATTTGAAATCCATTTGGGCCCCCCTATTGAGTTTTCCCAACACAGTCTTGATAATAACTAGGTAGGTCTGGTCTCGCAAGCCCATCTCATATTTCATGCCAGTTTACTTACAATTCCATCTTAATTGAAAGGAGCATTTGTCTTCCGGAGAAATTATTGACCAAGTCTGTCAAAGGAATGTGTGTGCTACACCACTTCGGTGGCGCAATTGCCCACCAGTTGAGTCTTTATGGCAATATTCTCTGTCAGAGAGGTGAGCTGGATACATTAATCAGATCCTCGGAGAGGGACAATAACAATAATAATTCTTTTCTTAACGCTCTGATATAAATCTCAATTGTTTCATATTAAGGGTTGAGAAAAAGAGAAGAGTTAGGGAGACACTCCACATTTTAATAGAAGCCATAATTCTGCTTTGAAGGGCTGTCGTGAATGCTTGGGAAGGAAAATGAAACCAATACATCCAATTTTACTGAATGCAGAGCCACGGGAAGGGAGAGGTCAGCTTGCCTGGGCCTTAATTCCCCGTAAATGCCTTGTAAAGAATAATGGTAATGCATTTGGCGGGAGTGGATTTTTAGCCACTGCATACCCAGCAATTGCCACATTATTACAAATAACTGCGGGTCTTGATGGTGATATTAGACAATCCCATAAAGAAAAGAAAAATGACTTCTGTCATTATGTATTCATTTGCTTGGATTGGAAGTTCGCCCCCTCCCTAATCCTCCAAAAAGAACAGGAAACCAGTAGCTGCATTAAAAGCATGAAAGGAAAGAAATACTCATAGGGAAGATGCAGAAGGGTCTAAGGATCATGATGCTGCATGGACCTAACTGGAAGGAAACATACTTTGAGATGAACGGGATTTCCATCCAAGAAAATGCGGTGACTGGATATGGAGGGCAGGCCACATAGAGACTGCTCTTATTCTCTGCCAGCCCAGCCATTTCAGGTGGTT
The DNA here is from genome assembly GCA_029375565.1 of Gekko gecko. Taxonomy (NCBI): domain Eukaryota; kingdom Metazoa; phylum Chordata; class Lepidosauria; order Squamata; family Gekkonidae; genus Gekko; species Gekko gecko. The sequence goes on from JAPDNY010000017.1 coordinate 23,065,945, forward strand.
GCAGATGGCTTTTCCCCTCCCAGTCTGTCTGGCCCCCCCCATCCTCTGCAGCCCATTATTTCATTGCAAGAGAAAGGAACAATTGCCCTGTGGTCATTCTTTTCTGTCTACCCGAAATGGATGACATGGGCTGAGGAACGCTATCTGCCCGCCTCATTCTCATAGCTTGTTTCATTATGGATCATTCTCGTGATGGTTTTTATTTTATTGCATTTTTTAAAACTTTCTGAGCTGCCAGATGGAGGAGGAGGAGATTGGATTTATACCCTGCCCTTCACTACTTGAAGGAGTTGCAGAGCAGCTTACAATCTCTTTTCCTTTCTCCTCCCCATAACAGAGACCCTGTGAGGTAGGTGGGGAGCTGCTCTTGAGAGAACAGCTCTGAAAGAACTTATGACTGACCCAAGGTTACACCAGCAGCTGCAGGAGGCGGAGTGGGGAATCAAACCCAGTGGGGAACCAAACCCAAGCAGGGCTCTGGAAAAATGCCTGCTTCCCTGAAAAAGAAGTTGTTCTTCACTACAGTTCTCTGTCCAAAAAGTTACTCTTTCTGATGGTGGAAGAAGGGCTGAAGCCTGCACAATTTGTAATCCGCAAAGCACAACCCAGTGTCCCCGTCCATCCTCCCCCATTTCTCAGCCCAAGAAAGTTTTCTCAGTCCAGGAAAGAAAACAGGAGATTTGTCAAACGTCCAGCCAGCCAATGTACATTCCTAAGTAGTGCAACCTGCTAGAACTCGGCTCCAGGCCAGGAGGTTCTGATGTACAAAGTTGTCTTGCTGAAGCCGTATTGAAACAAATAGGAGTGATTATGGTGATGTACTCAATTGTTTATAGTTTGAATCTCTGCTCCTTGGTGTAATGTTTATTAACTAATAGCTCATATTGCTGTTTAGTTAGGGTTTAATTATCTGGGTAGTCTATATGGGAGATTAATAAAAATAATATGTTAAAAAAGAAACAAAGGGGACTTGTGAAGGCCCCCAAGCAATGGAAATAGCTGGCATGAGTACATTCATCAGGTGTGCTTGTGCTGAAAATCTGACCATGCGGAGCCTCTTGGACACTTGGGTCCATGTTTTTGCATGAAACAGGAAACTCAGGAAGCAGAGCCTTGAAAAACATACACAGTGTGGTATGGATGTGTAGTGTTCTGTCCCATGTGCACACTGCATGACACCCTGACAGAGCAACCCACAATTCCCTATATGTCTGTTATTGCACCTTATCTTGAGTTCAACTGAAGGCCAGTCTAGGAGACTCTACTCCAACTGGTAACAGTGCTTGTGGATCTTTGTCTTTCCCAGCCCTGCTAACCAAGACCCTTCATCTGGAGAAACCAAGGGTCAAACCTAGGACCCTATGCATTTGTGTTGGCCAGCGCTAGGGTTACCAGGTCTTACCTGGCTGCCAGTGGAGGGTCCTTCTTCTTCCTTATTATTCCTCGAATAATAGAGCATCCTCCCACAACCTCCAGGTGATGTCATCACATTGGGCACATTGGCCCAAATTCAGCACTTTGGGGGCAGGGTTCCCCCCACCAGCCAGATCCGGGCTGGTGGATCAGGGGCCCTAAAATCAGGCAACCCCCTGCCCCCCCTGGGGGAATGGCAAGCCTAGCTAGGGCTGCTATCTAACTGATACCACGGACCACCAAAGTGACACATAAATGGGTTGTAGATCAAATCAAGCCTGAACTTGTGCTAGAACCAAAAGTAACTAAACCGAGGCTATTGTTCTGTGGACACATCATGAAAAGACAAGATTTCAAAATACATGGTCAAGATTTTACAGTTGGTTAGATGACTATGTTAAATGAACAGATAGTGACATAAAATGCATAGGATATAATTTTATACTTTTAAACATAAAGCAAAACTCTTATACAAATGGTTTTGGTAGAAAAATTACTTAACACATATTTCGATACTGTAGGAGGTAACAAAACAGATGTAATAAGATGAATATGAACCCCCAGCTTGTTTGTAATATATGTTATCCGTCTGTTGTTTGTCTTTGTTAGATATAAAATAAAAAACTTTGCAGAAAAAGACAAGATTCACTGGAAAAGACGGTAATGTTAGAAAAAGTGGATGGCAAGAGGAAAAGAGGAAGACCCAATGTGGGATGGATGGACTCCATCAATGATGGACTCCATCATTCCTCCATTCCTGAGGACTGGAAGGTAGCTAATGTCACTCCCATCTTTAAAAAGGGCTCCAGGGGAGATCCGGGAAATTACAGGCCAGTCAGTCTGACATCGATACCGGGTAAGTTGGTGGAAACTGTTATTAAAGAAAGAATAAGTAGGCACATTGATGAACAAAAACTATTGAGGCAGACTCAGCATGGGTTCTATAAGGGAAGATCTTGTTCACTAACCTGTTAGTGTTTTTTGAGGGAGTGAACAAACATGTGGACAAGGGGGACCCAATAGATATTATTTACCTTGACTTCCGGAAAGCTTTTGATACAGTTCCTCATCAAAGGCTCCTAAGTAAGCTCAATAGTCATGGAATAAAAGGACAAGTCCTCTTGTGGATCAAAAACTGGTTTATAAATAGGAAACGGAGAGTACAAATGGGAAACTTTCTCAGTGGAGGGTGGTAAGCAGTGGGGTACCACAGAGATCAGTACTCGGTCTGATGCTTTTTAACTTGTTTATTAACGATTTGGAATTGGGAGTAAGCAGTGAAGTGGCTAAATTTGCAGATGACACAAAGTTGTTCAGGGTGGTGAAAACCAGGGAGGATTGTGAGGCACTCCAAAGGGATCTGTCGAGGATGGGTGAGTGGGCGTCAACGTGGCAAATGGGGTTCAATGTGGCCAAGTGCAAAGTGATGCACATTGGAGCCAAAAATCTTAAATATAAATACACGTTGATGGGGTCTGAACTGGCAGAGACGGACCAAGAGAGAGATCTTGGAGTCGTAGTGGATAACTCAATGAAAATGTCTAGACAGTGTGTAACCGCAATAAAGAAGGTCAAAGCTATGCTGGGGATAATTAGGAAGGGAATTGAAAACAAATCAGCCAGTATCATAATGCCCCTGTATAAATTATTGGTGCGACCTCATTTGGAATACTGTGTGCAGTTCTGGTCACCACATCTCAAAAAGGATATTATAGCATTGGAAAAAGTGCAGAGAAGGGCAGCTAGAATGATAAAAGGGTTGGAACACCTTCCCTATGAAGAAAGGTTAAAACGCTTGGGGCTCTTCAGCTTGGAGAAATGGCGGCTGAGGGGTGACATGATCGAGGTTTATAAGATTATGAATGGGATTGAGCAGGTTGAGAAAGAAGTACTTTTCTCCCTTTCTCACAGTACAAGAACTCGTGGGCACTCCATGAAATTGCTGAGCAGTTGGGTTAGAACAGATAAAAGGAAATACTTCTTCACCCAAAGAGTGATTAACATATGGAATTCACTGCCACAGGAGGTGGTGGCAGCTACAAGCATGGACAGTTTCAAGAGGGAATTAGATAAACATATGGAGCAGAAGTCCATCAGTGGCTATTAGCCACAGGGTATAGATGGGAATTCTCAGTCTAGGGCAGGTGATGCACTGTATTCTTGGTGCTGGAGGGGGCAGCAGTGGGAGGGCTTCTAGTGTCCTGGCCCCACTGCTGGACCTCCTGATAGCACGTGTTATTTTTGGCCGCTGTGTGACAGAGTGTTGGACTAGATGGGCCATTGGCTTGATTCAACATTGGCTTCTCTTATGTTCTTATCAAGGAAGCCACGAGGGCCTCCAGTTTGCAAGACCTGAGCAAGCCTGGGAATGAGAAGACATTCTGGAGGTCATTAATTCAGTGGGTCGTCATAAGTCAGAAGCAACTTGATGGCACATGGCGCACACAAACAGAGGTCTGCCTCAAGAGACCCATCACTACTCCCCTCCCATATGCCCCGAATGCCATAAACATTTTTTTTAAATACATTTATTGATTTTCAGAAAATAAAATAAAAATAAAAAGGAGAGTGTCATACATTTTCACAGCACCTGTTTAGGCTTCTCATACATAACATAATATTCTGCAGTTATTCCTTCTTATAAGATAACTATTTAGCAACATTATACAATAAAACAAAATAGAAAGTTATGTGTTTTGTATTAATCTTATATTCAACTATATATTCTACTATCATTCCCAGTAAACATAATCAAGAAATTGAATTAGTCAACTTCTTACCTAAGATCTTTATCTAAAAGGGAAAGTAATGCATAGTTAAAGGAAAAAAGAGCCAAGATATTCCTTTGTTTATCCTGTGTCATATATAGTGCATATTTTCTGTTAACTATATATCTAGTTTTAAATGTTTCTAGTATATATGATAGCAACAATCCCTTAAACAATTAATGAGATGGGGGAAAAGAGGAAAGAGCAGAAGACGAAAAGAAAGAAAAGCCAAGATTATAATTTTTCAAGCAAGTATGTTAAAAGCTTCACTCCTTATTCTCACTGTTTTTAATCTTGCCCATTATATTGTTATTAGGATCTTCGTCTGTATATGTCTCTAATGGTACAAATCATAGAAAATTTCCATTTGAACATTTCAAACACGTTTCTATCAAACATTTTCCAAAGTTTTCTATTAAAAACTTACTTATATAATCAATTATTCATGAGCCAAAAACTCATAGGCCAAGGAAATAATTTCCAATAAAGTAAATCTTAAGGAATCTCTGTTAAACACATCACTATCAAAAAATAAATTTCTACCTTTTCAATTAAAATCTTCCCCCAAATTTCTCTAAATATCTTCAACTAAATTATTTTATACCATGCTGATGTTTCCTTTCTACAAATTTTAACATCAACAGATTACTTTATACTATCATTAATCTTCCTCATTTTTACCCTTTAATTATAAATTTGAATTGGGCTATAATTCTTATTAGTCAGTTATTCATAGAACAGGCAGTATTACACACCAAACAGTTTATTTATAATATTTAGTCTTTTTCTTCTTCCTTTGCACTCTTTTCTTTAAGACTAGCATGCTTTTGTGTCTTTCCTCTTTGAATAGGAAAAGAAGTTCCCTTGTTTCGTTCCATCTGTATTTAAGTTCTGGTTTATCTTCCAAAACGAGAATCTTCCTCTTTATCATCATCGCCATAGCAGAAAGATTTACCAAGTTGTTAACACTGGGGTTAAATTGGGCTGTGAAATTTCTTGTCTTCTCTTTGGCTGTAAAAATTGGTTCTTGGTTTAAAATCTGTTCTTCTGGTGTTGTTGTTGTGGATCTTCCTGTTCCATTGCAGAGTCCTTTTGCTCCTTATCAAAGAATCTCTGAAACACTTCTTGGATTATTCTTGAAATTATTTCTGAGTGTTCCTCCTTTTGCTTCTTGAAAAATCGTATCACTTGCAAACCATCATAAGCATCTCAGCTGTCCAGATCATTACATGTGATTTGGAAATCCATCTTCGCCTTCACGTCAGAGGGTTTGATTATATCCAGTAGAAGTAGCAATTGCTGAACTTATGTTTTCATTAAGCCTCACCACTGTTCCCAAACACAGTCTTTGTACTTCTTCCAAAGGGCTTCAATGTAGACCAAACAATACACAGGCTGAGTACAGACTGGCAGTTTGCTCCGGTAGCCAGTCGTAGCAAAAAAGCCCCAGAATAAACTATACCGGGTTTTCCCATTCACACAGCGAGGGCCACTACTGGAAGATACGGGACGGAGGCGCGCGGGAGTGTTCAGACTGCCGTGCCGGAGGCGTGCTACATTGACCGTTTCCCCATTAATTCAGCTGTGGGTGTATGGGTGTATGTGCGCATGAGCGCTCATGCCCATAAGCGCATTTTGCCGATTGGGGGAGGACCCTGCAGCGCATTGGGCAGTGGAGCGGAGCACAGCCAATCACACCGCTGCTGCCTTCTGCCCAACATGGGTTGCTCCCGGCTTTTTGGCTGCGCGTTCAGACTCCCCGGAAGCAGAGAAACGCGTGACACACACACAGGCTTTCGGATTTGCTATGGGTTTTATCAGGTATCTTTTTAATCCGGCAGTGAAGCACAACAGTACAGGTTGGCTACGGGTGGGGGACGCCAGGCAGATGTGCCTGTGTGAACGCCCCATTTACTCCGGGATTGAGTCGTCGCTGGCCTGAGTCCCTACAGGGGCAAATTGCCAGTCTGAACTCAGCCACAGTTTCCTTTTAAAGCCCTTACAATGCAAAAAGCAAAGTTTATTTTAACTTTGGAAAAATAAAGTCAGCAACTTGTCTTTAATTTCCCAGTTAAAAGTTTAAGTATTTTCCTTTTGTTTGTTAAGTATTTCCCTTTTACCCCCAAGTATTATTATATAGCTCTTTCCCAGTCTTGTCTCCACCGGGGGGAGGGAAATTCCACTCCCCAGTCCTTCTTTGTTGGGAAGATTTAAGGGGGGTTTAAAAAGCTGTAAATCGTAGAATTTTAGTTGTTGTTTGTTGCGTATACGTTTACTCACAGTGTAGATTATATCTTTGTCGGTGTTATGATGAGGTTCGGAGCTCTCTTGTGTGGGTGTAAAACAGCTTCTGCAGTCATGGCTCCGTGACTGCCTACCTTCGTGATTCGGCTTCAGGACGTTCCTGATCTGCCAGCCGCTCGCGGCCACTTACAGGACACAGGATCAAGTCCTCTGCAACCGACCCTTCCTCTGAGAGAGTTGGTGGGACCTCAGAGGGCCTGAGGATCCCCTAAAAACCATGAAGATCCAGCAATTCCCAAGGACTCCCCGGAAGCAGAATTCAGCAATTCCCAAGGACTCCCCGGAAGCGCTGCTCCATCCTGAATGTCATAACCATTGAGGAACAAAGATTCAGGTGGGTATCCACGTTGGTCTGAAGCAATAGAACAAAGTTTGAGTCCAGTGGCACCTTCAAGACCCCCAAAGTTTAATTCTGGGTGTAAGCTTTCGTGTGCACAGGATTACACTTTGGAGATCTTAAAGGTGCCACTGGACTCAAACTTTGTTCTATTGAGGAACAAAGTCAAGGTTCCAAGACCCTATGGTTATATACGAATACCTTCAGTGACGTATGCAGTATTACCATTTTAGCTACCTGCGAAAAGATTCTAGACTGCATTAACTATTTGACATGCATCAACTGTAGGACCCTAGATGGATTACATCGGGAGAGATTTGGGAGGCGTCCAGTTGGCAGTGTCATTAACAATAATGTGAAATCATAGGCCTCGGCTGTACTGCTTTGTTCGTTCCCAGTGCTTGTAGTGACATGGTACATAGGGTAATCTGAATGTAGCCCGAGGCACTGGTGCCAAGCAAGATAAATTGACCTACCTGGAATGGCAGCTCCAGGGAATTCCTTTGCTGTGCAAATTCGGAAGAGCTGCCGTTGCCTATGTAATTTTGTCTCCTTGTGTGGCCTCGTGCAAGCTGGCGTTCTGTGAAACAGTCAGTAGAACAGAATTGTATTTATCTGGCCCAACATGTATTTTGTGCAAATCAATGAGCTAATGGGGGCACAATTGATATGTACAATCAGGGAGAAGGACGAGGAGGGCATGAGGGACCAGGGGTTCAGGAAGGCTATTTGAATCATTAGCCAACTGATAAGAGATGGTTATGAAATTCTGCTCACTCAGATCTCTCCCTGCATTTTGTCGTCTGAAATAATTTGTTCTCATTTCCTAAGGGTCCCTGCACCCTAGGAAACTCCCTTTTGTTCCACTGTTTTTCACAGAGAACCCTGAGTGGGTAATTTGCTATAGTTTTCAATGCAGTCAGGAACGAAACTAGATATTACATCTAACTTGTGGCCACCATGGGGACTCGCAGCTGCAAGCTCCCCGTGGAAACCCAGTTCCAGTGCACCATATGGGTTCAGGTTGAATTGGAACCATGGCCTGAGGGAATGAGCGTCAGTCTTCCCTTACACACACACTTTTGTCCCAAGCTATAATGGCGCTGGGGGGCATAATTTGCCCCATCACTAGGCTGCATGTCCAGCCTCTGGTGTGGGCAAACAATGCCTGTGGGTTCACTTTTGGCTCAGGAAAATAGTTTGAGGCCAGGCCGAAGCTCCTCCTCCCTTTGCATTGGTGTTCTGATCTAAATTGGTCCACTGCAATGTTTTGGAATTGTATTCCCATGAGGAATTTAACTAGTGCTTAAGAGCTGCAGACTCTAACCTGGAGAGTTGGGTTTGATTCCCCGCTCCTCCACATGCAGCCTGCTGGGTGACCTTGGGTCAGTCACAGTTCTCTCAGAGCTCTCTCAGCCTCACCTACCTCACAGGGTGTCTGTTGTGGGGAGAGGAAGGGAAGGTGATTGCAAGCCACTCTGAGACTCCAAGTGAAGAGTAGGATATAAATACAACTCTCCTCCTCCTCCTCTTTTCTTCTTTCATCTTTATGTTCCCAATGTTCACATGTAGAACAGATTTTGAAGTAGTTATATATTTAGCACGTGGTATTTTTGGCCGCTGTGTGGGCTGCTCCTGAATCCGCTTCAAGGCCATGGGCTGCAAGCAAACCACTGGCTAAGAGCCCCAGCAGTGGGACTGACATCCTGCATCCTTCTCTTCCACCAGCAAAGTCGGAAGCCTTTGTTCAGCCTAAGGAGGAGCCCCCCTCTGACTCAAATGACCTGTTGGCTGTAGGAAGAGTCCCTTCCATCACAGGAAGTCTCCTTCGGCTAGAGGAAGGCTTCCAGTTTTGCTAAGCTGAAGCTACTGTCCGGAGCATGTGCAAAGACTGGTTTTCCAGGGCGCATTCCTTATAGGAACATGGAAACACAGAGCTGGAAGGAACCCCAAGGGTCATCTAGTTCAGCCCCCTGTACAATGCAGGAAATTCACAGGTATTTCCCCCTCCACTCCCCAGTGACCCCCGCTCTATACCCAGCAGGAGGCAAAAATAAAACCCCACTCCAGAATACCTGGACCATTTTGGCCTGGAGGAAAATTCCTTCATCACCCGGAAGTGGTAATCAACATTACCCTGGGCTTATAAGAAAGGACTACAACAGCTGAGCACTGGCTCATTCTGTCTCTCTGTGTGTGCGTGCATGCACAAGAATGTGCTTTTAGGGAGCGAGAGACCGGAGTTCATAGAATCATAGAATGTTAGAGTTGGAAGGGACCTTGCAGGTCGTCTAGTCCAGCCCCTTGCACTCTGCAGGAGCATAGCTCACAGAAAACCTTGGAATTCTTCTTCCAACAGGGTGCATTTTTTTAATGCAAGGGCAAACAGAAACCTCCCAGCTGGTAAGAGCTTGCAACAGTCCAAAATCAAGCAAACATTTAATAGGAGGTAAATTGTAGGAGACACATGCTGAAGGCAATTAACATTTATTAAAGCTGTAATGGGAGGCAAGTAAAGGAAGGAATGAGATCTTTCTGTTGCTTGCAGGTGCTCCGCAGGACGTCTGCTCGATATCTGCCAGTCCAACTGCTTGCACTTCCCCAGTGCCAGTCATGTGGAGGGAAACGCAAGACCAGATGCTTTATGAGAGAGAAAACCAAAGTCAATTAGGAGAAAGCCAGGCGAAGCGAGTGGTATAATTCATCCAAATTTGGCTAGGGACGCCAGATGAAAGGGGCTTTATTGTTATGTATACGATCAGGCAGGAGGATGGATTGTGTGATGTTCTTATGTTCAGATAATGAAAAGAGCGGCGGCTGTCTTCAAACTACCTGGCTCCAGAAATGCTCGATCTCCTGCCGGATCCCTCTGTAACCTACTGCCAAGTGACAATCAGCACAGACGAACCCTTGACAGACAGTTCACAGATGCTTGCCCATGTGCAGTCAAGCTTCCATGCACATCTCCATACTACATCACCATTTCCCGTGGCTATCCCCATCGACTGTGGCATCCAGTCCCTCAGTGGTTATTCACGAGATTTCCTACTTAATGACTTACACGTGTTAGATGCCGCGCTCTGTCCCATATCAGTAGAACAGGGAGTCCAGGAGCACCTTAAAGACTAACAAGATTTGTGGCAGGGGAGGAGCTTTCCTGAGTCACTGCTCACTGCCACCAGTTTTGTTTGTCTTGAAGGTGCTCCTGGACTCTGGCTCTTTTCAGATCTGAAGAAGTGAAGCAGTGACTCAGGAAAGCTCCTGCCCCTGCCCCAAATTTTGTTAGTCTTTAAGGTGCTCCTGGACTCTGGCTCCTTTCTCCTGCTGCAGACAGGATTGACTACCCATCTTGATCTGCCCCAAATAGCTGTGTTACTCAGTGTTTGTAACTGGCAAATGCAAACCAGTGGTCCTTCCCAAGAGCAATTTGCACAGGCCCTCAGTGCTTCATGGGAATTGTAGTTCTCCCCTCCATCAAATTCTGATTGCTTGCCTCAGCAAGTCTCTGGAGGGGCAGAATAGAAATTCCCCAAACAGACAAACAGAGGGCACAACTGGGAGAGGTGGGTTCAAATCCTCGCTGTGCTATGAAACTGTCTGGGTGACTTTGGGCTGGTCCCTCTGTCTCGGGCGAGGGTTGTTGTGAGGTTAAAAGGAGGAGAAAATTGTAGGTTGTCCTGAACTCCCTGGAGGAAGGGTGGGATTAAAAAAAGGAAGAAGAAGAGGAGGAGGAGGGGGAGGAGATTGGATTTATACCGCACCCTTCACTCAGAGTTGCAGAGTGGCTTACAAACTCCTTTTCCCTTCCCCTCCCCTCAACAGACACCCTGTGAGGTAGGTGGGGCTGAGAGAGCCCTTTCCAGAACTGCCTTTGAGAGAACAGCTCTGACAGAACTATGGCTTGCCCAAGGTCATCCAGCAGCTGCGAGTGGAGGAGTGGGGAATCAAACCCGGTTCTCCCAGATTAGAGCCTGCGTACTTAACCACTACACCAAACTGCGCACAAACCACTAACCAAGTAGAGAAGGGTTGGGGTAAGAGTACTCTGACTACAGTAAGAGTAGTTCAGCAGTGGAATCAGCTGCCTAGGGAGGTAGTGAGCTCCCCCTCACTGGCTTCAGGAAGCGGCTGGATGGACACACTTTTCCGGGATGCTCCAGGGTGATTCTGCACTGAGCAGGGGGTTGGACTAGATGGCCTGTATGGCCCCTTCCAACTCTATGATTCTACCCACAAATCTAGCATCCTTGCTGGGAGCAGAAGTTGCAGTCAATAACTGCCAGAATTCATAAACCTGCCCTTCATTATTGGCTTAAAAACAATTAGGAAGGAGTGACTCTAGATTGCCGGGAAGCTCATTTTTCTAATGCCCACCTTCCTACACACCAAGAATCTGGGTTCTCTGTGTTGTTTGAGAATAGGGTTAACCCAGGGAAAAGTTGAAGCTTCAGTTATAGCTGAGCTTGATGACACGGTGAGGCTAGAGGAGCTGGTGGCAGTTGTTCAGCTGGGGAGTGGAATGTTGCACAGTAGCATCACCCAGGTAGACTTTCTGCTGGAAAAGAAGAAGAACGCACTCTCTTTTGTGCTTACGATTTTGCTCTCTCCTACATGAACCATATTTGATGTTTATATGATGCAGAAACCTATCTGTGCAAAACCCCTGGTGGAAACATGTGCAATGTTTGGGAATCCTGAATGATTCAAACATCACTGCCATCTCTGGATAATTCACAGTATATCCCCAGTAGATTTTGAGGCTTGGAAGCAGATCAGAGATATCTTCCAGCTGCGGTCCTTTCAGGGTCTTTTGGAGTTCATTCTGCTGTTGAGTGAGACATGCGGAGGCCGAATGATGGATGGACATGAACTCCACAGCACGGCAGCGCCACAAAATGCCTACACTCCTGGGGATTCTCTTCCAAAGTCCCGCTCTCCAGCTTGATAAAGTCCTAGTCCATATACCGGGACCAAACAAGATCAGGCTCTCTATCAGGGCCAAAAGAGGAGGAGGAGGAGGAGGAGGAGGAGGAGGAGGAGATTGGATTTATACCCTGCCCTTCACTCGGAGTTTCAGAGCAGCTTACAAATTCCTTTCCCTTCCCCTCCCCACAACAGACAGCCTGTGAGGTAGGGTGGGGCTGAGAGAGCTCTGACAGAAATGGCTCTTTTTCAAGAACAGCTACACCAAACTGGCTCTCTCACTGAGTGGAAGAATGCCACTCAGTGCCTTAAAGGCATGGCATTGTGAACTAGAATGGGCCTTCCCATGTAGGGTTGCCAGCCTCCAGGTGGGGTCTGGAGATCAGCTCCCCTGGAGAAAATGGCTGCTTTTGGACTCTAGGGCACTGTACCATACTGAGGCCCCTCCCCAGCCCCCGCCCTCTCCCTGATCCACCCCCAAAGTCTCCAGGTGTTTTCCAACCCAGACCTGGCAACCATATTCCCAGGGCTCTTTTTGTAGCAGGAACTCCTTTGCATATTAGGTGACACACCCCTAATGTAGCCAATCCTCCAAGAGCTTACAGTAGCTCCTGTAAGAAGAGCTTTGTAAGCTCTTGGAGGATTGGCTACATTAGGGTGTGTCGCCTAATATGCAAAGGAGTTCCTGCTACAAAAAGAGCCCTGCATATTCCCATGCCTGAGATAGGCTTACCAGCCTCCAGGTGGGACCCAAAGATCTCCTGGAATTAGAACTGATCTCCAGGTGACAGAGTTCACTTCCCCTGGAGAAGATGGCTACTTTGGAAAGTGGATTCTATGTCTTTATACCCCGCTGAGATCCTAGCCCTCTTCAAACCCCTCCCTCCCCAGGCTCCACCCCCAAATATTCTCTGGGTTTTTCCCAACCCAGACTTGGCAACTCTAGCCTGAGATCACTCAGCTTCCAGACCCACATGTGGTTAACCCTAAGAGGAGTTGAAAGTGTAACTGTTAACCCTGATAGCTGGACGACACCCCCAAGTTCAGAGGCAGGCCTTCTCAGATTGTGAGATATTGGGGAGCAGCTGGCAGGCGAGGGCTGTCACCAGCAAGTCACCTGCTGTCACCTGCTTAGGAGGCAGGCGAGGGCTGTCACCTGCTTAGGAGCTTTCTGGTGACCTCTGTGTGATCACTGCTAGACTAGGGTGCTGGACGAGATGGGCCTTCAGTTGAATCCTGCAGGGCTGCTCCTATGTTCTTCGGCAAATTATAAAGCCAAATGGAAGAGGTGAGATGGGAACTGGTGCCCTCCTAGTCGCTCCTTTTCAGCAGCTCACCTGACCACACATGAAGCTGCCTTATACTGAATCAGGCCCTTGGTCCACCCAAGTATTGTCCACTCTGACCAGTAGGAGCTCTCCAGGGTCCCAGGCAGAGGTCTTTCACATCACCTACTGCCGGATACTTTTAATTGGAGATGCCGGGGATTGAGCCTATGTCCTTCTGCATGCCAAATATATGCTCTGCTGCTGAGCCACAGCCTATCCTCATTGAATAAAACTGCACATTATTCATTTGCATTTTTGATACCGCCCCCCCCCCACCTGGGGCCCACTTATCAAGGAAGGCTTGGCTAATGTTCAGTGAATTGTTACAAGAAATTATGGTCAAGGGACGGAGACTCGGTCTCTGCACTGCCTTTAATTAACGCCCAGTTAATAGACTGATTGTAACTGAACCTTAATTGTGGAGCTTCTTGTTCTTTGACCTTCCCTGAAAAGACGGGTTTTTAATAAATGGGTGCAGCACTTCCATTTCTCTTGGCGGAGCTTGTGGAGAAGACCTTCCCGGTGGACTGTACCCACGGTTATGATAAAAGCTGCAATTTTGATTCTCCTTTGTGCTCAAGGGCCGAGGTAGGTAAGAAGTGTTCCGTGTTGCATGTGCTAAAAGCTTTCCGGAGACAATCTAACCAGCATTCAAGCTAGGGGGGGAAATTGCCTCTCGAAAAGCTAATCTCCGCTGCTGGAGACCAAATGTCAAATTGTAGGAAAATGCTGCCCTGGCTGTCTTAATGCTCTCATCCTTTTCATAGTTAGGAACTAATTGGAAGAAAGGAAGACGCTTCCCCCCATGGGAGAAAGAAGGAAAAATCCATTTCACATCAAACCTGTCCAACACCTTCTCTGAAGCAGCACGGGTGGAGGCCTAATTCTCAGGTGAGGTCAACCTGGGAAAGGGCTGTACCACTGCTGGTGGGGAGGACTGAAAAGACTGAATGTGTCTCCAGACAACAAAAATACCCACCCAGGAAATAAGCAGATCACGGAGAGGAGTTCTACCCTAGCTTTCTCCATGACTTGTTTGTTTTCTATGCAGAAGAAGAAGCGATGAAGAGATTGGATTTATACCCCGCCCTTCACTACCCAAAGGAGTCTCAGAGCCGCTTACAATCTCCATTCCCTTCCCCTCCCCACAACAGACACCCTGTGAGGTAGGTGGGGCTGAGAGAGCTCTCTCGAGAACTGCCCTTTCCAAAATAGCTCTGAGAGAACTTGTGACTGATCCAAGGTCACACCAGCAGCTGCATGTGGAAGAGTGGGGAATCAAACCTAGTTCTCCCAGATTAGAGTCCATGCTCCTAACTACTACACCAAACTGTAGTTGGATTATTCCTCCCTCCCCCGTCTCTGCCTCTGGTATGATTGGTTGATTCAAATGCTCCCACCACAAGGGTATAGCAGAAATACCTATTCTCATCCGAGGATGCCTTGTGTCTCGGCTTGACTGGCCGCTTTTTGACCCTGAAGGCCTGCTCAGAATAGTAACTCATGCAGAAACACAGAGGACAGGCTCTTCTGAAGAAGATGAAACTCTCTCCATTTCTACATGGCATTTTAGGGTGCTATTCTGTGCAAATTGTTATTTTAATGATGTTTTAATTGTATTATTTTGTTGTTGTACACCGCCCTGAGCCCATCTGGGGAGGGCGGGATATAAATCAAATGAATGAATAAATAAATAAAATTGCACCATTCTGGTTTCAATTGATTCACAGAAATGGCATCTTGGAGCACAGGTGAACTTAATGGACTGCAAGGTATAGGAGAGATTCTAATTGGTTTTGTGGCTGCTGGAAAAAAAACAGAGCCTCCTCGTTTGATGGATTGGCTCTGCTCTGGAACCTGGAATCCTGGCGGCTTCAGCACGCCGTGACTCGTTTCTTACGGAGGAGGTAGGCGACAGCATTTGCTCTAGGATTTATAAGGAGAGCTTCCGTACGTTTGCTAGGTTTTAAATGGGCCTTAAGGAAAGACTGAAATCTGTTGGGTGTCGAGGGGACCAATCCCAGAAGTATTTCTGACAGGTTTTAATGGAGGATTTTAAATATATATATATATATATATATATATATATATATACAGAGTAAATCCCAAGAGGGCAATATTGCAGACTTCTTTTCCTCCCAGAGAAGTATACTTTAAACATTTGTATTGTGCTCTCTGTCCGTGAGGAATAGGAAAACGTATGCCACTAGTTTCAGCAGAGAAGGTACTGAAACTCTGAATGCGATATTTCTGCCGTAATTGTATTGTTACACAAACTGGTGAGAAAAAAGAAACTTTATTTGCTTTTGTTTTCCCTCCGACTCTTGATTATTTCCTCAGTACAAGGCACAAATTCTGTAATTTCTATGGTCATTATGTATCCCTGGTTATTAACACCCTACATCTCTCAAGATGGTCTGATTAGGTCACCTCCCAAGGTAGTCTGAGAAAAAGAATGGCTGAAGAAGGCCATTAGTGAGGCGCGGAGGAAACCCCAGGTGGCCAGCTTGAAAAGTTCTCAGGAGGAGGCAACAGCAGATAGAGGTAACTTTCCATTTCCACAGTGTCCTGGCGCTTCGGTTTTCACTGCTTGTGAATAAGAAGGGGAGAGAAAATAATCTCTCTTCAAAATGGGACACGCTAAATCTGTGTGTTTTGTGTTTGTGTCAGGGTTTCACCAACCATCCTCACTTCCTAACTTCCATACATTTAGTGAAATAATTGCTCCATGCAGTAGAATGCTGCAAACAATCAGGTATCCTGTTATTTGCAGGGTCCCTTCAGGCCTGTAGCTACAGCGGGGCCTCGTGGGGCCTGGCCCCCCTAACTTACCGCCAAGCCCCCCAACTTCCCATCCAGCCCAGCCCCCCAAAATCCTTATTTTATTTTTTCATGCTGCAGTGTAGCCACACCACACCACACCGCACTATCACCTCCACCGAGCCTGCCTACTGGAGCCAAGCCCATCTGCTGGAGTCCTGCCTCTACCCTCACCCCACGACTTCACCAGCCAGCCCTGCCTTCCATTCCCACACTATGAGATGGGGCACCACTGGACGGGATGTGGGAAAGAAGCAAAGTGGCAGAGGGGGCAGGGTGGTCAATCCAACACCTCCTCTCTCTTGGTTTTCATCCCTGTTCTGATCATGGTGTGGTGATGACCACCATGGCAGAAGCTGCAGCAGTGGTGGGCTCCCTTTCCACCTGCCCCACACCCCCAACTTTTGGAAATGCCCCGACTTAAAAAATCCTGGCTATGACCCTGGGTGCCTTCGTGTTGGAAATGTATTGGGTTGTGCACACAGAGAGCTCTCTTCAAACCTTTTGCTGCAAGTGGGTACGGATGGAGGCCCATCTCGGGAGGAGGGTTGCCAAAAGGCCAAGGACAAGGCAGAGACTGGTCTCCCATTTCACTTAAGTAAAATATTCCCCTCCACTGATGGAAGAAATATGACGGAACCCAGATCCTGTGACATGTAGCATCAGCCGCCACCACCAGGGCCGCCTGGTCCACAAAGGAAGAGGGAAACAATACAGAGTTATCTCGTGGCTGAAGGCCATCTGCTGTTGTAGGCTTCAGGCCACTGCAGGTTCTACCCAAGCAACTGAAAACTTCCTGGCTGGTCTTCATTTGCCTCTGAGGATGAAGAGAGATGCAGGGACGGACTCCATTACTCAGAAGTGGCACCAGAAATCCTACCTCGATTAACAGATCTTCGCCTACATTGATGAGTGAGGGTATCCCTCCGTCTTTAGAGATGTGGAGGTAGAACCTTCCTCACTCCTCCTCTGAGCCCTCCACATCTGTCACTTCAGTTCTTATCATCTCGAAAATTCCTTCTTCTCAGCCTCTTCCCTTTGTCACAACTGTACACCAGTTGGCTGCGTACGGAGTCTGACACAGGCAAATACCCAAGCGATATTTCCCCTCATTATCAAGGTTAGAGTCCGTTATTGTTATTGTTGTTATCATCGTCACCAGCGTTTTTGTTTGTTTTATATGGGTGCGTGGGAGTGTGCGTGCACCTGGAAGTCATGGCGTCCTCTGATGACTGACCCCTACTGGAGGGCTGGGGGATATTCAGAGAGGGAGCTGAATAAACCCTGCCCCCACCTCCCGACTGCTGGTATCCCAAGGAGGTCTCCCATCAAGGACTTACCAGAGTTGACCCTGCTTAGCTTCTGAGAACTGATGAGATCCAGCTTGCCTGGGCTATCCAGGTCAGGGTGGGTTCATCGTCACCATCATCATCATCGGTAACACGTTTTTATCCCGCCTATCCTTGTGGTTCAAGGCAGCTGAGAATAACAGTTAAAAACATTTTCTGTTAAAACCAGAAATAAAGTAGGAATCCCCAAATCTCTCCCCCCCTCCTTAAAAGATGAACTGCCACGGACCCCCCCCCCAAACCCCGGCCTCCTGGCAGGCCTTGCAGCACCCCCTGAAGCTCTCCTGGGAGAGGGCCTCTCCTCACCTCTTCATGGAAGCTTAAGGGGATGGATGAATTCCTTTTCCGGAGAAATGGCAGCAGTCTTATTAACATTTTCCTGGGAGCCCCTGCAAGGGAACTCGAGCCGAGCAATTCCTCTTGGCTCGGCTCAGAATTAGCTCAATATTTATGAGCTTTCTCAGAGAATTCTTGGCTGCAGCGGCCGGCTTTTCCGAGAGTTCTCTGGCAGCTATAATGCAACAGTCCACAGTATCCATTTTCAGCTGTCCCCCAGCATTTCATCTGTTTTACATCCAAATCACAGGCACAAAACATAGTTCACAGAGAGCTGTGTTAAAACCTCCAAAGGGTATTTTAAAGCTCCTGAGTGCAGCTGGCAAACTCAGGGAAAGTCCAGATCCTAGAGAATAGGGAAAGGGTGCAATTTTCATGCTGGTCAAACCCAGCAGAGAGGAGCTCCCTAAACTAAGCCCAAAACTAACAGTTAGCAAAATGTATTATTGTCCTAATACATAAAGCCAATTTTATCGCCCTTTTGTTGCCATCGAGCCTAGCCAAAGTTAGCAGACCAATAACCCGTTTCACATCAGGCCCACACAGCTTCCAACAGCCATGTAACCCCCAGAAGATCTTAAATTCCATCAGCAGTCCCTCCAAATAGGGCTGGAATTAGAATCATAGAATCGTAGAATTGGAAGGGGCCTCCAGGGTCATCTAGTCCAACTCCCTGCACAATGCAGGAAATTCACAAATACCTTCCCCCTACACACACACACACACAAGTGACCCCTGTTCCATGCCCAGAAGATGACAAAAAAACCCTCCAGGAACCCTGGCCCAACTGGCCTGGAGAAAAATTGTGTCCTGACCCCAAAGTGGTGATCAGCATTTCTCTGGGCGTGTAAGAAAGGGCCACGAGAACTAAGCACTGATGCAACCCATCCAGCCCTCCCTCTCGTGATCTGTTGCATGAGCACATTTCACATGAACACATGAAGCTGCATATTGGATGAAGCCATTGGTTCAGCAAAGTCGGTGTTGTGCCCTGTATCCTCTCTACAACAGCCCCATGAGGTAGGTCAGGCTGAAAGAGAGCGGCTGGTCCAAGGTCCATGACTGAGTGGGAATGTAAAGCTTTGTCCTGTAGATCCTGCCTGGGCCTCATCAGATCTTGGAAGCTAAGTTGGATGGGAGACTACCAAGGAATACCACGGCTGCTACACAGAGGAAGGCAACGGCAAACCACTTCTGAATGCCTCCTGCCTTGAAAATTGGCATAAGTTGGCTGCAACTTGAAAGCACTTTACACACACACACACCTGTAAATCTTAGTATAACACTCTCCCCATTCCACCATGCTGGTGTCCAAAAAGCCCCAAGAAGGCTCCTCTCTGTAGGGTGCCAAAGCCACTCAGGAATATTCGGAGGAACTTTCTCAGCTAGTCTTATTTTCGTTCAGACCAAATTAACGTGAACAAAAAAATGAAGTCTACCGTAGACTTCCTGAGCAGCATACCTAGATCCAATGGGAGGGAGGGAGGGAGGGAGGGAGGGAGGGAGGGAGAGAGAGAGAGAGAGAGAGAGAGAGAGAGAGAGAGAGAGAGAGAGAGAGAGAGGTGTCAATATATCCAGGCTCAGATCTACTCCAGATTCTAATACTCTGGAACACCTAACAAAATATAGCCCAGATTGCTGAATCTTAAGACTTATGTAAAAACAAAACAGGGACAACAGAGGCAAGTATCAGACAACAGGATCTGTCCCTGGTTTTAAGGACATGCAATCTGAAGATGGTTAGCAGAGTCCCCCGCTGCTCTCCGCGATCCCTGACTTGCTGATGAGGTGGCCGAGGTCTATTTTTCTTTTGTAGACTAGTGAGCGAGCAGTCTTTAAATTCCCTTTGGCCTGGCGCAGCCTCCCCCCGCCCTCCCCGCCCCGTCCCTTCAGCTGGTGGTGTCTGCCCCCTCCCTCTCCCATAAGCAGCAGCGCTGGCATTTCGGAAGGCACAAAGTCCTTAATTAAGACTGGTTTTCCGAAGTGAACGCTCAAGTGACTTTAAATCAATTAGCAAATGTTTGCAAAGTGCTTTAAAGCTAGGGGGGGGGGCATACAGCCAGTGCATATTGTTGTTTGAGTTTTAGGGTTTCTTTAATTAACTTTAGGAAAAGCTGACAGAATTGGAGAAGCTGGGAGAATGGGCGCATTTCATTAGCACGTTCTCTGTTGATCACACTTGCAACAATAGGAAAAGCAGTACTGAGGAAAAAACCCACACATTTGGGTCTAAATATTATTCCACGGTGGTAAGCAGGGCGGGAGGTGTTTGGGGCTGAGCGGCAGGGAAGGAGGCTCTTCAGGGTCTCAAGCATCATTTTGGTTTATGAAAAGAAGGTAGAATGCCATTGCCAGAGGCCTAGTGGTAGAGCCTCTGTTTTGCATGTAGAAGGTCCCGGGGTCGATCCCTGGCATCCTCAGTATAAAGGATAAGGTAGAACATGATAGGAAAGACCACTCCTGGTGGCCTTGGAGAGTCAATGCCAGCTAGAGTAGATGATCCTGACCTTGACAGACTGAAAGAGCCAGTCTGAGAGTAGTGGTTAGGAGTGAGGATTTTAGTCTGGGAGAACCGGGTTTGATTCTCCACTCCTCCACATGCAGCTGCTGGTATGACCTTGGGTCAGTCACAAGTTCTCTGAGAGCTGTTCTCTCAAGAGCAGTCCTCCTCCCAAGAGCTCTCTCAGCCCCACCTACCTCACAGTATGTCTGTTGTGGGGAGGGGGAGGGAAAGGAGATTGTAAACCGCTCTGAGATGCCTCCAGGTAGTGAAGGGTGGGTATCATCCAATCTATTCTTCTTCTTCTTGAAGGGATTAGGCCGATTCATGTGTTCGTAAGGGGCTGTGACTTAATGACAGAGCACCTGCTTGGCATGCAGAAGGTTCTGGGCTCCAGTTGAAAGGGTTTAGGTAGCTCGTGATGTGGAGAGCCATTGTCAGAATCCACAAGAATACACAACACCAACCTGGCTCTATAGAAGACAGCCTCATGCTTTCAGTCACAGTTTTCAGAAGAGGTGCTGTGGTTCGATAGTAGAGCATGGGCTTTGCGTGCAGGAAGTCCCAGGTTCAGTTGCTGGTTTCCAGTTAAAAAAAGAAGCTGGGGGCAGCAAGTGCTGCAAAAGACTTCTGCTGGAGGCCCTGGAGAGCTGCTCCAGTCAGAGGAGACAAAACACCTTGGTGGACCGACAGGCTGACTCCGCAGAAGGCGGCTTCGTGTGTTCATGGCTGCAAACAAAGTTCTGACCCTCTCTGGGAATGCAAAGTCAGCAGTGCCCCCAGCCCCAGAATAAATCATGGAGGTCGGACGGCTGCTTAAGTCGGTGGAGGGTGAGAAAGTTGTCTGCTGCATCGTGACTCAACAGGACTCCTTCCTTTGGAGGAGGTGGCTACCACCCATGACAGGTAGCTTTGAGGTCTGGGGCGGAGCTCGAATGCAGAGGGCATGAACGGACAGACCGATGGAAATGCCAAGGCTCTGCTTGACCAGGACCAGCAAGATCGCAGAAAGAGAGGAAATCTCATTTCCCTCCACCCACCCACCCCACTCTCCCTCTCTGCATCGGATGCTTCTTGTTCTTCCTTCTCTTGTCTGTGTTTTCTGTCCTTCCTGCCTTCCCTGGCTTTGGCTCTACTGCCCTTCCTCCTGGAGCAATTTTGGACTTCTAAAACAACCCAAAATGCTGTCTGAACTATTCTGACCTAGGCAAGCCCAATCTCGTCAGATCTCAGAAGCTAAGCAGGACCAACCATGGCAAGTACCTGGATGGGAGACCTCCATGGAATACCAGGGCTGGGATGCAGAGGCAGGCAATAGTAAGCCACCTCTCGGAAACGTCCAAGCCCCACGAGGGGTCGCCAGAAGTCAACCATGACTTCCAGACATACACACACACACCAATATTCATCAGAAAAAAAGAGTACATCCCAAAACACTGTCTGAACCACAAGTTCTTGGTATACATGCACATCTATGCATAATGTCTAAGGTATCTATACATGTCTCTTCCCTTGGGTTTTTTTTTTTAATCCCTATTATTTTTATTACATCAGATTTTTGTACACACTGGGAGTTGCCGTTTGTCAGTTCCAGTGGAGGCTGGACCCATTTCGCAGATCATTTGATCCGCACAGAGCCTGCCCTTGCCTATTACGCGCAAGGGTTAAAATGGTTTTGTGGGCGAGCAGCTGTTGTGGTCCAACTTAAAGGCCATTGTATTTTCTCTTGTACACACATGCTTTGAGTTTTGGAAGCTATCAGGCTGCTTGGGTTTAACAACCTGTTAGTAGTTCCCTCCCGCTTTTGTGACCAGCGTATGGAATTTTGGATATTTGCAGTATCACCCAAGTGAAAGACAACATTCTTTCTTCTACTTTGCGACCGGATTTCTGAACCATGTGGCTGTGCCAACTTCTTTTGAACCAGTTCGGCTTCCCTTGCAGGAGACACGCAACTTTTAAAGGAAAAAGCTGAGACGGGAGAAACTTGTGCCGCGAAGCTGAAAGACTCGGCTGTGGTCTTTATTGGCCTTCCTAAATAATCGAAAGAGTTTGTTTCTTGTGAAACCTTTGTTTGTCAGGTGTCAGCCCGGGGACACCTTTTCATGTGCGAGTTTCAAAGCCCTGGTGGTATAGCGACAGATCCCCTTAGTATGGCTGCACCACCAACGGGAGTGCTTCTATTTATTAGAAAACAGTTTGAGGACAGCCAGGACTAGATGCATCCCTCACACACCCTGTGCTGACAGAAGGAAGCACAAGCGAATCAAGGCAGTGTACACCAATGTCTTCAGTCCCTACTGAAGTATCATTCAGTTGTCTTTCTGATAGGGTCACCAGGTCCCCCCCGGGCACCGGTAGGGGATGGGGGGGTAGGGTTGCCAGATCCAGGCTGGGAAACTCCTGGAGATTTGGGGGTGGAGCTTGTGGAGGATGGAGACCTCAGCAAGGCACAATGCCATTGCGTCTACCCTCCAATGCATCCATTTTCTCCAGGGAAATTGGTCTCTGTAGTCTGGAGATGAGCTGTCATTCCAGGGGTTCCCCAGGTCTCACCAGGAGGCTGGCATCCCTACTTTCTGAGGAAATTGTACTCCTTTCTGGGATCTTTCCTAGGCATGCTCGAACACCTGCTGATGAACAGGGACCTGATGTTTCGATGATGGGATGAAGAGTTCGTTGATCTGTTTGTCCGGATTCGGCAGGTTTCTTCACCACATCCCTTTCTAGCCATGCAGGACAGAGCAATTGACTTTCCACGCTCCCATGTTCTCACACAGTCCAGTTGATAGATTGAGGTAGGCAGCCGTGTTGGTCTGAAGCGGCAGAACAAAGTTTGAGTCCAGTGGCACCTTTGAGACCAACGAAGTTTTATTCAAGGTATGAGCTTTCATGTCCAAGCACATTTAGAATCATATAGAGTCGGAAGGGACCTCCAGGGTCATCTAGTCCAACCCCCTGTAGAATGCAGGAAGTTCACAAATACCTCCCACACACACACTCCAGTGACCCCTGTTCCATGCCCATGAGATGGCAAAAGATCTCCAGGATCCCCGGCCAAACTGGCCTGGAGAACAGTTGCTTCCTGACCCCAAAGTAGTGATCAGCATTTCCCTGGTGAAAGTAAACAAAGAAAAAGAAGAAAGGGCCACAAGAACTATTTTTGGGCAGGAACGCACAGGAACAGAGTTCCAGCTGGCTCCTGAGTTGGCCACGCCCATCAGGAACTCATTAGCATAACAGGCCACACCCAACAGCAGAAACTCATTAGGACTGGCTACAGGAGGGGTGTGTGGCCTAACATGCAAAGGAGTTCCTGCTCCAAAAAAAGCCCCGGGTTTTGACAACAAACAATGTAAACAGAATAAGAAGCAAAAGGCAGGTGTGGCTGGATGACCCCACTTCTGGTAACACGGGGGTGTGGCCTAATATGCTAATGAGCTGTCCTATCAGGGGTGTGGCCTATTATGCTAATGAGTTCCGGCTGGGCTTTTTTTGATCCTTCCGGTCTCTTACTCCAGAAAACCCCTCCCGAAAACCACTTACATGATGCCACCACCTTTCTCTTCTCCCAGATTCCCCCTCAAAGCCCACTTCTGTTTGGAGCATTTGGCGCAACCACTTCAGCTTCATCCCGTACGGAAACTAGGGATACTCGAGGATGTCTCCCCTGCTCAATTTCATTACCAGATTTGATCCGTCTGCTCACTGTCATGACAAACTGAACTTCTTTGCCATTTTTATTTGTTTCCCCCATTCAGCCCATTTATTTACCTAACAGGCTTAGCCTCTCTCACTAGATGTGATGTCAGGATGTGCCCTGTAGATTGTACGGCCTGGGTAACCACGGCCCATTTCTCCATGCAAATGCTGAATGTGTAAATACATTGCAGAAGAGGATTGAAAGCGCAGTCACACACACAACCTCAGAGAATCGCGTACCACTGCCGTGTTCATTCAGTCCATCCGCCATCTTAAAGATCAGATTCTGATGATAGATAACCTGACCTTTAAGAGGCTCCTCCGTTATGGAGAAAGGAAATCATTCGGCAAGGCACACACAAAACACTTAATTTTTCTTTAAAAACCATAAAACTGACAATCATATGCTTGCAATACAGCTACAGAGCACAGTTTCTGGTCGCCTAAGCCCATGGACTGCAGTGGATTTAGACAAGAATAACTCTATTTAGGGCCGGACTATAGCCTTCCCACTCTCTTTCACCACCTATACAGTTTAAGCCCTATGAATCTCACCGCATCAGGGAATCCATGTTCATACATTCGTAAATGAAACCCAGCTGAAAGACATATAACTGAGCTGAACTTTCCCTGAATTCCCACCTTTACCGTCCCTTGTAGCTGATTCTTCCCATCTGCTGAATTTTGTAATCTAAGTTCTTTGGGGCAAAGATCAGTCGAGTTAATTTGGCTGAGGCAGCAGATGTCCATGTATGGCCTCCCTGAGGTTCTTGTCACCCACTTAACAACTGCCGGCTGTTATTTATATATTTTTTCTTTCTGTTATCAGCTTACGACCGCCATTTTAATATACGACGATGTTTAAACGTTTTATTTTTTTTATTGTATTAAATGAAATACGTACTGTATAAATGAAATGCTGTTACCTGCCCTGAGCCGGGAAGGGCGGGCTATAAATATAAATAAATAAACAAAATAAATAAATTTGCAAAGCTCCATACACAATGATGGCAAAGCTCCATGTATAATGATGGCAAAGCTCCATAGTGATGGCATTAAAGGACATCCTACCTGAGTTTTTGCTTCGCTATTTAGACTAGATTCTAACTCCAGCACAATGTATGAAAGGGTAGACCACTTGCCGTCATGTTCCTTACCACCACTGCTTTGCTATCAGATGGGGTTCAACATGTTGAAGCAAATTTGAAATCCCCCACTGCAATAAAATACTAGAGAAGTATAACTAAGAGTTTCAGTAAAGGTTGTGAAATTTCTGGGAATGGGGACAAGGGTCTGTACATCCCTAAAAGTGGATATAACATATTCCAATAAATAATGTTGAAGCTCTTGACCCAGAGATCACCAGGGTTACAAGAAGATCAGGGACAAGAAGAAGACTAGGGAGCAGAAGTCCATCAGTGGCTATTAGCCACAGGGTATAGATGGGAACTCTCAGTCTGGGGCAGGTGATGCACTCTATTCTTGGTGCTGGAGGGGGCAGCAGTGGGAGGGCTTCTAGTGTCCTGGCCCCACTGCTGGACCTCCTGATGGCACCTGGTATATTTTGGCCGCTGTGTGACAGAGTGTTGGACTAGATGGGCCATTGGCCTGATTCAACATTGGCTTCTCTTATGTTCTTATGTTCTTAAGATATGGCATGCAACTCATGGCCTGCAGCAGTGGATGAGCGTGTGCTTTCTTAGCTACGCTGAAAGTTCAGCGGGACCTGAATATTCTCATCCAAATGGTGTCACACAGTGGTACTCAGTTTGTGGCTCAGGGAGAGCCACATTATTAATTAGCATCAACCAGAAGGGCCTCAGGGAGGGTCGCCGCTCACTTGTACCTCCAGTGGTGGCTGTTTCAAGATGGGGTCCACCTGCCAACTGCAAGCCCCCCTAGGCAGAAAACCTTCCCTACTTCCCTGAAACATGGGGCAGGTGCCACACTGGGGACTGGTGCACAGAAGAGCCACAGGTGGCATGTCAAAGAACCACATCTGGCTTCCAAGCCATGAAGCAAGTATCACCAGATGTGCAGCATGTGGGCTCATAGCGGATAACTCACTTTGGGATGCTCTTGTACCTCCAGATGTGCACATGCCACTTCCATTCCAACGAGGAAATTGTGTGTGGTTCTCCTTTCCTGGACCCAATAGGAAGGCTCTGCTCTACCTTCAAACATCACCATTTCCTACCCCAAGCCATTGGAATGCTTGTTGTCTGGAGATGATCCAGGTGGGCAGCCATGTAGGTCTGGAGCAGTAGAACAAAGTCTGAGTCCTCCAGGGGCACCCGCAAGAGCAACCTTGAATACCTGGGATAAAACTTTGTTGGCCTTAAAGCTGCCACTGAAGATGAGTGCATCCGTATGAAAGCTTACACCCTGATTTATTGATTTTAGACTTTTAGACTACCTTTCCCTGCAAGCAGGGCTCAGGCTGGTTTACAACAAGGCAAAAACAATAGAGAATTAGGCTAAAGCCATAATGACTGCAGCCATGAAATTAAAAGACGCCTGCCCCTTGGGAGGAAAGCGATGGCAAACCTAGACAGCATGATAAAAAGCAGAGACATCACCCTGCCAACAAAAGTCCGCACGGTCAAAGCAATGGTATTCCCAGTAGTAATGTATGGCTGCGAGAGTTGGACTATAAGGAAGGCTGAGCGCTGAAGAAGAGAATTATGGTGCTGGAGAAAACTCTTGAGAGTCCCTTGGACTGCAAGGAGATCAAATCAGTCAATCCTAAAAGAAATCAACCCTGACTGTTCCCTGGAAGGCCAGATCCTGAAGCTGAAGTTCAAATACTTTGGCCACCAAATGAGAAGGGAGCATTCACTGGAGAAGATCAATGAGGCTGGGAAAGATTGAAGGTCAAAGAAGAAGGGGATAGACAAAGGAGGAGATGGTTAGACAGTGTCATCGATGCAACGAACATGAAATTGAGCAAACTTCAGAGGATAGCAGAGAGACAGGAGGGCCTGGCAGTGTTCTGGTCCATGGGATCACGAAGAGTTGGACTTGACTGTGTGACTGAACAACAAAAAAGCCATAATAAAATACCACGTGATCAGTATAATCAATAGATAAAGATAGTCTGTTCCAAGATGGCGAGAATTCTAGAGAAGATTGCAGCTTCCCCTGTAGCCTCCTAAAGGGGTACAGGAGGGGAGGTGGGAGGTATGAGAGTGTAGGGGAGGGGGGAGTTATTGTCTCATTGCTGTCCTCAGCCAAAGGCCTGGTGGAACATCTCTGCCTTACAAGCCCTTTGGAAAAGGCAATCAATCCCGCAGGGCACAGATGTTCTCCGGCAGAGAGTTCCACCAGGTTGAGGACAGCCGGATCTCTCTCAGGCCGGGGACCACCAGGAGGCTTTCACTGCTGGAGTGTAATGCTCTGCTGGGGGCACACTGAGAGAAGCGGTCCTCTCTGTTGGTCTCAAGGGCGCCACCTGGACTCAGACTTTGTTCTGCTGCTTCAGACCAATACGCAGGGCCGGCTCCAGGTGTTTTTGCACACTAGGCAAGGACACCTTCTGGCACACACACACACCCACTGTTTCCTTGGCAAGGGCCAAGGAAGGGAAGGAGGTTTAAACCCCTTCCCTTCCATCTGAGTGCTGGCTTGCAAGGTGCCCTGCAGCTGCAGGGCGTGCCGGCAACCCGGGGAAGGGGTGGGGGTTTAAACCCCCTTCCCTTCTGTCTGAGTGCCTACTTGTCTGCGCGCCCCGCAGATGCAGGGAAAGAGCAGGGTTTTTGGCGGGGACGGGGGCTTTTGGTGCCCCTAAGGGCCGGTGCACTCCAGGCGAATGCCTAGTTCACCTAGTGAGCGAGCTGGCCCTGCCAATACGGCTACCCCACCTGCAACTCCTGAAATATTTTTATCAGTTGACAGTCCCAAAACTAAGAAGAGCTTTTACTTTGGCAAGACTGGACGTCCTTCCCTCAGCAGTTTTGGAGGGCAGATATAATAAAGTATCATAGGCTATGGTCACATAGAAGGGAGAAAATGCGGGCAGGAAGCGAGCCTGTTTGCCCTGCCTGCAATGACGCGTGTTTGTATGATCATACCTCCCGTCGAGTGCCCCACAGTTCCCAATGAGTACTGAGGCTAATTCAGTCAGCAGCTTTTCGACTACACTACTGTGAGCGCAACAGGATGCCCTGCCAACGACTCGGGACACCAGACAGATGTGTCTGTCTGATTGCGTCCCTTTAATCACGTGGGAATTGCATGTCTGCCATGGCTTCCAGTAAGTACTCTATACTCTAATAAAACATGCAGATGCTCATATCATACCACTGAAACCACTGGACATATGATTATGGAGTTCCCTATATTCAATGAGTTGAGGGCTAATTTAGTCAGCCCTTTACTTAAAGATATGGAACGGCTAAATGTGTGAGCCCAGGTGTCATGGCTACTATTGGATGCCAATGATCATGTCACCCTCTCAGTAGCAACATTCATAGGCGCAATAATCCAGTATAAGAGAAATAATACTGAGTAAGGTCTTTTAAAATACTTTCTTTGCTTCTAATTTCTGCTTAAGGTGATAGCCGTCTGAGCAGTACTAGATAGATAGATACCCACCTGAATCTATGTACAGATTTCTGTAAAACTTCTCTGAACTTTGTGTCTTCATTTGAGGAAGGAAGGGGACGGAGCTCTCTTTTTATAGCAGGGAATGAATTCTTTTTGTGTTTGAAGTTCACTGGAGGACAGAGATGAGCAAGTATTGTAAAGCCCCTGCACATGTGATGTAGTAAGACTGCTGCCAAAATTTGATTAAAAATATAAGCACCGTTCTAGGTATATAGATTTTGCCATCGAGTTTAAATTTTTTTAAAAACAACACCAAAACCTCTATAGCTGGAAATAATTAAAGAAGAAAACATCTCTTGATCATTTTTTCAGCCTTTTCTTTTCAGGCTATGTAATTTGAACATTGGTGGTAGCTTACTGTGTATAATCAGCAGCTCTGTTTCTCCATATAATCAGCTAATTCCCTCCTTTGAAATAAGCCATACAGCTACATGGTAAACAATATAATGAATGAAAGCTAGGCTATAATATCTTCGACAGCACTGGGCAAATCCCAGATACAAAAAAGCAAGGCTTTTCAAGCTTTGTCATAGGAAAGTCTTATATATGCAGGAGAGAAAAAAAAATAGTCCAAAGGAACCTTAAAGGCTTATTGTCACAGAACCTTTTGTAACCATCTGATCCTTTGGACACGCCAGGATTTGCCCAGACTGTCTTCTGAGTCAACAACAAAGAATGTATGAGAGAAAGATGAGGGAAAAGGGCAGGGCTACTTTTGAGCAGGAACGCACAGGAACAGAGTTTCGGCTGGCTCCGGAGTTGGCCACGCCCAGCAGGAACTCATTAGCATAATAGGCCACACCCAACAGCAGAAACTCATTAGGATTGGCTACATTAGGGGTGTGTGGCCTAACATGCAAAGGAGTTTCTGCCACAAAAAAAGCCCTGGGTTTTGACAACAAACAAGATAAACAGAATAAAAAGCAAAAGGTGGGTGTGGCTGGATGACCACCCTTCTGGTGAGCATGGGGGTGTGGCCTAATATGCTAATGAGCTGTGCGGTCATGGCGTGGCCTAATATGCTAATGAGTTTCTGCTATTGGGTGTGGCCTATTATGCTAATTAGTTCCTGCTGGGCTTTTTCTACAAAAATGCCCTGGA
Organism: Gekko gecko; assembly: GCA_029375565.1. Lineage (NCBI taxonomy): Eukaryota > Metazoa > Chordata > Lepidosauria > Squamata > Gekkonidae > Gekko > Gekko gecko. The sequence goes on from JAPDNY010000017.1 coordinate 23,095,431, forward strand.
AATGGGTGCTGACCTGGATGGCCCAGGCTAGTTGGATCTCATCAGATTCTCAAGCTAAGCAGGGTCAGCTCTGCTTGTTACTTGGATGGAAGATCACCAAAGACGTCCAGGGGCACTGCACAGCAGCAGGCAATGGCAAACCACTATGTCAGTTTGGTGTCGTGGTTAGGAGCATGAACTCTAATCTGGGAAAACCAGGTTTGATTCCCCACTCCTCCACATGCAGCTGCTGGTGTGACCTTGGGTCAATCACAAGTTATTTTTCAGAGTTGTTCTCTCAAGGGCAGTTCTCCCAGAGCTCTCTCAGCCCCACCTACCTCACAGGGTCTCTGTTGTGGGGAGGGGAAGGGAAAGGAGACTGTAAGCTGCTCTGAGTCTCCTTCAGGTAGTGAAGGGTGGGATAGGAATCCAGTCTCCTCCTCCTCCTCCTCCTCCTTCTGTCTCTTGCCTTGAAAACCCTACAGGGTTGCCAGAAGTCAGCTGCGACTTGATAGCACTTCACACACACACACACACACACACACCCCGTGTATTGGATGCTTCAGGCTAGTTAGATCAGAGAGCTAACCAAGCAAGGCACTGTGGGCTGATCAGACCAATGACCTATGGAGGGAACCCTCTCAGTGTTGAGGGTCACCATCTAAACCCGCACACTGATGGGCAAAGCAAAATGGGGTCGATGACCAGCATCTCTGGGCACATGTTCAGTACACAGGCAAGGAAAAGCAAGGTGTGGTAGGAATAACACTCCAAGATTTTATCCATGATGCTTCTGTCCAAATTTGGGTCAACCTGCACCAGAAGACTGAATGGTTAATGGACTGCAGTCCTTCTGTTTTAAAACAGATAAATGGTCACTGAACCCACATCGTTATCTGGCCATCGGCATTTGGGGAGTGTGGGAGAAAGTTGGAGGCTGAGTCATGTGGACTGTTCTTCTGATCCAGCAGGACTCTTCTTATGTTCGTGTGAAGCAAACCCCACCCCTTTCCGTCAACTGATTCCTTACAGGGAAAAGAAAAGGGGAACAGGGATACTGGGGTGGATCACCCATCCTCCAAGTAGCCTTCCTTCAACTCAACTCAAGTAGCTCTTCTATTGAAGCTCAAGTCCAGTTGGAACTCCATCTCAAGTTGGCTCTTCCTTTGCCCTGAGGCTCTTTAGATTGGAGGAAGGCTTGCAAATTGAGCCAAAAGGATAGTTGGCGTATAAATATTTGGAATGGCAGAATAAGGGTCTGATCCACCCCATTACGAGTGCCATCCTAAGCGGTCTTATACTTTTCTGTTGGGGTCAATGGGCTTGGTGGTGGTGGAAAGTTGAGCCCATGTTGGAAGGACAGGATACAAATTTAATAAACAAACAAACAAATAAATAAATAAGTGCTGTCAAGTTGCAACCAACTTATAACCCCATAAAGTTTTAGAGGCAAGAGAGGAGCAGAGACAGTTTGCTATTGCCTGCCTTTGTGTAGCCATCATGTTTAGCAATCTCCCATCCAATTACTAACCAGGGCTGACCCTCTTTAGCTTCTGAGACCTGACGAGAGCAGGTTACCCCGCGCCATGGATGTAACTCTGCCTAGGGCGATGTGTAAACAAGTCCTTTGCCCTTTCCATCTGCATCCCCAACTCTCTGAAGTTGTCCCTGGCCTTATAAAGTTTATAAATTCCCTCGATGCCTTACTGTGTAATTAGACTGCATTTTTCTAAGCAATTTGTATAATCTGCTCCAAACGCACCCTTTTCTCCTGAACCATTTAGTGAGCTGAAAGTTCAGCTTGCGGGAAGAGATGGGCAACGTGGCGCTGTTAGATGAAAGGTGATTAGCACTGCAAAGGGCCGACGCAAAATAAACACGCTTGAGAAAAAAATAAGGACAGTTGTGTCTCTCTCTAATAGCAGCCAAGATGGATCTTTTTTTTTTTGGTAAATACCATTTTTATTGGATATATCACACGTTCAAACAATTTCAATCCACCTACATACCCATTTCTCTAATTTTCCTCCCCCCCCAAACAAGACTTCCCGCACCGCTCCAACCCCCTTAATATCTCTCTTATTCTGTTACAATTATTTCTAAACTTATTTTCTCTATCAAACGGTAACAATTCAAAAATCTAATTCTATTTCATTTTCCACTTAATAACTATCAAAACAAACCAAACCACGCTTAATGTCCCAATTTTTCAACAAGTATTTTTGAAAGTCTTTCCAGTCTTCAAAAAAAGTTTCATCTTCTTCGTTGTTTAATTTTCTTGTTAATTTATCCATTTCTGCTAAGAACAACGTCTTTTTAATCCATTCCCATGTTTCAGGTACTTTATCTTGTTTCCAACATTGAGCAAAAGTCAGTCTTGCTGCTGTAGTCAAGTACCATAATAATGTTCTCTTGGCTACATTTATTTCTTCCATTTTAAGACCTAACAATAACATCTGTGGGTCTTTCTTAAAAGTACAATTCAAAATTTTTTGTATCTCATTGTGGATCTCTGTCCAATACTTTACTGCTTTATCACATGTCCACCACATATGGTAAAAAGACCCCTCATGTTTTTTACATTTCCAACATTTGTTGGACATACTTTCATTTATAATAGCAATTTTTTTAGGCGTCATATACCATCTATACATCATTTTATAACAATTCTCTTTAACATTTACACACGTTGAAATTTTCATTGATTTTTTCCACAAGTATTCCCAAGATGTCATTAATATCTCATTATTAACATTTACTGCCCATTTTATCATTTGCTCCTTTACAACTTCATCCTCAGTATACCATTTCAATAACACCTTGTAGAGTTTAGAAATCATTTTTTTATCTTTCTCAAGCCATACAGTTTCAATTTCAATATTCTTTTCTCTAAAACCATGTTCTCTTTTATCGGTCTTAAATAAGTCATAAATCTGTCTATACTTCAACCAATCATATTCAAATTCAACATCAAATCTATCTTTTAACACAAAATTTTTCCCTTCAGATTTTAAAAGATTTTTGTAAGGTAGCCAGTCTAGTCCTTGGTTTCTTGAATATGGATTAATCACTTCAGCTGGTACAATCCAAAGTGGTCTTTCTTCTGAGAAGAATTTTCTATATCTCGTCCATGTCTCGAACAGTGATTGTCTTACAAAGTGGTGTTTAAAAAATTTATCCATTTTTACTTTTCCATACCATAAATATGCATGCCATCCGAATTTATTATCATGTCCTTCAAGAGCCAATAACTTCTTATTCTCCAAATTAATCCACTGTTGCAACCATGTTAAACAGACGGCATCATAATACAGTCTTAAATTTGGTAGTTGTAAGCCTCTCTCTCTCTTGCATCACATAAAATTTTCATTTTAATCCTTGGCTTTCTTCCTGCCCATACAAATTTGGATAATTCTTTCTGCCACGAATCCAGTATTTTCCTTTGTTTTAGTATTGGAATAGTCTGAAACAGAAACATCAAACGCGGCAAGATATTCATTTTTACAGTCGCGATTCTTCCCAGCAGCCAAGATGGATCTTTACTGTCTCTCCGGGTCAAAGGTTTATCACAAACGTACTGTTAATGGCTGGAAAGAGTGCTTCCTCAGGAAGGCGAAGGTATTATTAACACATAAACTAACAAGGAGGAAGTTGTTTGGCTCCCACAATTGGTTGCAAACAAGGTCTCAGTTCCTTGCATTTCATCTTCTGAAAGGCATCCGACCAAGTGCGAATTGGCCATGAAGGCCACTGGGGAAAGACCGACTGGACTGGTGTCCCGGGAGGGTGCCCTTGGGGCAGCCCCATGTGAGTGGGCAGAAGCCTCCCTCTGGCGCCACCAACGGGTGGATCAGCTTTGCACAAGGGAGGGAAGACCTGCTGCGATAGGGTCACCGCCAGCAGCTCTCGGTTGGGAAATTCCTGAAGATTTGGGGAGGGGGAGAAGTCTGGGGAGGGACTTCAGCTGGGTCGAATGCCACAGAGTCCACCTTCCAAAGCAGCTGTCTTCTCTGGGGGAACTGATTTTCATCACCTGGAGATCAGTTCAAATCACAGATCTCCAGCTACCTCCTGGAGGTTAGTAGAAAATAGACAATGGCAACCACAATATAGTTACAAAGGGAATGGATTTTCAAAGAATAGATCAATATTAATATTATACTAATACAGTTCTGTAGGAGCTGCAGTGGCTCAAGTGGTTAAGACGCTGAACTGCAGGCTGTGGAAGGTTGGTAGTTCAGCAGTTCGAGACCCGGGTGTGCCGCATGACAGAGTGAGCTCCCGTCTCTAGTTCCGGCTCCTGCCATCCTAGCAGTTCGAAAGCAAGAAATTGCAAGTAGATAAATAGGTACCACTTCGGTGGGAAGGTAACAGCATTCCGTGCGCCTTGGTGTTTAGTCATGCCGGCCACATGACCACGGAAACGTCTTCAAACAGCGCTGGCTCTTCAGCTTTGGAACGGAGATGAGCATCACAGCCCTAGAGTCAGATTCGACTGGCTTTTGAGCAAGGGAAACCTTTACCTTTACCTAATACATTTCTGTACATTCATACAAGAATAACCATCAAAAAATGATTCCACGATGTTGACAAGCACAGCCCAATTATCTAAAGCTCTTACCAACAGTAAATTTTCTTTTCTTACAAACAGTAAATTTTCTTTTTTTTGTACTAATTTTTGGAAATTTATACAGGAGACCTGTATCAGGCAACCTTTCTACATCCTGTGCCACCCCCTGCAGAAGGGGAGGAGTGAATGTACTGATCCCGCCTCTTGAATTCAGGCTCCACCTATACGTTTGTTATGATAATGTAGGCACAGGGCCTCTGCACTCTGTCATCTAGACACGTGTAGGTGCCGTGACCACAGTCTGATGAATGTAGGCAGGCAGGGGTGAACCCATGAACACTTGAAACTGCCTTCTACTGAATCAGCCGCTTGGTCCATCAAAATCAGTATTGTCCACTCAGACTGGCAGTGGATCTCCAGGGTCTCGGGATGAGATCTTTCACATCGCCAATTGCCTCATCCTTTTAATTGTGGAGATGCCAGGGATTGAAACTGGGACCTTCTGCATGCCAAGATGCCAGGGATTGAAACTGGGACCTTCTGCATGCCAAACAGAGGCTCTGCCACTGAGCCACAGCCCCATTGCATGCAGGGAGCAAGGCCAGTTCATTCATTTCTGCTTCTCCTCTACGCACATTGGCTTGTCCCCAGCAGCGGCACCTGTGTAGATAGATAGCTCCTGTAGGAAGGCCACGTAAGCGCTTAGGCCATTCTGAGGAGGCTACTTCTGTTGCTTTTTAATGCATTCTTTCCAAGAGTGTTGTTATAAAAGAAGGGTCAGTTTCCCTCTTCCACCCTTCAATTTCAGAATGTGTGTGCTTTTCCCCCTTAGAAGGACTCTAAAAAACCAGTAATGTCTAGGGTGCCATCCTCCAGGTGGCACCTGGAGATCTCCTGATATTACAATTGACTTCCAAGACAACCAAGATCAGTTCCCTTGGAGAAAAATGGCTGCTGTGGAGGGTTGACTCTCTGGCATTAGAACTTGTTGGGACCCCTCCCCTCCTGAAGCCCCACCCTCCCCAAGCTCCACCCCCAAATTCTCCAGGTCTTTCCCAACCTGGCAACCCTAGTAACGTTGGGTCAATATGACCATTTGAGTTTCTTTTTCTGATTTCATATGTTGTGATCATTGGTTTGCCCCATTTTCCATTGCTGCTATTGACAATTCTTTGGTTTCCATTATGCCATTTATACTTTAAATGCCATTTGGATAGAAACGACTCAAAATAGTTGAAAGAAAATTTGCTGATTTTCACACCAGTTTCTTTTATCCTCCTGTTCACTTTTTCCCCCTCCTTCAAGGGTCCCAGTAGTAGAACATCTGCTTGGCATGCAGAAGGTCCCAGGATCAATCCCCGGCATCTCCAGTTGAAAGGACCAGGCATTCGCTAATGGGAAAGACCTCTGCCTGAGACCCTGGAGAGCTGCTGCCAGTCTTAGACAACAGTGACCTTGATGGACCATTGATCTGATTCGATGTAGCTTCATATGTCCCTGTATTCAAGAATTAAGGGGTCCGGTCACACGCAGAATTTGCCGCAGGATACTCACAAATGCCAGGCGGAGTTTAAGAGAGCGATCAAATTGACACATTTGGCAAGTGTTGCGCACCCATTGCCAACCTGGATCGTCCAGCCAAAGATCCAGTGTTAAAAAGTACCAGCGAAAGCCCACTATCAAACAGTTGCAATGGTCCATAGATGGACTTTCTCCATCGGATCACTCCAGCGTGCTTCTCTTGCCTCGTTGAAGCACGCCAGAAACACGCACCTCCAAAAAGAGCCCCAGTTCCCCGCTGTCACGTCTGATTGCATAGTGGCAGGTCAAATAGCAACAATGCAAATAGCCATGCCTCCCCCCCACATTAGCTGGCTCATGTGACCGGGGCCAAGGATTTGTTTCAGACAGATGTAATGGATATTTGAACCCAGAACCTGGAATTAGCAGCTCTGGAGCTGCCTGTTTTCAGGGAGAGAGCTACTGGCCCAACCTCTTCTGTATCACAGAGCCCTCTTGAAGATGGCCAGCAACGCAAGTACACTGTTCCTGACAGAATCCAATGAGAATATCTGGGAGCAGCTGACTGCAGCATCCAATAAGATCTAGCCTGGAGGTATAAAGCAGCTGCCTCTAGCCTGGACCCTTCAGTCTAAGCTACTTATCTGTACTCTAGAGGCTGTGTTAGTTCTTGTGCATGTTGGATTCCAGGCCATGACTTACACCTTGTGGCTTCCTCACTTTTTGGCCACAATGTAAGTTGCTCTGGGTCTCCACTGGGGAGAAAGTTGGGTTATCAATAAAGCAAATAAATACATAATTTTAAATGCCGAACTACCTGTTTGAATGATCTCTTCCAAAGTACAGAAGGGCATTTAAGCTTGTGCCTTTGAACATGTTGCCATCAACAGAGCCGTCAGGAAGGTTTAACGGTATTCCATCCTCTAGTAGATTTTGTCGATCTGGCATTAATGGAATTGACTCTATAGATCCTATTCTTTCGTTTTGCCCTGAATTTTCAGATTTGAGAGTTGAACTGATTTTTCCTTTGCTTCAGCAGGACTCTGATCTCTCCAGAAGCTATGTCTTCTTGGTTACTAAGGGATGAAGACAAACTAGTGATTTTTACATGTGGCTAAATTTTGGGCAGCTATAGTGAAATCACATTGTAACTCAGGTAGTAAACCTTAGGTTTTCTTCTTAGTCTGTGTTGGCTCAGTGTTTATGACTTTTGTCATGAAAACAGTAATCCTTCCCTATTATATAAAAGCATAGTGGTCAGCTGGCATGCCCAAATAAGGCATGCCCAAATAAGGAAAAAATGTGCGGCAAAATAGGTTGGCTGCGGGGGCTGCCACTCACAGTTGGGCCCTGGCCATTGGTTGGCGTGCCTGGCTGTGTGGGCTTGGTCCCACGCACACAGCCTCTTCGCCCCAGTCTGCCTCCAGCCGCCAGGCCAGGTGGATGCTCTGGCGGCTGTGTGCCACTCACCCAAACTCAACTATGGCCTCCCTCGCCATGGCGCCACCCCCCCGGTAAGCAACTGGGGCCAGCAATGCCTTGAGCAGCAGGGAGGAGGCAGCGGGGCTGGCTTTGCCATGCAGGCGTGGTCGGGAACCGGGCCCACAAGCAACTTGGGCCAACTGCAGCCCGTGATGACGGTGGGGAGGAGGCAGCGGGGCTGGCTGGCCTGAAGAATGAGACGGCCTACCTCGCTTGCCACTCTGCCACTGCGGGGCCATGCCGGGAGGGGGAGGCAGACCTGGCCTCGCCCTGCAGGCACCAACGGGACTGAGGGTCACGGGGCCTCCAGAGGGAGTCCGGCTAGCGCCCGTTGCATCAGACCACGCAACGGGCCTTGCCGCTAGTTAGTAATAAGAAGAAATAAGCAAACTGAGTTGGACAACTTTTGAAATTCAGTCTCCTCCATAGCAAATTCTCTTACAATGCTCACCTTGTTTGTAGTGAAGAAGTAGCAGTAGTAGCTTTATACCCCACCTTCCCTGCCCGAAGGAGTCTTGGAGTGGCTTACAACTTCATTCCCTTCCTCTCCCTGTGAGGTAGGTGGGGCTAAGAGAGTTCTGAGAGAGCTGTGATTGGCTCAAGGTTGCCCAACTGGCTTCACGTGGAGGAGGAGTGGGGGAATTAAACCTGGTTCTCCAGATTATAGTCTGCCGCTCTTAACCACTACACCAGGCTGACTCTCAGATAACCTAAACACAAGATGGAGCTATTGCACCTTGAATGCAAGATGGAGCTATTGCACCTTGCTATGGAACTTCCATCTCCTTTCTGGAATGAAACCCTTGTTGCCGCACTGTAGAAAGTGATTGATTAACTGCATGCTAGGAATGTCAACCAATGTCTTGGGCTCCTACCAAAAAACGAGGGGAAGTTGAGAATCCCTTGAGTTTTAAGACCCCTCCCTGCACCAATCCCCGGTGAGTTAAATGTGGTTCCTTCCTGCCTCCCCCATTTGTATTTGAGTTCTGTTTCTAATTTTCAAAGAGTGACAATTTCCACCAGCGAACTGTAATTCTAATCATGCCACACAACCCCAGTGTTTGCCGACGCTGTCAGAAAGGCAGCCCATTATAATTATTTTCTCAATCACTCTTCATGAATGAAACACTCCAGGCAACACTAAAAGTAAACTTAATCACCAGAAACAATATAAATTCAAAAAGCAGATCCTATTAGACTGCCATTTTTAAAGCTGATTTCCCAATAGTTCTATTTTCCAGCACAAATTTTCAAACTCTGCTTCGGCGGAAAGCTCGCAGAGAGGTGCTGGCGTTTTATATGAAGCGGAAAATAAAATGATGTACTTTGGGAAGGTTATTATAAACCACTTCCAAATGAAGTTCTCATCAGTCTGCGGGACACGAGTGGCTGAGAAAGGCGAGAGTCGCGGGTAAACAGGTTGGCATAAGAAAACCCGAGCCAAGGAGCTTGCGGATGAAATATTGATAGAGTGAAAAGGAAGCCAGGGTATCTGTGGGAGTGGGGAGGAGGCTTATGTTTTGTTGCTGTTGTTGTTCAGTCGCACAGTCAAGTCTGACTCTTCACGATTCCATGGACCACATCACGCCAGGCCCTCCTACCCTCCGTCGTCCTCCGAAGTTTGCTCAATTTCATGTTCATTGCATCGATGACACTGTCTAACCATCTCATCCTTTGCCGTCCCCTTCTTCTTTGACCTTCAATCTTTCCCAGCATCAGGGACTTCTTCTCCACTGAGTGCTCCCTTCTCATTTGGTGGCCAAAGCATTTGAGCTTCAGCTTCAGGATCTGGCCTTCCAGGGAACAGTCAGGGCTGATTTCTTTTAGGATTGACAGGTTTGATCTCCTTGCAGTCCAAGGGACTCTCAAGAGTCTTCTCCAGCACCATTATTCAGAAGCATCTCTTCTTCGGTGACAGTAACAAAAGGCTTAAGTTTAGGTTGTCTGAAAGCATGTTTTGCAAGAGCTCCCTCTTTACTTTCTCACATTAAAACACATCATTGCCATGGGGGATATGATGCTCTGCTCTAGAGGATCCTACAGCAGTGGTGGAAAGTGCTGTTAAGTCACAGCTGACTTATGATGACCCCTTATGGGAGTCACAAAGCACGAGACATTCAGAGGTGGTTTGCCCTTGCCTGCCTCTTCATTGCAACCCTGCACTTCCACGGTGGTCTCCCATCCAAGGGCTAACCAGGGCTAACCCTGCTTAGCTTCTGAGACCTGATGAGACTGGTCTAGCCTGAGCCACCCTATCACAGTGGCAGTAAAACCTGCCTTCAAGCCCTGATGTCCACTCACAGAGATGGCTTGGTGCTGTGGCCTTCACCCTTTCCAAGCCCAGGACTTAATTTTAACTGAGAATTTCATGGTGAATGTATTTGGCAGGCCAACATACCATTTCTAACAGCTGCTACACCAGTTTGGAGTAGTGGTTAGGATCGCAGACTCTAATCTTGGGTCAGTCATACGTTCTCTCAGAGCTGTTCTCTCAAGGGCAGTTCTCAAAAGAGCTCTCTCGGCCCCGCCTTCCTCACAGGGTGTCCGTTGTGGGGAGGTGAAGGAAAAGGAGACTGTAAGCCACTCTGAGACTCCTTCAGGTAGTGAAGGTTGGGGTATAAATCCGATCCTTCCCTCTTCTACCTCTTGTCAGATCAGAGTGTAGGTGTGTGTGTGTATGTGTGTGCATATTCTATCAAATGCCTTGTGTCCAACGTGCAAGCATTGTGATGCATGCTCGTAAATACTAAGGCTCCATGCAGTACACAGCTTCCTGTTTCACACACTGCAGCAGCTGAGTTCTATTTTGAGTTGTGTTCGTTAGTATAAGTTCTGTTCTGTTTCTCTGCTACACCTTCAAGTGAAAGAGCAAGCATTACCCTTCCGTATCAATGGGGGAGAGGCCATGGCAGTAATACAGCATACAGTGGGCAGAGTAGAGTCTCCAACCAGCTGGTGTGGAGCGGGTACAGCAGGGGCATGGCCAGAGGCACCGAGCCCTTGGGCAAAAGGCAAAGGGCACATGACTCTTCAGCTCTTAGCCCTGCGTCTCGCAGACAGGCAGCAATTGATTCCTGATCCACTTGAGACATATCTTTTTGTATTTATTTTGATTTTTTTTCCTTTATTGTATTTGTCTTACCAGTCGCTTTGGGTCACCTTGGCGAGACAAGTAGGATGTAAAGACGTGAAATAATAATAATGGTATCACTTGAGCCTTGTGAAAATACAAGCAGTTAAGCTGCTTGGCAATTATGAAGTTGCCTTTCGAGGAAACTTGGCCGCCGTTTGCTGATCATTCGATTGAGAAACGCTCGAGAAGCTTCCAAGGTTCCCCTGAGATGCCCGGAAACCAATTTAATAACCAGTGCAGATCTCATTTTTAAAAAGGTGTCCTAATTCATACACACACGCATGCACACGATAGATAGCTTAACGAGAAGAACTGCAGATGGAATCCTCGTGAACCGAAATTCCTTTTTTTGCACGAGACACTGAATCAGTTCTTTCTTTTCCGTGTTCATGAGCAGAAGGAGTATGAGGATGTGCAGTTTTACAATTCAGAGTACGTTATGTACCCACGTCAACTCCAGCTCAGATGCCGAGTTTAGCACTCGCCACCCCCCACCCAGCTTTCACGATTTTCTTAGGACCTTTGCCAACGCGTTGATGAATATGTCAAACGAAATATTCTGAATGAAATGGTGCCCCTTGGAGTGTGAAATACATCAGCACAAATTACAGAGAGCAGCTGAAGATACGGCGGAAAAGCCCAGATTAGTTGTCCGTAATGGCTTTTTCTCTCTTTTGGGGGGGAGTAGTACCATAAAAACTGGAGCCTGGGTGGGTGTTTGGCACCCAAGCGCTCATTCTCAATAGATTAGAATGCGGCTGTGGTGGACAAGGCGAGACCCGGTTCAGATGTGGTTGGAGAAGAGACTGACAGTGACACTGTAAGCAGAGTTCCACCTTTCTAAACCCCTGGACTCCAACGGACGTAGAAGGGTGTAACTCCGCTTATTCTTTTTTTACTTTGAAATGTTTTTATGCTGCCTTTCTACCCGACTGAGGGTCCCTAAGGTGGTGGGGACTCAAAAGCACTAAAGCAAATGTTAAAAATACACACAGGGTGCGTTCAGACAGCGTGCTGGAGTGGTTTTTAATCGCAATCACACTGACCTCCTTGTTCTGGGCTCCCTGCCGTCCACACGCAGGTGGGGGGGTTTTCTCTCAGTTTGAACATGCGCACAGGCAGCCATCTACAGAGCTAAAATTTTCACGCATGCGCAGAACAGTGATTTCCACACATCCCTTTAAACTTTAAATGAAGACTTCTCTTTAAACTTTTACCCCGAAACTGGCCTCCCTGAGATCCCAGACTTGTCTAAATGCTTAAACTAGGCACAATTTAAGCTTTTCTTTTATTAACTTAGGAGTGGAGCTCCGCCCGGCTTTCGGTTTCGGCGTCGCGAATGGCGGCCGCTTCTCGGGATGCTCCCGGAGGCGGTTAGCCCACGCGCAGTTAGGGGGGGTCTTTGCATGTGCGAAAGACCCTAGTGAGCCTTAGGCAAAGGCTCCGAACCGGGGGCGCTTGGGGAGTAGCCTCTTCGCCGGCAGACAGCCAGGAAGTTGAGGCTTTCTCCCCGCCCCAATCGGCCCCGCTGCGGCGTGCCCGTAATGGGACTTAGCGGCGCCACCGATTTCCAGGAGTGAAGACAGCGCTATGGTTTAAAATAAAAAGAAGAAGTAGCATCGAATCGTGAGTTGAAGATCTATTTTGAAGCGTAAATCGGAGCCCCCTGCATGCGTATAAGCATTGGGAGGAGGGAGGAGTTCCCACCCCCTTTGAGAAGCAAGATCTACAAAGGGAGCTCGAAGGGGGGCTGAGAGAAAAAAAAGTGTTGGTGAAAGTACCGTTGGGGTTGCATGGAAGACTGTGATCATCTCAGCTTCCTGGGGGATGCGGCACGAACTTTTTAAAAGTAAACAAAAAAACAAAATGTCGATAATGGAAAAAGTCCTGCAGACACCGGAAGAGAAGAGAGGAGGGACTTCCGGTCCAGACAGCCCCCCCAAGAGCTTGCGGTCAATCAACAGGAAAAGGAGATGCTGTGCCCCCTGCTGGAACAATTGCAGAAAATCAACGAAACTCTGTTTAAAATGGATAGTGTTCTCATCAGTCGACAGAAACAGATATCGGAAACAACTAGAAAGATGATGGAGATCGAACAGAAATCGAATCTGATTCTAGGTTTCCAGGGCGATAAAGAAAGAAGAGAAGAAGATCTCGGATTTACCTTGACAAATGTCTTGGCACCCCTAACTGGCAGTGAAGCGATAAAATTAAAAGAAGAGGTGGATGAGGCTCCCAAAGCCTATTCCGCTTTTATAAAAGAGAATACTCTGCCAGTAGAAGGGGATGTTGAGCATAGCAAGCGACAAACTGGAGATCTAATTTCATCTGAAGAGTTTATGGAGCCCAGGAAGCTTGAAGGCCAGAAGTTTAAGGAAAAAGAGAAAAGAAAGAAGAAGGATTTCATCTTTAAAATACAGAAACTTCTGAAGAGACACGCCAGCAGGGAGGAAGATGCAGTATTCAAAACTGGGACAAGCGAAGAAGACAGCAGCCCAGGGGAAAGTGGTGATGGAACGGAAGACTTCAAAGTTAAAATGGACTCAATCCATAACTGGAAGAGATTTAAAAAGAAGATACTTTGAGGACTGTTCGTGTAACATCTGGAAGGAGCTGTTTAATTACTAACCCCAATGGACTTTACTAACTGCATTAACAGAGTGACTTTGGACTTTGCAATAGTTAAAAAGAAGATCTTCTAACCATGATAGATGCCAAAATTGGTATTGGTTATTAACCTAAACTAACCCTCACTAACAGGAAAAATTTCACTCCATCTTTTCTTTCTCCATCTGTCTACCCTTCCCGTTTCTTATAAAAAGAATAAAATTCTCTCTTTTTTAAGAGAGTTTTACAAAAAAAAACAAAGGAGTGGAGCTCCGCCCAAGGGCACATCACCAAGGCATTAAAAAAAATGACGGACTAAAAGCGGAAGCTGGAGGCAGCTTCCCAGAGGGGAGGGGGGTTGAAACACTGGAAGTGGCTTGATGGAGCGATCAGACGTCAGGAAAGTGCGGCTCGAAACTGGAGACTCAGGAAAACACCACTTGGTAAGTGGTATCAAAATACTCCGGTTTAAAATACTCCAGAAAGCCATGGCTGGGGACGGTGCGCAGATGTTGGGCATGTGAATGTGCACATAAAATCTGTTCCTGCGGCGTGCCGAAATCGGTTTAAATGGCGCGTCTGAACACACCCACAGACAATCACTCAGACATACATAAAAAAACACAATTAAGACAGCGAGGAAACATCAAATAAAACAGAAGGGTCTGTTGTCCTGACCTGGATAGCCCAGGCGAGCCTGACGTCGTCAGATCTTGGAAGCTAAGCAGGGCCGACCCTGGCAAGTATTTGGGTGGGAGATCTCCAGAGAATACCAGGGCTGGGAAGCCAGAGGAAGGTAATCGAGCCACTTTGTCCTCCGTACCCCAGTAGGAGTCACCGGAGGTCGCCATGGCTTTCAGGAATGGGCACACACATGCACGCCCACAGACATAAAATGAAAAAATGCTAACAACTCCCCCCCGAAAGGTCTGCTTAAGACTGCAGCACAAGTGATATCCTACTAATAACATGCAATGACTGTTAGAGAAGAGATGTGTCCAAAATTCTCCTCATCAGGATTTCTTCCTGAGTTGTGGAGTTCTGAATCATCCACTCTTGTTTCTGATCTGGAACTGAAGTATTAGGAACTCTACATTTTTTTGCAGTTGTTTAAAAAAATTGATAGAGAGTATTATTTGGTGTACTACAGTTTGGTGTAGTGGTTAAGTGTGCGGACTCTGATCTGGGAGAACCGGGTTTGATTCCCCACTCCTCCACTTGCAGCTGCTGGATGACCTTGGGCAAGCCATAGTTCTGACAAGAACTGTCCTTGAAAGGGCAGTTCTGTCAAGAGCTCTCTCAGCCCCACCGACCTCACAGGGTGTCTGTTGTGCAGAGGGGAAGGGAAAGGAGTTTGTAAGCTGCTCTGAGACTCCAAGTGAAGGGCGGGGTATAAATCCAATCTCCTCTTCTCTTCTTCTCTCCATATGTGTGTCGCTCTCCATTCTGATGCATCTTCTGCCCTTTGTGTTACTGATGCACGTGTGGTAAACACTATAAAAACACAACCTCAGTGTGATTGTACTTGTAGCTGTATCACCATTCTTTTTGTGTGGTGCTTTTACCTGTACATTGAAGTGACACCGCACAGATTGTCTCTGGTGCAATCACATACATGGTTGCATCAAGTTCACCCTTTTGCATTAGATCTATTATTAGATCTATTAAAGAGAGCCAGTTTGGTGTAGTGGTTAAGTGTGCAGACTCTTATCTGGGAGAACCGGGTTTGATTCCCCACTCCTCCACTTGCACCTGCTGATGTGACCTTGGGTCAGTCACAAGCTCTGGCACAGCTGTTCTCTCAAGAACAGTTTCTGTCAGAAGTTCTCTCAGCCCCACCTACCTCACAGGGTGTCTGTTGTGGGGAGGGGAAGGGAAAGGAGTTTGTAAGCTGCTCTGAGACGCCTTTGGGCAGTGAAGGGCGGGGTATAAATCCAAACTCTTCTTCTTCTTCTTCTTCTTCTATTATATTTTTAGCCTGTCCTTTCCTCTGAAGACCTCAGGGTGGTGGGTGCATGGTTCTTTCCTTCTCCGTTCCATTCTCACAAAAACTCTGTGAGGTAGGTTGGGCTGAGAGACAGTGAATGGCTCCAGGGTACCTCATCCATTTTGCGGCTCAGTAGGGATTCGAACCTGCATCTACTCAGTCCTGGGACTCTTCCACATTCTCATTTCCATCATTTGTGTGCAGTGTTCCCTCTAAGCTGAGTTAGTGTGAGCCAGCTCATAGTTTATTAGATTCCAGCTCATACCTTTTTGTCTTAGCTCAGGATGGATGGCTCCAGAGCAAGCTGATTTATGCTGTAGCCGAATCACTCGCTCACAACTCTCACGCTAGGAGCTCACAAAGTAGAATTTTTGCTCACAAGACTCCACAGCTTAGAGGGAACGTTGCTTGTGTGTCCCTATTGCTTTGGTGTGTGTTTGTTTGTTTTCCTTTTCCACCTGTGTTTTGTTCCCTCTAGTGGTCAATTCAATATTCCATCGCTGTATGTCCAGTAGTTTAAATCCAACCTGCAGTTTAAATCTAACCACTAGGCCAGTTGGCTGTTTGTAGACATGAATGT
This sequence comes from Gekko gecko, assembly GCA_029375565.1. Lineage (NCBI taxonomy): Eukaryota > Metazoa > Chordata > Lepidosauria > Squamata > Gekkonidae > Gekko > Gekko gecko. Next base: position 23,111,290 of record JAPDNY010000017.1, read on the forward strand.
CCGTGTTCCACAAATTGTGGCTCATGTGTCCCCAGGCCCAATGAAGAACAACACGAGTGAAGTCCAAGTGAAGAAGAAGAACGAAGATGTTTATTGCAATAAACAGGAAAACAGTGGTAAGCAATGAATTGCCTCCAAAACCATGCTGCTTTCTGCTGCCAACAAGAATGGCAGAAGGGTATATATCCAAAATGACATAGGCAAAGGTAATAGCGCATACAAACATCCATTGGATACAGGTAAAGGGGCATCATTTGAGTTGGCACACATCCATTGGCTGACCCCAACAAGAGGCAGTGTTACATTGTATTTCACTCATGTACAATTGTTTATTTGACAAGGACCAAAGTGGTCTTCTTTGGCAATTATCAAGGACCCTTCATGAGCAAGCAAAAGGCCTATTCTTAGATAAGAGGTGTGAATCTCTCAGATTATATAGGCCTTAAAGAGTCTCTCTGGAGCCCATCATAACATGGGTAAACCACCAATGGATACAAGGCACATCTCTTTCTTCTGCCATTGGGTTATAACCCCATAAATCTTTTAACCGGAGGTATAACAGGAAGGCATTTGAAGTTATGTAGACGCTTTCATTTTCAAACCTATACTCCTTGCTCTATATCTCCCATTAGTGCTACATTCAAAGCCTATTACTATTGCAAGACAGCTGCTTTAACCAAAGACACAGATAAGGAGAGAATGTTTACACAGGCCTGGTCTGTACTATGAACAGCAAAGGGGAAGCAGCTCACTTCTAATGAAATCAAACTATTGCTACGCATATAGTGTTAAAAACACAGTAAAATCAAATTATCATAGAAATTAGATCATTACTCCCTTTGTTGGTTCCACATCAGCAAGATGGGGAAAGAGGAGTTTTAACTGGACTGAACTTTGCTGCATTCACCCAAATTCTATCATTTGGTTTTTTAAAAAATGTTCCTAGGCTGCGATCATACGCGCCTTTAGATCCGATATAGCTGGGAATGCCTGACAGATCTAAAGGGCACAATCAGATAGCAACATCTGGGAAACATCCTGCAGTCATCGGCTACCTGTGTTGCTCTGCCACAGAAGCAGAGTTAAAAGACACCAGGAAAAATCTGGCTCTAAATGGTTCCGATGGGCCGTGGACGGACTTTCCCCTGTCCGATGGCTCAAGCATGCTCTCATGCTGTCGGGATGGCCTGATCATTCCATCCCAACTCAGTGCCATTTCCCTTCACAGCATGCACATAATCACATACTCCATGGGGAGCCCTCAGTGCAGGGGTGCGATTCCTCATTTATTCACATGGGAAACAAATGGTACAAAAACCCGACTCACCTGCAGTGGCATCTGATCACACAGTGATGAGCTCAGCCTGCAGCACAAAGGGATGTGTGATCTCACCACTCTGTGTCAAATTCCTGTGGAGGAAATAGCCTCTCTTCCCCTCCACTCCAACTGTCGTGTGTGAACACAGCCCTAGTTAAACTGACATTAAGGAGTAGTGGAACGCCAGAAAGGATGAACTTTGGGGACAAAAAATGGATGGGGGACCTCCACTTGTCCCTGCACCTTTGGTGACTCAAAGCTGAGCATGCCAGAGGATTTCACTGGGAATCCTTGTCTTTGAAGTGACATCAAATTCCCTCTGTTTTGTGATCCACTGATACACGCCATTTATAGAATCATTGAATTATAGAATCATAGAATGTTAGAGTTGGAAGGGACCTTGCAGGTCATCTAGTCCAACCCCTTGAACTCTGCAGGAGCACAGCTGAAAGATAGCCCGACAAACCTACAACATACCCAAAAGATGGTCGTCCAGCCTCCACTTGAAAATGTCCAGCGAAGGAGCATCCACCACTTCCCGAGGCAGACGATTCCACTGCTCAATCACTCTTACAGTTAGGAAGTTTCTCCTGATATCTAGCCGGTATTGACTCCCTCATAATTTCCACCCATTAGATCTAGTCTTGCAACCTGGAGCAAGAGAGAATAGATCTGCTTCATCTTCTACAAGACAGCCCTTCAAATACTTGAAGACTGCAATCATGTCCCCTCTAAGCCTTCTCTTTCCCAGGCTAAACATACCCAACTCTTTCAGCCTTTCCTCATAAGACTTGGATTCCAACCCTCTCACCATCCTGGTTGCCCTCTTCTGGACACGCTCGAGCTTGTCGACATCCTTCCTAAAGTGTGGTGCCCAAAACTGGACACAGTACTCCAGGTGAGGCCTGACCATAGCAGAATAGAGCAGAACTACCACCTCCTGTGATCTGGACACAATGCTTCTGTTAATGTTGAGCTTGTGACCAACCAGAACACCTAGATCCCTTTCACATGTGCTGCTGTCAAGCCAAGTCTCTCCCATTCTATATCTGTGCCTAGGTGTAGGACTTTGCACTTATCTCTATTGAATTTCATTTTATTTGCCTCAGCCCACTGTTCCAGCCATCAGTGGAGCTTACCATCATCAAACAATGAAACTGCTGATGTGAATCCATCCTAACTTTGATGTTCATCAGTCCTAACTCCTTCTTTACAGAGTGTCATAGGCACAGTTCCCAAAATTTTGTTCATGGCCATATGAAATTCTGTTCATAGCCATATGAAGATGGATCATTGGTCTAATACCGTCCAGCTTCTCTTATGTTCTTCTATACGTGTGCCAGTTCCTTCTCATGCCACAGTCATGCATTGACTGGTGTTGTTATGAAGTTACTCCTGCCCATGCAAGTATATTACTTTAAAAAGGCACATTGAACCAAAGGTCTCTTTAACTGTTTTAAAGCAATGCACTAACCACTAAACCACAAGGTTGTGTGAAGAATGACCAGTCTCTCCAACGATTGTTCAGTATGGATACCAGTGTTCTGACAGGAAAGTGAGAGCCAGTTTGCTGTAGTGGTTAAGAGCGGTGGACTCGAATCTGGAGAACCAGGTTTGATTCCCCACTCCTCCACTTGAAGCCAGCTGGGCGACCTTGGGTCAGTCACCATTCTCTCAGCCCCCAAAACAAACCCAGCTCACCACAAAAAGAGCTAGAGTTTCATGCTGCCAGACTTCAGTTCTCCTGGCTATACTACACCTACTGCTGTACAATTACTAATTAAATACCTATGCAGCCTGGGACCGACCTATCTAAGGGACCGCCTCTCCCCATATATGCCCCAGAAAGCCTTGCACTCCACAGACCATCATCTGTTGTTTGTCTCTGGCCTGAGGGACATTCAATTAGCCTCAACCAGGGCCAGGGCCTTTTCTGCCCTGGCCCCGGCCTGGTGGTGGAACATGCTCCCAATCGAGATCAGGGCCCTGTGGGACAGTTTCTCAAGGCCTGCAAAATGGAGCTGTTCCACCAGGCCTTCAGTGAGGCAGTGGATGTCCATTAATTGGCCTCTCTGCTGCAGCTGCTGCAGTTCTGCTATTCATAGGTGGCTATCAATAAGGTCTTTGTGGTTCGGCTGTGGCCCAATTGTCCCCAGCTTTAGCGTGGTTGAATACCTTATTGCCGCTATGCCTGTCTTTTAACTGTTTTTACTGTCTTTATTGTTTGATATTCACTTTTAATTGTCGATTGATTGTAAGTTATTATTGTAACCCACCTTGAGCCCGCGGGTGGGAAGAGCAGGATGTAAACTGAAACAAACAAACAAATACATTAGCACTTTTTGAGTTGGGTAGTTAAATGATTTTAGAATTGTTTTAATTCAAATTAGTCATGTTTTATTGTAAATTATGTATTGATTTTATGTAAGCCATCCTGAGCCGGCTTTGGCTGGGAGGGCGGGGTAGAAATCCAATAAATCAATGAATAAAATACAGGAAAGTGGTCAGAAGTTCATGTATTTCAGGCCTAGGTGAAAACCTTGTGTCCCAGCCAAAGATCACTCAGTGCTGTCTTTTAAGAACTTTATTTAAAATCACTCCTGAAGATAGGGTTGCCAGGTCTGGAGACTTTGAGGGTGGAGCCAGGAGAGGGCGGTGTTTGGGGAGGGGAGGGGAGGGGCTTCAGCATGGTATAATGCCCTAGAGTCCACCCTCCAAAGCAGCCATTTTCTCCAGGGGAGCTGATCTCTGTCAGCTGGAGGTCAGTTGTAAAAGCGGGAGATCTCCAGGCCCCACCTGGAGGCTGGCAGCCCTACCTGGAGGTATTAAACTAACCAGAATCACAATTATCCAGCAAACACAAGCACAGGCTCCCCAATGTGGTGCCCACGGATGCCATGACACCCCCCCAACAACAACTTTCTTGGCACCCCACAAGTGTTTTAGAAAGTGGGTAGGACCAAGTGTGTGTCCAGATTCAGGCAGGCACCTCGGGCAAGAGGCAGTAAGTGGAGTCCAAACACAGTCCGGGGTCAAGGCACAGACATTCAGAAGTCCAAGCGTCAAACCAGAAGGGCAGATCCAAAGAGCACAAGCCTGGTCACAGTCCAGAAGGCCGAGCACACAGAGGTGTACAGCGCAGCAGCATACAAAGAAAGTGGCCAAGTGGCTTCCATGCTGGCTCTCCCTTTTCCGGTTGCTACTATTCAGCGCCAGGTGGAACTCCTCCACCTGCTGAGCCACCCAGGGACTCAGTGCAAGTCATCAGTGGCTGAGCAGCCGACAGGGCTGTCTGCCCTGTTCCTGCCCCGACTCCGACTCACAGGCAGAGGTTGACTGGTGCTGGGCTGCCAACCATGCACTATAGCGCCACTCCTGTGCCTCTCCTCTCTGGTGTTCCAAGGGCTCTGGCAACCCCGGGGGTGAGGCTGGTGGCGGGTGCGGGGCCTCTGCTCCAGGTTCAGATCCCAGGTTGCAGGACTGAGGGCGTGGCACACTGACTTCAGCTTGGTATAATGCCTGCTTCGGAGGGGGAGGGCAGGGTATAAATCAAGCGAATGAATCAATAAATAATTATTAGGAGCCGGTTTGGTGTAGTGGTTAGGAGTGTGGCCTCTAATCTCGGAGAACCGGGTTTGAGTCCCCACTCCTTCACATGCAACTGGTGGTGTGACCTTGGGTCAGCCACAGTTCTCTCAGAGCTGTTTTCTCTTGAGCAGTTCTCAAAAGAGCTCTCTCAGCCCCGCCTACCTCACAGGGTGTCTGTCGTGGGGAGGGGAAGGGAAGGAGATTGTAAGCCGCTCTGAGACTCCTTTGGGTAGTGAAGGGCGGGGTATAAATCCAATCTCCTCCTCCTCCTTCCTGAGACTCCCCCTCTGCACCTGATGGAGTCTCCACCTTGTCTGGTGGGTCTTCCTGCAGCATCCAAGGGCTGGGGCTGGCTTCCTCCACCCCTTCCTCATCTGAAGAGGTACCACAGCATAAGAAACTTCACTTTGTGACTGAGGTCAGCCATTTTGCATCTGGCATTGCCTCCTGCGGCAACTGTTTTGTGGCAGCCATTTTGTGGCTGTTCCCCCTGTGCTGTGTCAGGATGCCAAGGGTGCCCGGAGGCTCAAACAGGTTGGGGCCCCTTGCACTAGCATATGCCAATGAGATTGTAAATTTAAAAAGGATACATGTCATCCCTCCTACCTACCTACCTGGCATTTCATGATAAAATGCAATTTCTAAAATTCTTACCAAGCCTTTTCAGAAAAGATAAGTTAGTCTCACTGCAACCTAGATCTGAGAGATCCTGGGGTTTTCGGGGTGTGGGTATTTTATCTAGACACAATTGCAACGTTCCCTCTAAGCTGTGGAGTCTTGTGAGCAAAAATTGTACTTTGTGAGCTGCTGGCATTAAAGTTGTGAGCGAGCGATTTGGCTGCTGCATAGATTAGCTTGCACTGGAGCCGTCCTTCCGGAGCTAAGGCAAAAATCTGTGAGCTGGAGGCTAAAAATCTGTGAGCTAGCTCACCCGAACTCATCTTAGAGGGAACACTGCACAATTGCGTGAGCCTCACATGACTTTATTAAACCATCTAATTTGTTTTCTCTAAAGGTTTGATGTTAGACATCTCTGAGGATTCCAAAGAATAATTGTTGCAAACGTTGTCCCGTTGGTTCTGGGATTTATTCTGGGCAGACCCTCCATTTGTAAGTTATCTTTGTCCAGGCTGAAGCTGTAGGTTTACTGGAACGGGGGCGGGGGGGGAAATGCACGTTTGCAGATTTACCCAAGAACCTACAAGAAAACTCTCAGGGTGCTTCAAAACGTCCTTTAAAAAGTTATTTGAATTTAAAACCCACAGGAGCGTTCTGTTTCAATTGACCCCAGATTGTCAAGAAGGTTCTCTCTGTGTCGATGGATCTGCATCGGCTCATTCTCACATGAAGAAAACCACTCGATGTGACAGGATGCGCATGCATGAAGCAACCGAAAAGCACAAAGGAGAAGTGAAATTGAAATGAGGATTACAGGGATGAGATTAAAACAAGGAACCCAGGGATGTGTTGGCCCATCTCACCGTTTCATTGATGTCATCAAAGAAACAGATGAAGGCTGTCCTGTGTCTGTGAACGCCGAGGCTCGGTGGATTTAATTTCAGGCTTGGCACCCAGGATGGGAGGGTGTCTAATTCTTATTTTTGGATATCATCTCTTGAATTTTTTCCCCTGCCCTTCTTCCTCCGCACCATGTTGTGTTACAAGCCAATGTTCCCTCTAATATCACCCCCCTCACTGAGCGGAGCAGTTCTCATCCTGAGCAGAACAGAACTGCTGTAATCTGCAAATGGGCAAGGGGCTGTGAGAGACCCTGCATGGCTCCAGATTGCTGCTGAGCGGGGCTTCCTGGGTTAATGAGCAGCCGCTCATGCACACAGCTTTGAAGGAACACTGCGTTCAATTTGAGAGAGAGGCTGAGAGACAGGCTGAGAGAGAAGAAGAAGGCGAAGAAGAGGAAGAGGAAGAGAAAGAGAAAGAAGAGGAGGAGGAGGAGGAGGAGATTGGATTTATACCCTGCTCTTCATTACCCGAAGGAGTCTCAGAGTGGCTTACAGTCTCCTTTCTCTTCCCCTCCCCACAACAGACACCCTGTGAGGTAGGTGGGGCTGAGAGAGCTCTTTCGAGGACTTGAGAGAACAGCTCTGAGAGAACTTGTGACTGACCCAAGGTCACACCAGCAGCTGCATGTGGAGGAGTGGGGACTCAAACCCGGTTCTCCCAGATTAGAGTCCGCGGTCCTAACCACTACACCAAACTGGCTCAAGAGCAGCCCAAGGTCACCCACTGAGCCTTATTGCTGAACGGGAATGGAAACCTGTGTCTTCCCAACCTCTGTTCTGACACTCTAACCACTACCCCACACCACCATTACATTGAATTTTGTATTCTAGGGCTTTATATTCTGGTCAGGAGCCTAGAGGGCCTCTTAGCTGAAAGATGGCGGGATGGAAATATTTCTGAAGAAGTAAACAAGTTTGCGGAGCTGAGCCACATTTGCCAGCCTCTCCTCATTCTTTACGTCTGGCAGGCGGTTTGGATTTGATCTTGATTGCGCCTCGCACTTAAGTGTTCCGTTGCTCCAGCTTAGCTTGCACAAACGTAATTGAAAAACTAACCTTGCGTCCTAACACAGACATATTTGCCAACAGCTGATTGAGAATCCAGGACGTGATCTGTAATACAACCAACGCTTGGATTTCACGCTGTGATGAATGGATGTGTGGAGTCAACAAAGAATTAGTTTTGAGCACTGCAGAAGAATACAGAAACCTTTTCCGTGTCTTCCCTAAGGGCCTGGCAGAAAGACATAGAGAAGGAACCAAAAAAGACTGGTTGCCTTTTGCACAGGTAAATGGGGCCCATGGTTGTTACAGAACGAGAGATGTTCTGCTTTACCTTTAGCTATTGTGTTGTAAGAACAGCATAGTATACTCTGTGCTGAACCAGAAAATTTTTATTATTTTTTTATGAGCAGGGGTCATGGCTCAGTAGCAGAACATCTGCTCGGCGTGCAGAAGGTCACAGGTTCAGCCCCTGGAATTGCCAGTCAAAAGGATCAAGGAGTAGGTGATGGGAAAGACCTTGATCTGAGGTTCTGGCTCAGTGGTAGAGCATCTGCTTGGCATGCAGAAGGTCACCGTTTCAATCCCTGGCCTCTCTCCTATCGACCATGCCCTAGTTATATGAAAGACTTCATCCTAAGACTCTGGAGAACCACCACCAGTCTGAGTAGGCAAGTGATGTTGATGGACCAAGAATCTGATCAAGGAGAAGGCAGCTTCTTGGGTTTAAACCGTCTATGAGATCGAGGGAAACTTAGAAGGTTGTGAAGGCCAAATGCTGACTGAGGTCCATGTTAACTTTGAGCTCAGCTCCACCAGAATCCCTTGGCTGAATTGTAGCAGAACTGAACATAGGCTGTAGCTGCTGAGTCATAGTTCTCCAGAGCTGATGGGAAAGTGCTACCAAGCAGCTGCTGGGACTCCAGAAAGACATAACATCAGCTTCACGGCAAAGCTCCCTCCAAGCAGTAGCTACAGATAATTAACTAAAGAGAAAGGAAGAGTATGCCGGGGGCGGGGGGAACTGTGATTTACATTTAATGTAATGTAGGGAGAGAGAGCAAGTTTCCCTGGAGAGTGTGCAGTCAGCGTTGCAAAAGCTACAACACAAAAACTACGTAGAAAGCATTGTCATATATAGGCAGGAGGAAAATGCCTTACATACACAATAGGACCATAACCTAACGAACAGGACTTGGGGGGGGGCGTTGGAACAAAGTTTCGAAACCTCTTCGACATTAAAAAAAAAATGTTTAGAAGTTCATGGGTTTTCAATATACAGATTGAAAACTTCATTTCCCTCTTGGGAGTTCCAGCACCTCATTTTCAAGAGAGAGAGAGAGAAAGAGAGAGAGAGAGAGAGAGAGAGAGAGAGAGAGAGAGAGAGAGAGAGAGAGAGAGAGAGCGAGCCCTGCCAATGAAGATGCTCCAGCATATATTAGATTAAAGAGAAATCTGTTTGATGGGGCTTTTAGGTGACAAATTTATACTGATGGGAAATGGATTCTGCATTCCTCCTAAGCTTTTAGAGAAAAGAGAGTTTTTAAATATATATTTATATGTAGTCCATCCAAATTTGAGCATCCACATGGTTTCAGAACACAGCAGAAAAGCAATAGTTGTCCCCCCTTATGCTGTCAATCACTGCAACTGCTACTCAAAGGTACACAGCCTCTGAACATGGAGGTTCTATTTATGTAATAGCCATTAAGACACGGATTCTCCATGAATGTATTTGGTCCCCTACAAAATTAATCTAAGCCAGAGCTGTCATTTCACCCTATTGATCCTATTACACCAGCATGGTGTAGCGGTTAAAGTGTTGAACCAGGACCTGGGAGACGCAGGTTCGAATCCCAATGTGCCATGGAAGCTTGCTGGGTGACATTGGGCCAGTCACACACTATCAGCCTAACCTACCTCCTAAGTTTGTTGTGAGGATGAAACGAAGATGTAAGCTGCTTTGGGTCCCCATTGGGGAATTTCATATTCTGCTTTTATTCCACAGAACTTGAGAAAGGCAGGTCATGTCAGATTCTCAGGCAGTAGTCTATCCAGGCACTGACCAGCCTCAGCTCTGCTTAGTGTCAGCATGATTGCTGGGGCTGTATCCTGTGCCTTTGACCTTGGAACCAGATATGACACCTCATAAGGTGCACCATGAGTTCTCTGTTTTGTTTTCCAATTGCTTAGTTGTGCTCAGTCTTAACAGGGGGTGGCGTAATGATGGACAACTGGTTACCACTCACCAAATAGTCCCCTTCTGTCTCCACTAGTGTCCCATGTGTATATAAGGCCTTGTGATTGCATTAAGTCCAATGCCACTGATGACATCCATCCGCTCTCCTTTCCATCTGACCCATGCCCTGCTGACTCGGCTTCCAGTTTGGTGTAGTGGTTTGATGTAGTGGTTAAGTGCGCGGACTCTAATCTGGGAGAACTGGGTTTGATTCCCCACTCCTCCACTTGCACCTGCTGGGTAAACTTAGGCAAGCTGTAGTTCTGGCACAGCTGTTCTTGAAAAAGAACAGTTTCTGTCAGAGCTCTCTCAGCCCTACCCACCTCACAGGGTGTCAGTTGTGGGGAGGGGAAGGGAAGGGAAAGGAGTTTATAAACTGCTCTGAGACTGCTGTGAATAGTGAAGGGCGGGGTATAAATCCAATCTCCTCCTTTTCTTCTCTTCTTGTTTCAAGTACTTGCCTGTGATTGGAAATGGAATGTGGAAGAAACAAGACAGAAGTCATGTTGACACAAGATGGAAGTCATGTTGATGCAAGATGGAAGTCATGTTGATTAGGTAGGTGTTGTGACTTGAGTGGAATTGGAATGCCCATGACGGGTAGAACAAATTTTGAGTCCAGTGGCACCTTTAAGACGAACAAAGTAATTCAGGGCATAAGCTTCCATGTGCATGCACACTTCTTCAGATACATAAGTATGAATGCTCGTGAAGCTTATACCGAGAATTAAATTTTGTTGGTCTTAAAGGTGCCGCCGGGCTCAGACTTTGTGCTGTTGCTTCAGACCAATGCAGCTGCCTGCCTGAATCTATCATTATGTGTAGGCTTCATTCCTGTCAAGCCACACAGCCTTATGGACTGGAGTATGTTTTGGCTTCCAGGTTGTGGCTCTCTATTGGCTCCATCTGCTAAGAAGCTTGTGGCCTTCTCTTTCCATTCTGGGCCGGAGAGTGTGCCTTGACATATAATAATATCACTGCAGGAGACAGAAGAGCCCGGACAGAACAGCTTGATGTTGTTTTAATGCTGGCCATTTGGCAGAGCCCATTTGTCCTAGGAATTTAACTTTCCAGATTTGTCACTGCTTCAGAATTGGGGCATGAGAGAGCTGCTGGAAGAAGAACATAGTGATATAAGCTCTGCTGCTCTTCTGGCACTCATGCCCCGGGTCCGTTTATTTTGCAAGGCAAGCATTAAAAAAAAATGCACCGGAACCCTCTGTTCTTACCATTAACTTTGGAAATGTTCCTGCGCATTAATTTTTACAGTTTCTTTACAGAATCATTTTCCTGAGTCTTGGGCGCCAGGCGCTCTTATCCATAGCTTAGTACAAGTTGCCGCGTCCCAGAATTCCATTCCAAGGTATGCCGGGCGGCCCCTTTGCGGAGAGGGCAGCCAATGGAAATGCCTTTTGGACGCCTGCAAGACTGTGAGCAGCTGGGAAATGCTATCCCTTTGCACATGAAATTGCATTTCAGCAGACGCCTTCCAGCACAAAAAGCTACGAGGAAGGTGCAGAATGTGAGAAGAAGCATCAATCCAAAAGTCCACCTTTGCAGCTCTTTTTGGAACCTGGTGTTGGGCATTTCTCCCCCAGAAAATTAGCACAGTGCACTCCCCCCCAACACAATCATGCAGCTAGGCTGTGCAACAGCATTTATAGCCTGCCTTCTGCTCACTTCATTCCCTCAATTTTATGGATCTCTCGGCAGACACAGACTGTTTCTGTGACTTGGTGAGATCTTATTAATCCCCAATATTTGGTGCCCTTTCGGATCAGTAAACTACGCCTGTCAAGAGCTGTCATAAACAGGAAGCTTCGTCCAGATGATTTAGAAGCTTAATATGCCGACTTCAAAGCGGCGTGCTTAGCAATTTGGGAAACTACTGAAGACAGGAGTGACACAGTGTTCGAATTCTCATTTATTTTGAAAGGATTTCAATTTGTTTCTGAAACAAAAAGCCCTCCTCGTCTTCAGAATACAAACAGATCATCTGGGTCCAGATATGTCCCTTTCAGGATGGCCCGTCCCCGGATCCAAACAATGTTTGGAGGCCCGCACAGGGGCATAGCCATGGTGGGGCATTCAGGGGCACGTGCCCCTGTGCCCACACCCCACAACTCCTGCTGCCCCTGCTCTTACACACTAGAGGAGAAGGCAAGCCAGCCAGCTGGCTGGTACAATTAATACTCAGCGAGTATGCACTCTGTACTACAGTAGCAGGCAGGCAAGGCCCGTCGCTACTGTAGCATGGAACACATGTTCACCAAGTATTAATTGCATCAGCCCACCAGCTCTCCCTTTCCCAGGCCAAGCGAATGGCAAGATGAGGCAGGCAGCATATGACAAGGACACATGACTGCAAGGGCGTCTGTCTGCCTCCTCTGCTCACTCACTGCAGATCCTTCTCTTCTTCGCCCGCCCATGGGCTCTCTCTCTCTCCTCCACTCCCCCCTCTCTCCCTTCCACTCCCCCACCCCACAGGACTTCCCAATGCCTCACCAAGCAAAGTTTTCTGGCTATGCCCCTGGGCCCACATCTGCGGGACCACCTCCCTCAGTGGATTCCTCTACAATGGTTTTGCTCATTGAGCAAGGCCTTTGCAGGGGCCACTCTGCCAACATGGAAGCTCAGTGACTGCTTGCAGCTGAGCCTTCTTGGTGGTGGACTCCACCTTAGCCCAATAGTCCCCATCGTGATACCCATGGGGGCTCTGATGCATGGGCATGTGAGCTCCTGCAGTCCCTTTCCATGGTCCTGGTTTAATTCCTGTGCTCCTAGCGGCTTCTTTCCCTTTCTTAAAAGAAGACCAGACTCCCAGTTTCCACCACCACATGGTCATACAATCATTCCTGATGGATATCTGCCAGACTGAGTAGATAAGACTGGCCTTGATGGATAACTGCGTGCATAAATGGTGGTAGCACTGGATATCCTCATGCGTAGGAGCAACAGATAGCCCTAGAGGTGGTTTGAAACAGGGACAGAATAATATCTAGTGTCCGATCTGCGAGAGCTACACCTGCGTGCTTCCTCCTAGTGGCAAAGCTTCCTGGAGCCGGTAACTGGATGGCGAAAGGGGAAACGAATGGCCCGCTGTATGCTCATCGTCAGTCTGAGCTTAAATGTACAGAGAGGGGCTGTGGCACATTGGAAGCGCCTCCACATTACATACAGAAGGTCCCAGGTTCAGTCCTTGGCAACTCCAGTCAAAAGGGCTGGGTATTAGGTGAGGAGAAAGACCTCAGCCGGAGACCCTGGGAAGCTGCTGCCAGACCGAGTAGGAAAGACTGACACCTTGATGGACGGAAGGTCTGATTTGTTATAAGGCAGCCTTGTGCGTTCTCATGAGAGGAGGGAGGAGGCGCTTCCGGTGGTCCCCGTCCTCCCCCATTAATTTGTATGGGTCTCAACTTGCAAAGCTGATCAGAGATTTCACCAAGTGTCATCAGGGAGAACACCCTAAATCACCAAGTTTATCATAACTACCAATGACAGCCCTTGCAGACGGGAACTTGGGTTAATAATAAGTCTGTTGATGAAACCTAAATTTACAACCCGTGACTAAGCAGCCATTAAACCTATGAGCCAAACTGAGCTGTCCGTCCGTGTCGGAAGATATTTCGTGGCTGCACCGACGGTGTTACTCATCAGGTTTGACTCCCGAATGCCTTCCCGGCTCAGAGTGATTAGACCCCTCTGTAACCCCCGATGACTAATACGTCTTCCTACCGCGACACTGTTCCCACCTCCGCCTTTCCGCTCTGCAGCAGCTTCCTCACATGATTTCCTTTTCAGGTTTCCTTTTCTTTCTCTCAAAGGACGGAAAAAGCCTTCTTGGCACAGATGCAGAGAGATCTGAGCAGCCCTTGTAGAAAACCATGCTTGGCCAGGCAAAGCTTCTTGGTCGTTTTTTTTAACGTATGGTTTGCAGAAAGGTTACCTGGGAATCTTTTAACATTAGTACCTTAGCTAATGAGAACTCCCATTTCAAAATTTCTCATCCAGCTCTGTGATTGGATGGCTTGTCTGTGGCCAGTGGGAATGCCCACGGTCATTCTCCTTGCTGTCACGGACCTTAGATGTGCAGTTTGACTTACGAGCCGTACATTTGGAAGAGAGGGAAGATGAGTTTCTGCCGCCAATCAAAGGAATTCTGTTACAACTGGACGGCTGCCTGGTGCCAGCAGAGACCTGCATGTGCCTCTGGTCCTTGCCCCAGCCGGTGCTCAATACAGTCAACAGACCTCTGTGCCTGCTGAAGTCTCTGCAAGTACATAACTCATAGACTGATCACTGGGTAAGCCTAACGAATGAAAGTGCAGCAGCATATTTTAAGGCCATAGATGTTTCTTCCAGGTGTAACAGGCCAGATTCACCCGCCCGGCCAGAGTAACCCCGGGGGTTAATCCAGACTAACCCCTGCCAGACAAACCTCTGCCAGGCCATGCCAGAGTTACCCCAACTGCACAACACAACAACCTGTAACCCCGGGCCAAAGTAACCCCTCGGGTGTAAAGTTGCCTATGCCAAACTATTTTGGGGTTACTTTTTGGAAGGGCCTACCTGTTGTGTGTATGCCTCAGAGGTACTCTTCTCCTGTATAGACCCACCTAGCAAAGCCTAGCCCTGCCACCCTGAGCAGTTGGTCCACCAATGCTCCATGCACACTTCAGAATATGAAGTCCTCCCCATATCACAGGTCAGAACTTTGGCTCCTCCTTTTCCTGGCAGGCGACTGCGATGCCACATGCTTGCAGTTTAGTGAACGCACATTAACACATGAACCTGCCTTATACTGAATAAGACCCTCGGTCCATTGCAGTCACTATTGTCTACTCAGACTGGCAGCAGCTCTCCAGGGTCTCAGGTGGAGGTCTTGCACATCACCTACTGCCTGGACTTTTCAGCTGGAGATGCCGGGGATTGAACCAGGGATCATCTGCATGCCAAGTAGATGTTCTACCATTGAGCCCCACTTCTTCCTCAAACTGGGTCCCATGCTGTCCACAGAGGGAACTTCAGCCTGAAAAGCTTCAAGATCTTTGCACTGTTCTTCTCCTCTAGGGACCTGAGGTCAGATCAATCTCAGATTGATGTTCAGGCGTTTACAGATATACTTCAAAGACCCAAATTTCAGGGGGGAAATATCTGACGTTTAATGGCAGGGAGTGGGGGGACCCGCCAAGAGACCTTTGGCAAGAACCCAGATAGTCAATAAACTATCCATGCTTTCCGGAAGCGTGCGGAGCATCTATACATCAAAGATACTTCATTAATGACTTCATTTGAAATAGTGCTAAGTCATGATTCACAGAGGGAGCGTTTTAGCGAGCGTTCTCCATCACTTCTCTTCTGCTATCCACAGGGAGACTTTTTGTGCTTACAGCAAAAATTATCTCGCACAATGCCATGGTTGCGGAGGGCCAGCGTCATTAAATTTTTTTTTAAAAAAAATGCAAAATATTCTCTCCCTTCCCCACCCCACTCCCAAATGACTAGCTCATTCTCTCTTCTTCCCTTTCACAAACACCACAAACAGCAAGAGATCTGTTAGACCCCGCAAATGAGTCTCTTCCACTGAAATCACATAAATATGCCATTAGATTAATATGTTTCACTGACACATTGATATGCTTCAGATCGTAGCCCTGAGGAGCTGAGCTCCCCCCCCCCTTTTTTTTAAACAACTGAAATGATGTATAAATTTTGCATTTATTTTAAGTAAATGGCACCAGATCTGGCAGAGGGTCTGCCATTTGAATATATTTTCTGTAGACTCAAGAGTCTCAAAGCTGTAATGCTGAAATATGTTTTTGATGGTGAAGATGCAAATGCATTTAAACACTGAGGCTTCTGGGAAGAATGGGGGGGGGTTGCCTTCTCACGATAAGCAGAAAAGATCAAGTTAATACAAGCAGGAGGAAGGAGAAAATAATAAAGCCATGGCTTTCTGTGGTGGGAAGCTTCCCGGAGCTTGGTCAAACAAGCTCTGGGACTGCAGAGCTTTGTTTCCCCCACAGCCCTGAAACATCCCTTTATTTGTTTACAGAATTTATACCACACTTTTCTACCCTCATCAGGGCCACTGAGGCAGCTAAAACATACATAATAAGAACATATCTTAGTTTTTTTTTAAAGCCAAGCAAATGCACACCATTCAAATAATAAAAACTAATGCACATACAATACGATATGTACAAACATAATGTTGTTCAGTTGCACAGTCGAGTTCGACTCTTTGCGATCCCATGGACCATGTCACACCACACCCTCCTGTCTTCTGTCATCCTCCGGAGTTTGCCTAATTTCTACAATTAAAAAGTACAATTAAAAACAGGGCAGGAAGGACAGATCGCTGAGGGAACGCCAGGTGAAACAAAAATGTCTTCACCCACTGGAAGAAGATGGCAGCAGAAGAGGACAGTTTGGTGTAGTGGTTAAGTATTGTTAGCCAAATTGCTCTATTTTAAATATAGCAATTGGTTTATTATTATTATTATTATTGGATTCTCGCCTGTATATACAGAGAATGCTGCTGCTTTGTAATGGTTCCCAGTAAAAGACACAGAGACCAGGTATAATTAATAAAATATTATTTTACTGAATATAATCCTTATTTATCTATTCACAAACACACAAACAGTATTCAAGCATTCACACACATAAAATAGAACTAAGAAAGCAGAGGGGATTGATGGCTTATGGAGAGGTGATACTACCTGTCAGATGTGCAGAAGTCCATGAAGAAGGATTGTGGCCTAAACCCAGAGGGTTCAGGGGTGGGCTGCCATTTTGGCTCATGGCAGAGACACACACGGTCTGAGGCCATGTGTATGCTGGGATATACCCACTGTAAGACAATGCAGCCCAATGGGTGGCCCTGGGGGCTGGTCTCAGGTGAGAACAAAAGATTACCTGGGCCAATCTGGGGTCCCAGGGGTGTGTGATGTCAGTAGAGGCAGACCTTAGGTTTGACCAATGGGCTTCCAGAGAGGCAGGGTCTGGATTTAACAATAGAAGCCAGGTGTTGGGTGTCTAGTTGAATGGATTATAGGACTTGCTGGCCAGGTAAACAAAAGGTGGGAGACTTCCCTGATTGTCCCTGATTAGCATCAGGAAGGGTCGTTAACAATTTGAATGCTTGACTGGGTAATCCCTTCATGCACTGGCAGAGGAAAAGTCCTTTGTCTGCTGTATGGCCCTTAATCCGTGTATGTGACATGCAGCAGGTATGTAATGGAGTCCCTCAGAGTAAAAAGACAGCTTTTTCCTTTCTCTATGGGCTTCTACCTTGGCATCCATTTTACAGTCTAGACAGACCATGTGGCAACAGCAAACAGTCCATAGCAAAGCCCCATAATGGCGTCAGGGCTAACATATCCCCCCTTGCAGACGTGGCAGCGTCAGATGACATCGTCTGCACATACACACTTCGATGGAGACTTCCCGGTATCTTGAGGGACAGAGGCAAGAAAGACAAAGAAACACAAAAGGCTGGGTAAGGTGCTGAAGAGTGCCAGGTGGCTTCTAAAGACTTACCTCTGGAACTCATTGTTATTCCATGAGCATAATCTCTGCTGGGTGGAGGGGGAAGACTTGCTCTGAGGTCACCTTATGAAACCTGAATATGAAATCCCTTTTGCAGACCACTTGCAGCCCAACTCTGTGGTCAAGCTGAGAGTGCCTGGCTTTTGGGGACTTTGGTTCAGGTTAGAAAGTAGGGCACCCCTGTTTTGGGGCTACCCAAGAATAAAAGGCAGTGCCTCTGGTAACAATTCCCCCCCTTGAAGCCGTCTTTAGGCGTGAGCCAAGATGGCTTCACTTCAAATGATGTTTTGCTGCCGTTGGAGTTCCATATGACCAGAAAAGAAAGGACAGCAGAACAAGGTTAGAGAAAGAATTTACAGGGGAACGGCTCGGTGAGGGAGTCAGGTATACCGGCTATAAAAATATATCTCTGGGAACCCAAAAGGAAATTTTTTTTTTTTTAAATGTTTTAAAATAAGGAAGGGTGAGTGCCTCTGTGTATGTGTTTGCAGGGACCTTCTGCACATCTTCCAGAGAGACATGACTACTGTACATAATGCTACCTATAGCAAATCTAATGAAGGCTTATAAAGCAACAAAAAGGAAATGCAAGACATCCTAAAATAATTCTAAAAACTTATAAGCTAAAAACATATCTAACTCAAAGGTTATCAAAATTCCTAAACAATTAGACAAATACAGAAAGCAAAAATTGGTGGGTTAAGCAAACTTAAAGCAGAAAGATAACTAAAAGCAATGCAAATGTTATGCTGGAAGAATTGAGAATGAATGTGTGTAAAAGCATGATTGCAAAACATTTAGAACATGTGAGCAACAACATGAAAATGACATGGACCAATGAATAAATACAGTCAGTGATACAAATCAATTTGAGCTTCAGTTGAACATTACAGATAAATGTGGGTAAGGAACATTGATACATTTTTGAAACCACCCCCCTAGGTACCTAAGTTGCCAAAAGGCACAGGCAATCTGAGCCTTAGTGTCATGCTTTCAGGGACCAAAAAGCAATTCTTGGGTCCCAAAGTAATAACTGGGTGGGTGCCATGAGGTATTTGCAGCTGGTTGTGAGAGTTGCCTGCCCTTGAGGTGGCATCCAATGTCCATGAGATGGTTAGCAAGCAATTTGCAGGTCAGCAGTGGCTGGAGGACCAGAGAAGGCAGCTGGTAAATTGGCAGCTCCTTTGCTGAAACTGGAGCAAAGGCAAATTAGGAGGCGACTTGGGTGCGTAGCAAATAGGGAGCAATGACTTTGGCAAGACCACGAGGTCTTGTAGGCTGAACAGGAATCTTGGAAAGTCTTTGATGCATATGCATAGCAAGAGTATTCTCCAGGTACAATTGGAAATAGCTGAACGTTCAGTTTTTATTATGGTGACCAGAGCAGAGTTCCAGGTGAAGATGTGCACAGTTTGGAGGCGCCAAGAAGTTATAAAAAAATGGCCAAACAAAAGAACGTTTCAAAAAAAAGGAAGTTAGATTGCCATGGCTGTTGTAGAAAAAGTTGGGGGCCCCTGGGAAAACTGCCGGCTTATGGGGGTGGGTCATACCCCAAAAACAAAGCTAACAAAAAGCTGGAAAGCAATAATTATTAACACACATATAAAACAAACAATTCCTAAAATAACTTATAAGGTGTGCCTTTACTATCAGGCATAAGACTTCAATTGCAGGTTCAGATTTTCAGTTCCTGCAGATATGAAAGAACTTGAGAGACAGATTAACAGGTTTGCATGGATAGAAAGATGCTTAGCCATGCAGGGATAAAACTTAAATAGGAGAATAAACTTAGAGCATCAGGTACTGATTGTGTACCTCAAAGAGGAAGCCCTTAAACAAAATAAAGATGAAAGAATCAAGTAGCTAAATTACAGACAGGATTGAAAATCCAAGAGAAGAGAAGAGGCAGTAGCCCTTGATAATTCTGCATGATTTAAGAAGTCGGCCAAAGATCACACCACAAGAGAAGAGGAAAGAAAAAAAGTTTTCTCTGGCACAGGCTTTGTGCCAGCAAATAGTTCTTCTGAGCATGTACAGAGTTTCTTTCCTTGCTAGTAGAAACTGGGCTGAAGGGGGCCTGGGCATATAGATTACTAGAACAAAATCAGAAGGGATGTGCTGCCAGACTTAAACCCTTTAAAATATTCTATGGTAGCTATATATAAACTGATATCAAAACTAAAGAAACGTTAGCCCTAAAGGTGGGGCTTTAAGAGAACAGCTAATTCCAAAACCAAAAGAGTATTTATAAAACCTTAAAGAGATGAAATAGTTCTAGATCACACAAATTTACCAAGAAATTTTAAAAAGAGATTCCCTTCTATAAGAATGGGAAGATAAGACAAAGCTTAAAATCGAGATGCTGTAATAAATTAATGGAACAGAAACAAATCTATTTTAAAATCTATTTTTAAATGTACCATTTTGAAAGTAAGGGATCTCTAATCATGAGAAATTCCAAGGAAGAGGATGCAAATAAATGTATTTTTAACTTTAAAACGGACCTTTAAAAAAAACAAAAACTAAACTTTGGAATGGGGGGAAGGAAGATGACCTTCCTGTAATAGACAAGGAATTACAAATTCAAAAGGGAAGAAAAGATCAGTCTTCTCTATGCATTCATTCCCCATCTATGCTTTAAAAACCAAAGGAGAAAACATTTTTTTCTTTTCTGTGCTCCCCCTAGTTCCTTTACAGAGGGAGATTTCTCTTAACAAAAGAAGGAGGTGCAATTGTTACCCTCCAAAAGGGCCATTAATCTAGCTAGGAGCCTTCTTATCTTGTCCTCCTTTGGGTTTTCCCCTGGAAGGTGGCAAGTCAGCGGGTTCATTTGAATTTTAAATGGAGAGTGAGAGTCTTACATTTTCCTCTTCAATTTGAGACAGAAAAGTCAGAAGAAAATTAGTACACATTAATCATTAGTACATTCCCTACATATTAATACCTTTAGTAGTAATTAGTTAGAAGGACAAATCTTGATCAGTAAATGCTCTCTCTCTCTCTCTTGAAGCTGTATTCCTACGCTGACAGTCACGGAGACAAAGTTGGGCTCGCCTCGAGGGGCATCTGGCTCTCTTTTGTCTTCCTGTGCTGATCACAGTGAAGAAGGGGGGCCGCTAAAGTTTCCTGATTAGGCAAGTGTTAAATTTCCACTCTTTTGGCTGTTTTAAACATGACTGAAATGGATCCAATTCTCTCCCAAAGGCATTTGGGAAGAGAATGGGATTTCTAGAATTCTATCTTTTAAAAGGTAAAACCAGAGGTACAGAATTTTCTCAATTTCTCTCAATTATGCCAGTAATTATAGAAAGACTATTTCTGATGCTACATCTGTATTGGACTTCATCTCTCAAGCATTTAAGCATGTTTTGGGAATTTTGGTGACATAGCTGCACTGTCCACTGAATTCAGGTTCTTTCTGGGGCCTGAGTTCTGCAGCTAAGGTTCCTTACTTACATAAAAGTTAGATTTTTGGACTCATTGGTCTAGTTGAGCTTTAAGTAAGGTTGCCAGGTCCAGGTGGAAGATTCCTGGAGATCTAGGTTTGGGTCGGAAGAAGGATGAAGACTCCAGTGGGGCAAAAGCTATAGTCTTCCCTCGCCCTCAAACACTCATTTTCTGCAGAGGAACTGGACTCTGCAGCCTGGAGATTTGCTATAACTCCGGGAGAGCTCCAGGTCTTGCCTGGAGGCTGTCACTACCAAAGGGAGATGCTATTCTCTGGGCAATAAGCTAAGGGGTGAGGTTTTTCCTTTCTTTCTCAGTTCTTTCCACAGGGAAGTCCTGTGTGCACTCCATTCCTTGCCCAGTTTGGAGTTGGAATGGGGGAGGTTTTACTTTAGGCATTCACTGTCTTATTTATTTTGCTCCAGCCATTAAGTGGCTGTACTTAATGACTGCTTCTGTTTCTATACTGAGAGTTGGCCTGGTCATTCCCAGAAGTTTCATTCTAGCAGCATCACATGGGGTGCAAATGCAACCAGGGTCTCAAGCTGCTGTTTCAGGGGAATTTAATCTCAGCATGGCAAGACTGGTGACTTACTTCTGCCTGCTGGGTTTTACTTAAGAGGCTAAGGAGCAAGGCAGTGTGATTTCTAAAAAGACTGCCTGGCATTTTGTATATTCTGTTACAATTCTATCACCCTTTCCAAGGTCAGACTTCCTCTTGTTTTGAACTTAGCATTTTTGCCTAACTTCAGATTCTCAGATCTGAGGAACAAACTTACTTTACAAACCAAAAAGGCCAATGGCCACCAAAGGGAAAAAGACCCTGATTCCTGGAGTCTCAAAGTCCATGTGGGATGCTGGTGTGCAGCTACCCACACACAAACACACATTCAGCTTCTGGTTTCCAAGTGTTCTAAAACTTGGATGTTTCTAACCAGTAAGGATTCTACGGCTCACTGGCAGGTTCTCTGGCTTATGGTTCCCAAGTGTTCTAAGACTTGGATTATAGAAGGTTTTAAGGCGTTCCACCCGTGACCAGGAAAACCAATTTAACCCGGGAGAATTTCAGGATATTCCCATCCACTATATAGAAGGTTTTAAGGCATTCCACCCGTGACCAGGAAAACCAACTTAACCCGGGAGAATTTCAGGATATTCCCATCCACTATCTAGAAGGTTTTAAGGCATTCCACCCGTGACCAGGAAAACCAACTTAACCCGGGAGAATTTCAGGATATTCCCATCCACTATATACTAACAAGGAAGAGGGGGGGAACTGGTGTGCAGCAGGGCTGCCTTTTTTATTGGGAGCAACGTGGCTCCATTTCCGAATAGGGATCGAGGGGATCTGTTGTGCAGCAGTGCTGCTTTTTATTGGGAGCAACGTGGCTCCATTTCCGAATAGGGATCCCCTGATCACGTTGCCTCTCCCCTCTTCTGTTTCTGCTCGCGGGTGAGGTGAGCTTAGCTCTTTAGGCCTCGTGGTCCGTGAGTGACGGTTTTTGAAGGCTAGAATTCACTCCCCTGCCTGGATTACCGAAAACCCTTAGATTTGAGGTTTTTAAGGCTAGACTTATGTCCCCGCCGGGTTTTTCCCTCAATAACCCTTTCCATCTGGTTTTTCTAGGCTAGACCTCTGTCCCCGCCGGGCTTACCATTAACCCTTTTAATTCGGAGTTTTGAGCGTGGGCTTGGCCTGGGCCTCACGTCCCTTGCCGGATTACTCCTTTAAACCGGTCTATTGGGGTTTTTGGATACTCTATCCACCGGGATGACCTCCTACTAACCCGGGAAGGTTTCAGGGCAACCTACAACCTAGGGTCCTCGGAATAATATACTCCAGCGAGCGGACCTCTTTGCTCACTTTAATTCTACGCTCTGCTAGCTAGTCAAAGCTGAAAGGGACAGGGAAGTGGGCTTCCAGAGACTCTGGAGGACGGTTGGAACCTTGCTGCGGCTCCTCTTAGTTTACAGTTATGGCTGCCTGCGCAGTGTGGTGTGGTGTAGTGTGGTGCAATTCCTAACACCCTACACTATCGGTCTTGGTCCCCACCCCACAAAATAGACCAGGAGTTGCTGAAGGAGACAAAGGGGAAAAACAGCCTCCCACAACAGAAAATGCTCTCTAGCCAATCACACAGACAGCAACCTTTCACACAGGTCTTTACTGAAACCACACAAACAGCTTCTTCTCCACGTCTGGCCATCTGAAGGACACGTGTCGACTAGCGTGCACGTTCAGACAGTCAGGGCGAATCCCAGCGGTGCCTCCATTTTCTGTTAGCCAAATTGCTCTATTTTAAATATAGCAATTGGTTTATTATTATTATTATTATTGGATTCTCGCCTGTATATACAGAGAATGCTGCTGCTTTGTAATGGTTCCCAGTAAAAGACACAGAGACCAGGTATAATTAATAAAATATTATTTTACTGAACATAATCCTTATTTATCTATTCACAAACACACAAACAGTATTCAAGCATTCACACACATAAAATAGAACTAAGAAAGCAGAGGGGATTGATGGCTTATGGAGAGGTGATACTACCTGTCAGATGTGCAGAAGTCCATGAAGAAGGATTGTGGCCTAAACCCAGAGGGTTCAGGGGTGGGCTGCCATTTTGGCTCATGGCAGAGACACACACGGTCTGAGGCCATGTGTATGCTGGGATATACCCACTGTAAGACAATGCAGCCCAATGGGTGGCCCTGGGGGCTGGTCTCAGGTGAGAACAAAAGATTACCTGGGCCAATCTGGGGTCCCAGGGGTGTGTGATGTCAGTAGAGGCAGACCTTAGGTTTGACCAATGGGCTTCCAGAGAGGCAGGGTCTGGATTTAACAATAGAAGCCAGGTGTTGGGTGTCTAGTTGAATGGATTATAGGACTTGCTGGCCAGGTAAACAAAAGGTGGGAGACTTCCTGATTGTCCCTGATTAGCATCAGGAAGGGTCGTTAACAATTTGAATGCTTGACTGGGTAATCCCTTCATGCACTGGCAGAGGAAAAGTCCTTTGTCTGCTGTATGGCCCTTAATCCGTGTATGTGACATGCAGCAGGTATGTAATGGAGTCCCTCAGAGTAAAAAGACAGCTTTTTCCTTTCTCTATGGGCTTCTACCTTGGCATCCATTTTACAGTCTAGACAGACCATGTGGCAACAGCAAACAGTCCATAGCAAAGCCCCATAATGGCGTCAGGGCTAACAGTATGTGGACTCTAATCTGGGAGAACCAGGTTTGATTCCCCACTCCTCCACTTGCAGCTGTTGGATGACTTTGGGCAAGCCATAGTTCTGTCAGAGCTGTTCTCTCAAGGGCAGTCCTTGGAAGAGCTGTCTCAGCCCAAACCTACCTCACAGGGTGTCTGTTTTGGGGAGGGGAAAGGAATTTGTAAGCTGCTCTGAGACTCTGAGTGAAGAGCGGGGTATAAAATCATCATCATCACCATCATCTTCTCCTCCTCCTCTTGGTACAAAGTTCCAGAGTTTCAGTGCCTTTATCAGGAAAGTGCTCTCCTGGGTTGCCACCTGCCTAATCTCAGACGGTGGGGGCATCCGAAATGTGGCCTCTAAAGATGACTATACTGGAGTGGTAGGTTCAGTAGGTAGTCCTTTGCTGACATGCTGTTCTGTGAAACCTTTGCTATCACTCCAGGGATCATTTTGGGGAAGACCGAAGGTCACAATACAGCCATGATTTCAATAGACAATTTTTTGGTCACATTAAGGGGCATATTAAGCCATTGTGCTCTTTAAGGTCAGCGCTGTGGGTCAACATGGCTGAATACCTGCCAAGGGCCACTGTCTAGCCAAGTGTCCACTGCCAGTCTTCAGTTCTACTGCTCCTACTGGAGTATGGAGTCATGGGGATCTCTCGTTTTTGGTTGACATATTTCCCAACTCTGTTGGCATCAGGAGTTCTCAAAAGAACATAAGAATAGCTCTCTGCTGCCTCACGCAGGAGGGAGTGGTGTACATGTTGGTGGTTTAATGCCCCCATTTTGGCTTTTAGTGGCTTGTTTTTGCACTGATAATTTGTTATGTGCTTTTATGACATATGTCCTGGAGTACTGGTGTTGTGCTGGAAGACTGGAGAAAAGCAAATGTTGTCCTCATCTTCAAGAAGATGGACCTAGGAAATTACAGGCCTGTCAGTTTGACATCAATACCTGGAAAAATTCTGGAGCAGATTATTAAATGTTCTGTCTGTGAGCACCTTGAATGGAATGGGTTAATTAGTAGTAGCCATCATGGGTTTATCAAAAATAAGTCATGCCAGACCAACCTTATCTCCTTTTTTTGACAGAATTTCTAAAATGGTTGACTCTGGCAATGCTGTGGATATAGTGTATCTAGATTTCAGTAAAGCATTTGACAAAGTTTCTCATGATATCCTTGAGGATAAGCTGGTTAAGTGTGGGCTGGATGGAGCAACCGTTGGATGGATTCATGGCTGGTTGAAAAATCGTACCCAACGAGTGGTTGTAAATGGCTCTGCATCTATGTGGAGGGAAGTCTCGAGTGGAGTGCCACGGGGCTTGGTCCTAGGCCCAGTGTTGTTCAATGTTTTTATAAATAAACTGGAGGAAGACATAGAGGGGATACTTATCAAATCTTCTGATGACATGAAGCTGGGTGGGATTGGTAATTCTGAAGAAGACAGAGTCAGGATTCAAAATGGGCTGAGACAAATAAAATGAATTTCAATAGAGATAAGTGCAAACTCCTACACCTAGGTGCAAATAATCATAGGCACAGATATAGAATGGGAGAGACTTGGCTTTACAGCAGCACATGTGAAAGGGATATAGGTGTTCTGGTTGGTCACAAGCTCAACATGAGCCTGCAGTGCGATGTGGCTGTGAAGAAAGCTAATGCAATCTTAGGATGCATTAACAGAAGCACTGTGTCCAGATTACAGGAGGTGGTAGTTCCATTCTATTCTGCTGTGGTCAGGCCTCACCTGGAGTACTGTGTCCAGTTTTGGGCATCACATTTTAGGAAGGATGTTGACAATCTCGAGTGTGTCCAGAAGAGGGCAACCAGGATGGTGAGAGGGTTTGAATCCAAGTCTTATGAGGAAAGGCTGAAAGAGTTGGGTATGTTTAGCCTGGGAAAGAGAAGGCTTAGAGAGGACCTGATTGCAGTCTTCAAGTATTTGAAGGGCTGTCATGTAGAAGCTGGAGCAGATCTATTCTCTCTTGCTCCAGATTGCAAGACTAGAACTAATGGGTGGAAATTACAAGGGAGTCGTTACAGGCTAAATATCAGGAGAAACTTCCTAACTGTAAGAGTGGTTGAGCAGTGGAACAGACTGCCTCGGGAGGTGGTGGATGCTCCTTCGCTGGACGTTTTCAAGCAGAGGCTGGATGACCATCTTTTGGGTATGTTGTAGGACTATCTTTTGGCTATGCTCCTGCAGAGTGCAGGGGGTTGGACTAGATGACCTGCAACAGTCTATGATTCTATGGAATTGTTTTTACTTAAAAGTCAACTTGAGCAGGCCTTTTGAGAGGCAGAGTATAAATTCCCTAAATACATACACAAATAAATGTGTGTGTCTGTGAAGTGCTGTCAAGTTGGAGCCAACTTATAGTGACACTGCAGGGTTTTCAAGGCAAGAGACTAGCAGAGGTGGTTTGCCGTTGCCTGTCTCTGCATAGCAACCCCATCCTTCCTTGGTGGTCTCCCATCCAAGTACTAACCAGAGCCGACCCTACCTAGCTTCCGAGTTCTGATATCAGGCTAGGCCAGGCTGTACACATCAGGGCCAGGCAAGGATCTAGGAAATCCAGATTCAGATCTTACAACTTTGGTATGAAGTTGTCTGGGCAGCCCTGTGTCAGTCACTTTCCGTCTCAGCTACTGCAGGGCTGGTTGTGAGGATAAAATGGGGGAAGCAAGAAGAACCAGGGGCACTTGGAGGAAACAGCTCTGGGTTAAACGTTAAGCAAAATAAGCAGGGCACCAATGGATGGGGGGAGCACCACAGAGTCCCCCCCCCCGAGCTATCATGCTCTTAACTCTTTCACTGCCACACTCAACTTTAGTTGAGGGTTTTTTTTGTAATTGTTCTTATCTGTCGTGTTCAACTTTAATCTGCATTGTTTTAAAAAAGCTTTCTTTGACATGGTGAGTGAATGAAGTTTAAAAGAACAATGTTTGAGTCCAGTGGCACCTTGAAGACCAACACAGTTTTATTCAAGGTTTGAGGTTTCAAGTGCATGCACACTCTTTCAGATATGCCTCATGCCATGAGACAGAAACCAGTGTGATATCTGACGACACCTTCAAACCAAACTTTTAAACTTTAGATCCAGGTGGGTAGCCGTATTGATCTGAAGGAGCGGAACAAAGTTTGAGTCCAGTGGCACCCTGAAGACCAACACAGTTTGGGTATAAGCTTTCATGACATATAAACTGGTAGATTTCTACTGCTGACTAGTTATTACTTTTGCATAACAACTTTCAATGAGACGCTACAAGAGAATAATAATTATCCATCTGTATAATGTCTAAATGACTTTGAACCTTAAATTTGATGAAAGGAAGCAATTTTTCTAAGTCAGAATGTTAGACTTGGAAGTCTGTTGTTTCTTTTTGAATATTATCCATTATTTTATCTAAAATGAAATAGTCCTTTAACTTGAGATGTCATAAATGCACTGGGGGTGGGTACGCTCTCTCTTTTCATTTCTTAGCTGTATTCTTTTTACTGCTGTAATTATAATTATTATTAACTAGGAATAAGGCCCGTTGTGGAAATAAATAAAATGGGCTCTAGAAAGAGGCTCTGGGAGAGTGCCCCGGCTTTGGGCACTCAGTGACAATTTGCTGTCCACCATTTTCTCCAGAGGAACTGATCTTTGCTACTTGAAGAGCAGTAGTAATTTTGAGTGATCTCCAGCTCACCCCCAAGATTGGTAACAGTGGTTCCCCAGGAGGGAGTGGCTGGTTTGGAGGGTGAAGTCTATGGCATTGTACCTATCTGAGGTCCCACCCCTCCTCAACACTCACCCTCTCCAGGTTTGACCCCTCAAATCTCCAGGAATTTCCCAACCTGGAGTTGACAACCCTATCTCCCTCCCAGCCAACGATCAACCTACCTTTAGTTTTCCATCTCCTGCCCCCTCCCTCCTAGAGAGCAGTTGTAATTTTGAGTGATCTCTAGCCCCCACCTGGAGATTGGCAACAATGGTTCCCCATCAGGGAATGGCTGGATTGGAGGGTGGAGTCTATGGCATCGTACCTGTCTGAGGTGCCACCCCTCCTCAAGCCTCACCCTCTCCAGGCTCCATCCCTCAAATCTCCAGGAATTGTCCACCTGGAGTTGGCAACCTGATCAGGATTGGGCCCAATGAGTTTTCTCCCAAAGGCCAACGTAGGTGTGGAAAGGGCCTTTTACTGACAGAGGAGAAAGTACAGGTGCCAGCGTTGATTAGGGAAATACCTGGAGATTTGGGGCGGTGGATCCTGTGGAGGGCAGCATTTGGGGGGGGGTGGAAGGACTCAGCAGGGTATAATGCCATAGAGTCTACCCTCCAAAGCAACCATTTTCTCCTGGGGAACTGATCTCTGTCATCTGGAGGTCAATTGTAACAGTGGGAGATCTCCAGGTCCCACCTGGAGATTGGCAACCCTAGGGGAAAGTCAGCCACACAGCGGGGAGTTGAAAAAAATGGTCTGATGGTCGCTGGCTCACCTCATTAGCCAGCCAGCCATGCTGAAGCTAAGCAGGAGAAAGAGCCTTTTTCCATTTATTCTGACAGGAAAGTGGCCATTGGGGAGGGGGTTATGGGCGGGGGAGGGGGTTATGCTGAAAGTCCTTTGTTTTTTTACTCACAGAACCAAGCTTGGCTGCCTACCAACAGCCACTGAGGGGACAGTCCCTCACAGGAGTCAAGAGAACTGTCTTCCTCAGGAGAGAGAACTGTCTGCCAGGGGGAGTGGGTGGGGAAGAGGAACAGACCCAGCACCCGACCAATGGCACATGAGTACTCTTGAGTGGCGGCTGATGGGCCAATGGCTGAGGGAGGGCATTTTAAAGCCAATGGGAGCGCATGGAATCTTGCAAAACCAAAAGATAATTATTTATAAGGAGAGATTCTTGTCTGATTTTAGGTATTTTGTAGTTCTCCCACAAATTGAGGAGAATGAACTCAGGGGTTGCCGGAATTGTAAAATTATTTGAGATATTTCTGTTATGATTTGCATCCAAAAAGGTCTGATTACCTTACATAGCTGCCAATTATGTAGGTAGGTTCCCTTGGTGTAGTTTGGTGTAGTGGTTAGGAGCATGTAGCCAGTTTGGTATAGTGGTTAGGAGTGTGGACTCTAATCTGGGAGAACTGGGTTTGATTCCCCATGCCTCCAAATGCAGCTACTGGTGTGACCTTGGGTCAGTCACAAGTTCCTTCAGAGCTGTTCTCTCA
The DNA here is from genome assembly GCA_029375565.1 of Gekko gecko. Taxonomy (NCBI): domain Eukaryota; kingdom Metazoa; phylum Chordata; class Lepidosauria; order Squamata; family Gekkonidae; genus Gekko; species Gekko gecko. The sequence goes on from JAPDNY010000017.1 coordinate 23,140,392, forward strand.
AAGACAGTTCTCGGGAGAGCTGTCTCAGCCCCACCTACTTCACACAGGGTGTCTGTTGTGGGGAGGGGAAGGGGAAGGAGATTGTAAGCCACTCTGAGACTCCTTCGGGTAGTGAAGGGCAGGGCATAAATCCAGTCTCTTCTGTTCTCTCTCTCTCTTCTTCTTTTTCTCCACATTTCCAGCATTGAGATGACACATTGGGGTTAGAATGTATAAGCTGAGCAGGAGTTAAATACCATCTTGAGATAACTTCATATGCTTGTAGTTGTATATTTATTGATTTCGATCTGCAGTCCCTTTTGTTGGCCTTCCACAGCTATCATTTCTTTTAATAGGGCTTCTGCAGTATCACTTCCCGGATGGCTCATTCCCCATGAAACTTAGTGGGAAGAGGCAGTGCCATGCGATTTGTACGCTCCGCTCTATGTACCCAAAATGTCTTAGGCCAGCTTTGTGTTTGTATTAGCTTCAATTATGTATGGTTTACAGCGGTTCCTGGTGCCGAATGGTGTTGCTAAGCAACATGTCAGCACCGCAGATGCACGCCGGAGTCTCCGTCGCTGGTTTGTCAGAGCTGCTTCTCCGCCTCATCCCTAAATTTTTGTCAGTGAGATGAAAGGCTTCTGGGTGGACTGATGTGGCATCAAGGTGTGCCTGGTAAATGGCACCGAGATCAGAGTCTCCGCAAAATAGGCCACCGCGCTACAGTGCATGCTAAATAAATTGCGGGGCCTTTAATGTCTCTCTTAATCGGAGGACATTGTAGCTCTGCTTCCTTTAAATGACGCGACTCCAGGGGTGTTTTGCTTTCATGCGGACAGGCTCAAAATGTGTTTAAAGACATCAAACGGAGGGATGAGTGGCATACTGGATAAAAAAGGTTCTCTGTGATAAAAATGGCAAACGCCACTGAAACAGCTGCAGTACTCACCCACCGGCCCGTTCTCCTTAATGCTAGTGCACAAATCAGTGGTCATGGTGGCATTACCAACCTCCAGGGGGTCAAAAGCAAAACAGAAACACCCTGGAAAGTAACGAAAACCAGGGCTTTTTTTTTTCTGGAAAAAGAGCTGCTGGAACTCTCAAGAGGGAAATGAAGTTTTCAATCTGTTTGCTGAAAATTCATGAACTTTTAAACATTTTAAAAAGAATTTCACCTCAGAGGTTCCGGAGCTCTGTTCCAGTGCAGTGTTCCCTCTAAGCTGAGTTAGTGTGAGCTAGCTCACAGTTTTTTAGCCTACGGCTCACACTTTTTTTGTCTTAGCTCAGGAAGGATGGCACCAGAGCAAACTAATTTATGTGGCAGCCAAATCGCTCGCTCACAATTTTAATGCCAGCAGCTCACAAAGTAGAATTTTTTGCTCACAAGACTCCACAGCTTAGAGGGAACATTGTTAATCCAGTGCATTCCCCCGGGGGAAAAAAGCCCAGATGAAAACAATTCACAATTATATTAGGAAGTCCCAATGTATGATTAGAATTTTCTAATATAATTTGTGAATTGTTTTCATTATTTTCCACATGTTGTTTTATTTTTGTTTTTTGTTTTTGTTTTTTTGCTTTTGATCTATTTCCGTGGTTCTCTCTGGTTGTAACCTCCAAGTGGTAGCTGGAGATCTCCCGGAATTACACCTGGTCTTGAAGCAACAGAGATCAGACTCCCTGGAGAAAACAGCCACTTTGGACTCTGGACTCTGTGGCATTATATCCCCCTGAAGTCCCTCCCCTTCCCAAACCCCACCCTCCCCAGGCCCCACCCCCACTCCAAATCTCCAGGAGTCTTCCAACCCAGAACTGGCAACCCTAGATCGGGGCTTTCTCCAAAGCTCCAGGGTGGGGGTAGGAGGAGAGTTGACTAAGTTGTGCAGTTCAGAGGTTACCTCATGGAGCCCAATTTTGGTTCATAAGTGTGGTCCATGGCCCTGCTGAATCTCAAGCCATCGTGGGATAGTTTGAACTCTGGCACACCAGGGAAGCATTTTAGGGCACCGACAGAACGGGGTGGGGAGGCTATTTGTTCATTCATCTGGAAAGCTGATATGCCATCTCTCCAGAGACCTTACAACTAAGATAATAAAACAAAGCCATTAAAACACAAGCCATTAAGAATAAGCCCATTAAAACACGACTGCTTAAGTCCCTTACTGGATCCTAGTTTTATTTACTTATATACACATCACTTTTCTTCCCAACAGAACCCAAAGACACTCGCAAAACCCTTCTGTCCTCACAACAACGTCCTTATGAAGTAAGCTAGGCGGAGAGAGTATGATTGGCCCAGGATTCCGCAGAGAGCTCCCATGGCAGAGTCGGGGATTTGAGCCTGGCTGTCCCAAGATCCTAATCCAAGCCTCTAACCACTACGCCACAGTGACACTCTTCAGCCATGCCTTGTGACTGGGATCTTTCTTTTAAGGTGACGAGGAATGGGATGTTTTGCCACAGTGAGTAAGAAGGTTGAAAATTGTCCTCCCAACATTACGTAAGAATGAAAAAAAACAAAGAAACAGAGAATAGGTTCATATTTTCCTATTTTTTGGTGGTGGAAAGTGCCATTAAGTTGCAGGCTGTTTATGGCGACCCCTCATGGGGGTTTCAAGGCACGAGACGTTCAGAAGTGGTTGGCCCTTGCCTGCCTCTGCACAACAACCCTGGATTTCCTTGGTGGTCTCCCATCTAAGTACTGTCCAGGGCTGACCCTGCTTAGCTTCTGAGGCCTGAAAAGTTTGGCCTAGCCATCAATGTTAAATCCCACAGACCACTGTTTTGTTTTTTGTCATAGCACCAATTAAAGAGCACCTCACTCTGTCTACATGGAACAGTCCAAGTCTAACGTAACTGCTGTGATTGATTGACCTCGAGGTTTCCAACTTCCAGCTGAGTCTGGTGAGTACTATCATAACTGTTATACCATGGGCAGTTGTGAATTTGTTGATGTTCCCTTATTGTACGGTATAGTTATTTTAGTATGCTCCCTTAGGGGGCTTTAGTTTCACTTTTCACTTGTTTGTGGGGCTGATTATGGCCTAGCAGGGCCCAGACCAAGCCTTGCTCATGTTCAAATAACAATCTGTTCTGACTTGTTACCGGTGCTGAGGGGTTATTACGATAACCATTACTCAGATTTGATTTGTGCACTTCCCTCCTCGGTTCTGGAAGGATTGTAAACTGCCTGCTTCAGGAGTGTGCGAGCTCTGAGGTGAATTACGATCTAAATGGGAGGCTCTCCAAATTTCAGATGTGACAAACCTCCTGCGATGCTGCCTTTATCTCATATTTTCTTTGAAAGAAGTTCCCTAAAATTTCCCACCTTGGAAAGCTCCTACAAATTCACTTCCAGTGGAATTCAGTGGCAATACTGGAGACTGTAAACCTGGTAGTAGATCTCGAGGTCTGCATGTCGAGGGCCCCCAGTTCAATCCCTGGCATCTCCAGGTAAAAGATAGCAGGGAACAGGTGTTGGGAATGGTCTGCTTACCATTCATAATTGTTGTACATATTTGATTCCATGTCAAAAATGAAGTCAAATGAGGAGGAAGATCTATGTTTTATTTCAATTAACAGGAAAACAGTTGGACCATATAGTCCATCCAAAATTGACTACTTTCTTCTCAGCATATTTGGGAGATATGCTTCAATTAACAGGAAAACAATTGGACCAAATAACTCATCAAAAAAATTGACTACTTTCTTCTTTTTGTTCTTCATCTTCTTCTTCTTCTTGAACATATTCTGAGCATATTCAGGAAATACATGATATTTTATACATGGACTGACATAATCAAAAAATATATTCAAAAAGCATAATTGGTTACAAAAGACAATGGTCATTTGAATAATAAGCCTCTGATTTGTCAGATGTAAAGAAACATATATCTACATCAAATCTACGTAAAACCTAAGTGTTTACTTAACCTAACCTAAATGATAATGGGCAAGGATTCTTCATATCCCCCAAAAAAGTGTTTGTTGTTCCTGACATGAGACCAAAATCTTATCTGACCCAGACATTGCAAAGTGTTGCCCTTAAGAACTACACAATCATGAACTTTGTACCTATTATGTTGTCTGCTAACAATATCAGACTTACAAGTGGAAAGCCTTCTATATAACAGGCCTTTCTAAAATCCTAATAAAATATTACTTAAAAGAGACATCCATAAAACCAAGAAAAAATATGAATATGAACAATCAAGAAGAAAAAACCTATATATAAAAAATCTTTATATTCCCATTCATACTACATAATCATGATGAGCTAAAAGGATACAATACTCTAAGGGGACTTCACAACAAGTTCACATATAACGTGATGGGGAAACTGCTGAATCCCAAGAACTTTCAAGGATCCTATCAGCCTTCTAGAGATTCCCACAGACATTTCATTGAGCAGAATCCACCCCATTCACCTCAGTGCAGAGGACGGGTATTCTGCAAAGGCACTGGGATTTTGCCAGTCTGCAGTTAGTTTCCAATGGGGCTTGAACTGGTGGTGTTTGTGTCAGTTCAGGTCAAATGGACTCATATAGGATTTGTGGAGGTAATAATTAGGTTAACTAATTTGCAGCTGCCCCCACTGCAGATTCATTAGAACTGTTTTGTTCAATTTGCCGAGTTCTAAAAATAATAAAGAGTGAAAGCTTCTCTCAGGGGGACTTTCAAGGTTAAATTTTGCAGGTCCGGGTTTTATGATGCATGAAAACGATACTTAAGGATGAATAGATACATGTCTATTTCACTGTTCAGAGGTTCAGGTGGAAAAACTCCTACAAAAACGGGTTAGCTGACCATGTCTCGTCAATGAAATCAATGTACGATTTAACACTTTGCTGTTCACCTTTTTAGTCTGACCTTCCTCCAAAGAACTCAGGGTAGACATACACAGTTGCTATGGGATAAGTGCAAGTTTCCTATTTCTATTTTCTTTGTAGAGTACTGTGAAGCAATGGACACCCATGTTTCTGTTACTTTGAGTCCCCAGGAAAGTGGAAACCCTGCTGCTGTCACAAGTCTCTGCTTGGTGACACTGCCCTTGCTCTCTGGAGGGTTACCCAAACCACACTACATGTCACCCACTGCCAAGAGTATCTCCTGCTAGGTGGAGTTGCACATCTATCACTCTAGATCTGCATTGCCTTTCAGAAACTTCACCTCCAGCTTCACCACCACAAGCAACCATGGGAGCGATCTGTCACAACTTTGAAATTTTGAGCTATTGTGCTCCAGGGATGATGCACATACCCTCTATTCCTCCCAGTTGCCGCACTTGAGATAGCAAGACCAAATAGGTGTGCTGAGTTCCCAGAGATCAGACTTAAAGCATTCAAAATGTAAGCATATTTAATAAATGAATAAAAATAATACACATGATGTGTCCAAACATTTGGGCTGATCAAGGTTACAAAGACAAGGTGAAAACATGCATTTCGCTTTTCCTATCCTTGCTACTTTAATGATGTCTAAATAGAACAGGCTGCTATTACTTAATGTTTCAGTCATTGCAAGTTCAGAATTACCTTAGTTCTCATGATTGGGACTTCTCCCCATTGCACCTTATCATGTCCCTAGGTAAAGCCATAGTCCTCCATGGGTTGCGCTTCTCCAAAAAGAAGTGCAAGATGAAAGAGAGCTTCTTCTTTGTGTCCAGAGACTTTATAATCTCCCTTTCGGAGAGTCTGTTCACTTCTGGGTTCATTCAGATGTTCCTGTTGCTAAGAGGAGGAGGAAAACTTTCTAGCCATTTGGCTGACTCACCCTCTGTCCCTCCCTCTCTTTCCTATTTTGGCCAGAGCTCTCAACATATATAAGTACTAAAGTACTCAGATCTTGATGGCTAGTTGCCCAGCCCCCTCTTTTCTGCCAGCTACAGGTTTGCAGGGTGGGTTCCAACTCAAAAACAGAGTGCAGTCTCAGAGGTTAGATTACTGGGATGGATTCTAGTGTGGCAGGCATCTCTCCACAGATATGCATGTTGTATGATTTTCCTACACAATGTACACAAAATGTACATATTCATTGTTTGTATGTCCAATACAGATGCAATGTATAAGGCTGATTTATTGCCACTAGAAATAACACTGGGAAACGTGTGCACTTTATGTGGGAAACTCTGTCCAAGGAAACAGGAAATGGCAAAAAAGCAACAAATCATATTTGCGATGTGCACAAAGGATAAGCAAACTGAAACAGAGATTTATAGGTTGTGATGAGAACTTTGAGATCATCTCAGTTGTTTGTGGCTTGTAAAACAGAATCGCTAATAACTCCAGGGAGGCAGCCACGGTAGTCAGATGCAGCAAAACTAAGCAAGAGTCAAGTTTTGGCACCTGTAAAGACCAACAAGATTTATTTCCAGCCATAAGCTTTGGTAGACAAAATCACACTTTGAGGGATGCACGTAGGGGGGTTGTGATGGAAGTGTTCATGAAAGTTCCATCAGAGGTGTGCTCCTTAATACAGTGTGGGATTCGACACTTGGCTTAAGAAAAACCCTTCACATTGGCGAAGAGGTCATATCACATGATCCTTTCAAGTCAACATAACATTGTTGAAACCAGCGACACAGCAATGCAAACAGTGACAACCTGTGTCGCTCCACTGTCAATTTATCTTAACTATCCGAAATAATGAACATATTTTATTGCTATATAACATCTGTCAAATGCAGATCTCATAGGAAGATTCATTTGCAAGCATTAATTAATTGCACTTCCCCCGATCATTTAGAAACAACAAAAAATAATGTGTAAATAAATGCGCTTTTCACCAAAGAACACGTCTGCCAAGTTAATTTATGCCTTGTACTCTGAAGAGAATTTTTTTTTTTAACAACTGAATATAAGTCCCAGCAAAGAGGTTTGTAATTTGAAACCTTGGCAGCTCCTTTATTTTAGTGCAGACTAACAAGTACTGTTATAATTTATTTACATAAGGAAAGTTGGGGAAATGCAGTCATTTGTTTTATGTACTGCAGTGTAAGCAGAAGCAGAGAAGGTATTAAACAAAAGGAAGGGAGTGTCTCAGTCCCCTGTAGAAAGATCAAGATGGGTAGCCGTGGTAGTCTGTCTGTAGCAGCAGAAAAGTGCAAGAGTCCAAGAGCACCTGAAAGACTAACCAAATTTGTGGCAGGGCAGGAGCTTTCCTGAGTCACTGCTCCCTTCTTCAGGTCTGAAAAGACCAAGGGTCCGGTAGCACCTGAAAGACTAACCAAATTTGTGGCAGGGCAGGAGCTTTCCTGAGTCACTGCTCCCTTCTTCAGGTCTGAAAAGACCAAGGGTCCGGTAGCACCTGAAAGACTAACCAAATTTGTGGCAGGGCAGGAGCTTTCCTGAGTCACTGCTCCCTTCTTCAGGTCTGAAAAGACCAAGGGTCCGGTAGCACCTGAAAGACTAACCAAATTTGTGGCAGGGTAGGAGCTTTCCTGAGTCACTGCTCCCTTCTTCAGGTCTGAAAAGACCAAGGGTCCGGTAGCACCTGAAAGACTAACCAAATTTGTGGCAGGGCAGGAGCTTTCCTGAGTCACTGCTCCCTTCTTCAGGTCTGAAAAGACCAAGGGTCCGGTAGCACCTGAAAGACTAACCAAATTTGTGGCAGGGTAGGAGCTTTCCTGAGTCACTGCTCCCTTCTTCAGGTCTGAAAAGACCAAGGGTCCGGTAGCACCTGAAAGACTAACCAAATTTGTGGCAGGGCAGGAGCTTTCCTGAGTCACTGCTCCCTTCTTCAGGTCTGAAAAGACCAAGGGTCCGGTAGCACCTGAAAGACTAACCAAATTTGTGGCAGGGCAGGAGGTTCCTGAGTCACTGCTCCCTTCTTCAGGTCTGAAAAGACCAAGGGTCCGGTAGCACCTGAAAGACTAACCAAATTTGTGGCAGGGTAGGAGCTTTCCTGAGTCACTGCTCCCTTCTTCAGGTCTGAAAAGACCAAGGGTCCGGTAGCACCTGAAAGACTAACCAAATTTGTGGCAGGGCAGGAGCTTTCCTGAGTCACTGCTCCCTTCTTCAGGTCTGAAAAGACCAAGGGTCCGGTAGCACCTGAAAGACTAACCAAATTTGTGGCAGGGTAGGAGCTTTCCTGAGTCACTGCTCCCTTCTTCAGGTCTAAACAGAGCAAGAGTCCAGGAACACCTTCAAGACTAACCAGACTTGTGGTAGGCTAGGAGCTTTCATGAGTTGCTACGACTCATGAAAGCTCCTACCCTACCACAAGTTGTATTAGTCTTTAAAGTGCTCCTGGACTCTTGCTTAGTTTCCTGCGTCTGGCTGGCTGGTCCTGAATTAGTTTCTAATGGATGATTCCTGATGTGTACAGCAGGGCTAAAGTTCAGGGCAAATGCTCACTTTGAAATGCACACATTTGGTGCTTTTTACAGAAGGCACAACACACAGTATGTTTACAGCATCCAACTGAGTATTTATTTTCCTGGGGAAAAGTCTGAGTCAGAGCAAGAGTGTGTGTGTGTATTCATATACGTACAAAACACACATCCTTGTTAACATTTTACTATGGGTGTGAGATTGAAAATGGAAATATCAAATGGGCACTTCATCTTTTTTTTTTAACCAGAATGGAAAAATTAATTGAGCAATCCTTAATTCATTAAAGCCAATGGGATTAGAAGGCTGTAACTCTCTTAAGGATTGAACTGTAAAATATTCTTTTTCTTTTGCTTACCCTGTCCGCTTCAAATACAAATTTCTGTTTTACATACTAGCTAGGGAAAATATATTGTATTTAAAGCACGGATTGATTGATTGATTGATTGATTGATTGATTGATTTAGTTGCATTCGTAGTCCATCTTTCTCACCAGGACTCAAGGCGGATTATGTAGAGTGAGTCGGCACAATCAACAAAACAGATCTGAGGAGGTGGATCACCACAGAACAGCTGAATGGAGGTGGAAATGTGTCGACATCAAAGCTAGATAACTGCAATATGGTCTCTGTGGGGCTGACCTTATGATAGCCTGGAAGCTGTATTGAGTTCAGAACTCAGCAGTTTAATACGTACTGCCTTGCAATACCTGTTCTGAAGTAATCACATTGGCCGCCAATACCCTTCCAGACTGAGTTGGTGATAACCTTTGTGGCCCTGGGCTCACAGATGTGAAGGACTACCTCTCCAAGCACCAGTAGCCAGTGAGGGGCTCACAGAGGGGCAGGGAAATGCAAATCGCTGTCACTCCAATGGCATGATGTCAATTCTAGCATAAAGCCAGAAGTAACGTTATCACATCGAGTGACCCTCTAGGATTCCACTAAAACTCTATGGTTTTATCACAGAATTTTTGTAGAGTCCTAGACTGTCACCCTAACATTGTGGTGTCACTTCCTGGTTCATGCTGGAAGTGACATTGTGTGGTCAGAACAGGGTACTCACTACCTGTGTTCTGAAATCTCCAACAGCTTTTTTCATCACGTACAAATACATTGTTTTTCATTTCTTTTTCTTTAGGCCTATGGCCATTTTTATTTCACCAGTTTTTGTAGTTTAATTTAATTTAATTTCTTCCTTTATACCGTCTTTCTCCCCAACGAGGCTACAAAGCTGCTTCCATCATTCTCCTCTCCTCCATTTGGTCCTTACCACAGTCGCCTTGGTGTTTAGTCATGCCGGCCACATGACCACGGAAACGTCTTCGGACAGCGCTGGCTCTTCGGCTTTGAAACGGAGATGAGCACCGCAACCCTAGAGTTGGATTCGACTGGCTTTCAAGCAAGGGAACCTTTACCTTTACCTTTACCTTTACAGTCCTGTGAGGTAAGTCAGACTGAGTGTGTGTGACTGGCCCAAGGTCACCCAGCAAGTTTCCAAAGCAGAGTGGGGATTCGAACCTGGTTCTCCCCAGTCCCAGTCCAACACTCTGGATCTATACACCACACTGGTTTTTGTTTCTTTGATGGCATGTTTACACCATTTGACTTCCGTACAACTGTCACAAATATGCAGGTGTCATGTTTACTGATAATATTTCTACCCAACTCTGTCAAAAGGGTTGAAGGGGTGGGGAAAGGCAACTGTTTCATCTTGAGTGAGGGACACCCCCCCATGTGAGTGAGTTCAGATGGCAACAGGTCTGTCTATGAAATTCAATAGCACTTCTGCCCTCGACCATATCCAGCGTTTGATGATGTTTGCTTCCTGCAGAGTAAGGGGAAAAACAGTCAGGGAAAAGCTCTGCAGGCCCAAAAGTGGTGGAGAAGTTGGTTATACATTTAATACTGCAGTCCTATGCAGAGTCACTCCAATCTAAATCCACTCGTTTCAGTGGACTTAGACTGGAGCAACTCTGCCTAGGACTGAACTCATTTTCAGGGGTTAGTAAAGTCAGTCTGCAGTAGTGGAGCTAGACTTGAGTGCAGCAGTGCCTTAAAAACCAGCAAGATTTTCGGGGTGTACATTTTCAGGAGTCAAAGCTCCCTTGTTCAGACTCAAGTAGAAATGGTGATCTGAGTCTTTTTATCCCAGTCAGAAGGTGGGAGGGGTGTTGTAAAGAATGCTTCTGAAGGGTGCAAAGGTATCGTGCACACATCGTAATCAGCTTGAGTAGAGCAGAGGGGAAATCCTTGGGGGCAGACGATTAGCCTCTGTAGTGAGATAAGAAGCCTGTGTCCCTATTCAGCCCTGGGGGCGTCCATTGTTCCAAACTTGTGAATGAACTCAAGTTCAGCAATCTCACATTGTAATTTCCCCTTGAAGCTTCTCTGTTTGAGGACTGACACATTTAGGTCATTAACAGAATGTCTTGGAAGATTAAAATTTCCCCTCACGGGCTTTTGAGTGTTGCGGTTTTGAATGTCAGATTCATATGCATTTGTTCTTTTGCATAGAGACTGATCTGTTTGTCCAATGTAGAGACTGGAAGGGCACCGCTGTGGATTGCACTGTGTCTCCTGTCTGCCTACCACTTCTCTGCTCCAAGTCACGTCTACCCCCACATCTCTTGGAAGCTCTTTGGGGGCTACCTGTCCTCCACACCCAAGTCTGCCTAACAGCAGCTAGCTCAGGCCTAGATCTGCAGCAGAAGTCCCTGATCCTTCTTTGTAAGTCATCTGGCACAGCATGAGGGCTGCAAAGCTGGGCCACGTGCTCAAATTTTTTTGTTTGGTTGGTTCGTTCTCTTTTAAAATCTTGCTTCAGTCCCTTGGGCTTTGTTATTAAAGCTATTCATTCCGTTTTCTCTTTGTTTTGGTTTCCAAGGGGAGAGCATTCTCTGCCCATAAGTTTCTGCCACATCCAAGCAGGCTACAATTCACAACCCTCACCCCGGGGATTCTCCCTGCCAGACTTCCAACGGCTAGGGGAAGAAGCACTCCCATGCTATAGGCGAGGCAAATCCCGTTGCCTTAAATGGGTATAAGAAAGGCCTGCAGCAACACAAGGCAGCGGGCTGAGGGCAGAAATAGTTTATGATGCTCATAAGAAGGAACATTTTTGCTCAGACATGGTAAGAGATGGACAGAAAGTCTTCATGGTGCAGAAGACAGGACCATAGAGAGGAGTGGGTGGTTCGGGTTACCAGCTTCCGAGTGGCGGCTGGAGATCTCCTGAAATGACAACTGATCTCCAGGTGACAGAGATCAGTTCCCCTGGAGAAAATGGCCACTCTGGGAAGTGGACTCTATTGCAATAGGGATTATATTGAAGTCCCTCCCCCACCCAAACTCCACCCTCCTCAGGCTCCCCCCGGAATCTCTGGGTATTTCCCAACCTGGAGCCGGCAGCCCTATCAATGGAATGGGAACTGTGGGGTTAAGGAAAGTAGAAGAAGGGCCACGTAGGGGACAAATGCCACGTATTCGGCATTACCTTTCAGATCTCTCATCTCTCTGTTACCTCATCGTGAAAGTGTCACTGTATAGAAAACTGGGATAATTACTTGCATCCCGCTCTTTTGTCGGGCTTGCCAAATACAGGTTAGGAAATTCCTAGAGACTTGGGGAGTGGAGCCCGGTGAGGGTGGTGTTCGAGGTGGGGAAGGACAGGGGTTGAGTAAAACGCTTTAAACTCCACTCTCCAAGGCAGCTGTTTTTTCCCAGGGTGCAGTGCTTCAGTTGTCTGGAGATCAACGGTAGTTCTGGCAGATCTCTAGGCCAGATCTCCAGGTTGGTCACCTTACGCATGGCCCACTGCTCCAAGAGGGCCACCATTCCCACTTTGTAGGGAGCACCCAAGAAAATTCTCACTTAAGGAGCACTGCTGAGTGTCCCCAAAATCCAGGCCCAACGGTGCCAGACTCTAGGTGCATCCTGCGTTAAATACCTCTGTGTTCCGGGATGATAAGAGCTGCCCAAGGCGCAGTGTGCCTATCCTGCTTTCAGCTCCTGAAATCCAAAGGTGATGCCGTAATTGTGCATCAGCATTTAAACCCATTTCTGCCGACCTTTGCCTCCTCGGGAAAGTGGATGGAAATGGTCTTCCAGGATATTTCTTTTTGTGCATTTTGCTGGCTCTGCGCGCATTCGTTGCAGCGGGCTTTGAGCAGTCTCACCAGTTGAACGGAAAGCAAAATTAGTCTCACTTTAGCTAAGATTGTTTCATTATCTCTGAGATCCGGTATAATTTGATGTAGCTGCATGAACCCCTCATTAACAGAACAAGAAACACTTGAAACAGCTTAATTGTACCACTGTCTTCTCATTTCTGGCTTTTGCTCCTGCCTGATAACATGCAGATTTAAAAAAAAAAAATCCTCTCCTGTATTGTTTTTTTACCTGGATTGCTAGATGGGGGGAGACAATAGACCTCTATGGGGGACTAAAGCTGTTTCCATACCAGACAGCATTCTGCTTTCCTTTTCCTTTCTCCAAATGATAACCTGGGCCTCAGTAGACAGCCCTCAGTCCCATCGAGCCATGCAACACAATTATTTTCTTTCTACACAAGAACGGTTCCCAGAATGAGTGTAGTCAGCGAGCCTCTAACTAGGATCCCTGATTATGGTGCCTCAGTCTTCGTGGCACTATAGCAGCTTACCTGTAGAGGGAGCTGCTCGCTTGGTTTGTCATTTGTGCTTCAGAAGCCTTCAAGCAACTGTCCCAAGTGATGGTGTCACAGTAGGGATGGGGTGAAGTCCTGCCAAGGACAGGAACGCAGTTGGAACCTAGTTGGGATGGAAACGCTGCTGCTTTGGGGGAAGGTACTCCGCCCATTTGCAACATGGCCCAGGTATAGTCTAATCATTAGCATGGTGGAGATCTCCTAGCAGACAATGTGAGGCCTAGCCTGGCCCAAAGGACCTCTTGGAGGCTGGCCTAGGCTACCTCTCATTTACTCCAAGGAGACCGAGGTAGTCATGATTGAGAGATGTCAGAGGTCTTAGAGCATGTGCAGTGGTGCTTAATCCTGCTTGGCTTCTCTGCATATGTCCAGAGTAGGCTGTAAGGCTTATCCTGGAAGCCCCGATCGACACCACGGCAGAATACTTGCATTTTCCCATCCCCCAAATGTCGTCAGGTGGCTGATCCAATGGTCATCCTTACACTGCAGCAACTAACTCTGCAATTATCAAGCTGGTGCTATGGGGCAGTTCCACCTGGGTCTGGTTCCTCAATCTGAGGAAGTGGTTACTTGGAGTAAAACGGTATCTACTCATCTATGTGCTCATTTGCTCGGCCAGTGTTTGCCAGACTGCTGGTTCTGCACAAACAACAAAGGTCCATGAAATTCATTGCATATTTTGTTTCATTCTAGAGGTTTACAGCAACTGAGGAAGAGAACTTCAGAAACAAGGGAGTTGTACCGGGAACTAGTTTTGCTGTTATGGGCAATTATTGCTGTTACTGACTACTATGAATCTTTATTTCCACACTGTTATTGTTATAGTTCCTTATCGTGATTACTCTGTTTGTTTGGTCTATTGACAATTTGTATCTTAACAGTTCTGTACGACACTGTCATTACAAGTGATTACTATGTTAGAATGGTCATGATATAGTTACTGGTGTTATTTATGGTTTGCATATTTAGTGGGAATCTTGGGCAGGCAGCCCCTTTTTCGGAGTCTTAATTTGTTGATTCTAGACTGCTGGTTCTGGCAGTGTGAACTCTAATTGATATGGCTTTCATAGATATGGCTATCAGGAGCCAGTTTGGTGCAGTCGTTGGAAGTGCAGACTCTGATCTGGGGGAACCAGGTTCGATTCCCCACTCCTCCACATGCAGCTGCTGGGTGACCTTGGGCAAGCCACAGTTCTCTCAGAGCTGTTCTCTCATGAGCAGTTCTCAAGGAGCTCTCTCAGTCCCACCTACCTCACAGGGTGTCTGTTGTGAGGAGAAGAAGGGAAGGAGATTGTAAGCCACTCTGAGACTCTGAGTGAAGGGCAGGGTATAAATACAATCTCCTCCTCCTCCTCCTTCCAACAATCCCTGTGATGGTAACCACCAGGTTTCTTGGAATAGCTCCCAACCATATCTGTACAGTTCCTAAAGATTTTCCAAAACATTATGCTGTCGATAATTCATTTCCTACACTCACAGTGTCCCTTGCCAGAATGCAACACATCCCCAGCACTTTGAATTAGCACCAGAGCTTTAAGAGCTCTCCAGCTGTCTCCTGGAGATTGACAACAGCTTGTTTGGAGGGTGGGGTCTATGGCATTGTATATGTCTGAGGTCCCCCTCTTCCTCCTCCTCAGACCCAACCTTCAGCAGGCTTCATCCCTAAAATATCCTGGAAGTTTCCAACCTAGAGCTGGCAACCCTATGTCTTTTCCAGGCGACCATCAACCCCTCCTGCAGCCTCTGCCTAGGGAAAGGGAAGTCTTTCCCTGCAGTAGGAATCAAAGCAACTGACACCATTCTCCTCTCCCCCATATGATCCGCACAACAACCCTGTGAGATATGTTAAGGTTGAAAGTGTATGAATGGTCCATAATTCCCCAGGCAGTTTTTATAACATGAACCTGGGACCTGCACACCATCCTCTGAAGCACTCTCAGGTACATATCTGTGGCAGTAATGGGATAACTGCTGGCATCTTTTCCTATCATTTTTTGCCTTGTGGTATTCTGCTTGCAGTGTGATCTGTCTTTTTTGTGGTGTGGCATGGTTGTGTTATTGAGTTTGTTTCTTTTGAAGAGGAAGTGATGTGTTGTGGGTGAGGACATATTTTACCTCAGAATACACCAGGTCGCATGTGCAACTGACAGTTCCAACTGTCTTGTGGGGGGGGGAGTTTGAGGTGCAGAATGGCGTGAAGTCCAATCAGCTTCCATATGAAAATGACCTTGAAATGCTGGCCCAATCAGAGAAGAGTGGCCTAGGCTGCAGTGGGTGGGAGAGAACTCAGGCAAAGCAGCCAGTGGATAGAGACACCTTGTGACTGACACATCATGGAGCCAACTGATTTGGGAGTGCGTGGAACTTTGCCACTCCAAAATAGAATTATATATAAGGAGAGATGGTGTACTCATTAGTAAAAAATAAAATAGGTTAAAAGAAATGATCTAAATATCAGAATCTTAAAAAAAAATTACACACAGAGCTGAAAGTTTTACATATTACAATTGATGGGTATATCTTATGACCAGTGGACCATACGCATTTCGGCCCATTAGGGCCTTGCTCAGTGATGAGACACACCTCCAGAAACACTGGATATTTGTTAGCAGAACAATTGGGAGAGCATGTGCTGTTACCATGAGAGATTATCCATGGCCTACTGGGTAAATTTTTAGCAACTGCATATCACATGAGAAAGCAGCACCTGGCTCCAAAGAAAATCTTTGTTCCAAGCAATACCTGGCTCCAAGGGTAATGTCTTAAATTACTTTTGAAAAAAGGATGGGTGAAGTTTGCCCCTGCCTCCAGTTCCTTTAGCATATTTGCATCCCTTTGTGTCACTGATGTACAATTGCACATAAATAAAACATTGCAAAAAAAAAAAAATATCTTGATGCCATCATACATTAGACTGCCTTGAGATTCCTTCAGGATATAGTTCATACAGGAATTTTATAATTGATAACCAAGTAATCCCATGTAATGATATAAAAGATATGATGGTGCCCTATATGTCAGTATTTGACTATCTCCAAGTCAGAGGTTGTCTTTGCAAACTGATACCAAAAAATAAAATAAAATGCTATTTTGAGACCTACAACAGAGTTTGAGGAACTGCTTTCAGCAGAGATGGTAAAAATCTCATTTCAAAGATGTATTCTTGTTTATTGAAAACCTTACTCAAACCTGATCGAAATTTTCACTGTAGGTGGCAAAAAAGCATCGGTAATAATCTAGATGATTCAGCATGGAAATTTATTTTTACTCGCGGCGCTAATTTTACAGTTTGCCTCTCTTTTAGAGAAAACTTGCTGGAAATGATTCGTAGATGGTATTTATCTCCTATAAGGCTGGCAAAGATGTATAATTCTGATACCAGCAGATGTTGGTTCTGTAAAGAAGACAAAGCAGATTTTTTTTTTTCACATGTGGTAGCCATGTATACCTGCCTCCAATTTCTGCAAACAAGTGGAGAAAATATTATCAGTTGGGTTGGGGAAACACGTTCCTTATAAGCCAGAGACATTATTGCTGAATTACCTTCCTGACATTCCCAGACATTCTCAGCAAATAGCTGCTTTATATATGATTACTGCTGCCGGACTGGTTTTTGCCAGGTATTGGTAACAAAATAATCCCCCTATTCTTCAAGACTGGTTGCTGAAAGTAAAGGAAATTTTTTACACTGGTGAAATCAACCACTTACCAGAATAATAGAGATGTATCTAGATAACTTATGGTCAAGAGCGATACAAAAAATGGTGCTGCAAATTATATAATTGTGTAATTAGATTTAATATTAATGGCGATAACTGCTGGAATAGGATTCTCTGTGTTCAAGAGGTAGGATGGATTCCGATTCTGTTTGACAATGCATTTAATGTGTATTTTGTATCTATTTTCTGTACTTTTCGTAATTCCTGTATTAAATTAAATTTAAATTTAAAAAAGAGATTCCTTTCGTGTGTTGTTTTATGTACGCACATGTGATCCTGCACACTGATAAGACACCACACAAAAAGAATCTTGCTTGTAGCCATGCTTACAATCATATAGATAGGGGTTTTTATAGTGTTTTATCAATGCAGGCGAGTTCACTTGGACTTCAGTGTAATGGAGGGGGAAATTTTGGTAGAACTACATGTGCAGTCCTATCAAATTACTTTTTTGCAGCGGTTTATCAATGCATTTGTAGTGTTGAGGGAGTTGGGCAAAATGAAAGCTGCCTGCATCATACTCTGAACAAAGTATGGGATTAAAAAGAAAGGACGGCTAATGCTGCAGAATAAGGCCAGGTGATTTGGGAGTCCAAACCCCAGGGAGAAATGGGGATTAGGAGAATTTCAGAAGTATTCCAAAGTAGTTGCACAGAAGCTTCAAACTCTTCTAAGAGGGCTGGAGTCTGGTCTGGACAAACCAGGATGTGAACTGGAAAAGGTTGCCAGGTTCCAGATGGGACCTGGAGATATCCTGGAATTATGACTGGGTTCCAGACTAAAGACAGCTGTTCCCCTAGAGACAGTAACAGCTTCAAAGGGTGGACTTTATGGAATCATGTCCCAATGAGCTCATTCTCCTCCTCAGGCTCCACTCCCAAATCTCCAGGAATGTCCCAACCTGGAGTTGGCGAGCCTAAAATATGTGTGCAAACTGGCCTGCCTCTTCCTCAGCTCTTGCAACAACAACAACAAAAGAATCCCTCATGGTCCGGGTGCATCCATATAAACTTTGGCTCAGGCTTTTGATATTAAATAAATTATTGTATGCCACTGTGTGTGGAATAGCCAGGAGATCCTGAAACATCGAATGGCTGCCTGAAGCTGTAGCTCCTTTTTGGTGCCACTAGGTGGTGACCTATGCTTATTTTTAGACTGAGTGTGCTGTGACTTGCCCAAGGTCACCCAGCTGGCTTCAAGTGGGAAAGTGAGGAATCAAACCTGGTTCTCTAGATTAGTGTCGTAGAATTACAGAGTTGGAAGGGGCCATACAGGCCCTCTAGTCCAACCCCTGACAAGTGTTTGTCCAGCCGCTGCTTAAAGATTGCCAGTGAGGAGGAGCTCACTACTCCCATAGGCAGCTGGTTCCACTGTTGCACAACTCTTACTGTAAAAAAAGTTTTCCCTAATATCCAGCCGCTACCTTCCCACCCCTAATGTAAACCCATGATTGCGAGTCCTGTCCTCTGGTGCCAAGAGGAACAGCTCCCTGCCGTCTTCTAAGTTACAGCCCTTCAGATACCTAAGGAGAGCCATCATGTCCCCCCTGCTCTTAACCACTACACCAAGCTGGCTTTTAACATTGCCATTGTTCTAGGGTTGCCAGATACAGGTTGGGAAATTCCTGGAGATTTGGGGATGGAGCCTGGGGCGGACAGGGACCTCAGTGGGGTACAATGCCATCGAGTCCACCCCCGAAAGCATCCATTTTCTCCAGGGGAAGTGATCTCTATTGTCTGGAGATGAGCTTTAATTCCAGGGGATCTCCAGGTCCCACCTGGAGGCTGGCATCCCTACATTGTTCACTTTATTGAAAGGGAGAGAGACCAGTGGGATAAATCCATTCACGTTACAGAGACTAGTGAGAGACCCCCTTCTTCCTGAACTGATCTGTAGCCCAAACCACTTTGCTCGTTGAAAGCACTTTAAAATATTCTAAAGTCAAATAAACTACTGGGCGGGGGAGGGGGGGTGATTATCTTACTGCAAATGTTTGGCTTTTTAGGTAAGTACCAGCGGTTCTGTGTCATTGATAAATGGTCAAGCACCGTGTTCCCACTTGCCCTAATTTAAAACAGGACAGTATAATAACTTATGGTTAAACCTTCTGGTTGTACCACTGTCTTATTGAAGGTGACCTTTGCAGATAACTAAGCAAACGAAGCTTAGGCAATGTTTGCATTTCCCGGCTTGCAGTAGAAATCAGGAACTTTCTGAAAAAAATATTATCCCCCCCCCCCGCATTTTTCTAGGCTCTCTTCTCCAGAAAAGAATCAGACCTGGAAATGCAGAAACGCTATTTCGGTATGAGCACACGGGGGGATCTCTTCCACATAATTTTCAGCCTTCTGCACAATTACACAGATGTAAGAGGCCATTTGGGATGTCAGGAAATATGTGTTGTTGCTGTTGTTGTTGTTCCATTTAACTTCCCACGCATGGTGAGAAAAGACCGTTTTCATCCTGCCTTTTTTTGGAGGAGGGGAACCAATGCCCTGCTTTTGAATGGTTTGTATTTTGGCATATTTATTGCACGCACCGTGCCATTTGTACACAACTCATGCATAAACTTATGCCGCTGGACTCTAAATTTGTTCTTATGCCTAAACAGGCATCTGTTTAAATGGCCGGGTTTCAGTCTACATTTGTTTCGACGGGCAGGAGAAAGGTAAACTCTCCCCCACCCCCCACCCCACCAAGAAACCATTTAAAAGAATGTCAATCAGGTGTCCCTGAGTTCTAATCCTGGCTCTTCTTTGCATTTGTGTAACCTTTCACATTGCTTTCTTCACCTCTCTTTTGCACACCGCCGCACTGGCGGAAGTGACCTTCCGATGCTGACAGGTACCCCTTGATCCTAAAGCTGTAGACCCTTTCTGATTGCCAGAGAGACAGCAGATGGTGGCAACGGAGAGTCCTCGTTGCATACAACATTTTATCCCCCCCGCTTCCCCGTCCCGGTCCACGCAGCTCGAGAATAGCTTAAAAGAATCCCTGAAACGGAATGGCTTTCCACGGCTTAAAAAAAATATAAATACATTGATTTTTACAACTTCCACAACATCTAATATCTGCAGCACCGCAAATGAACCAGATACAGCTGTTTGCAAATTACCTTGCAAATTACATAGCAAATTATTTAATACAAAACTACAAAAAGTGTGGATAAGGTTTCCGCACGCAAGTGATCATGGCAGGCTTTGAATTAATCTACAGGCATAGATGAGCCCGGCTTCTCCAGCAGCCTAATTGGATTATCCCCTTTGCATGACTTCATTGTTTAACCCTTGCAGACTTGAGGGGACTCCGGCTAATCAAACTGGCATAATGCTACAGTGATATATGATGAGGTCTCTCTTGCCCCTGCCTTAATCCATCTTTTCCCTCCCCTTTGGGCAAAAGAACCTATCACAACTGATTAAAGAATTAAGAAGGTCTCTATACCTTAGGGATGGAGATGCTTAGCCACATTTTGGCTTTTCTTTGGATCAGAACCAATTATGCCATACAGCAAGCTATGGTGGATCCCCGGATCCCCCAGGAGCCAGTCTCAATGGGGTTTTGCAATTGAAGTATCCATTTAACTCCTCCCGCACCTGCTCTGGTTAGCAATTTGGCAGGGTGAGTGCAGCGTCTGCTCTGCTATGATGGTTTCCCACCACTAGAGGCGCTGTGAGTCCAGCAATGTCTGCTTCGGAGAACAATGATTCTTTTCTTTTTAATGATCTTATCCAATGGATTGGAGCAACTTGAAAAGAATGTCATGCACCCAGCGAAAATGTGCAAGGGGAAGTGGACTTGGGTAGGGCAACAATGCATTTGTTGGCAAGAAGGCAGGGAGGAAAGGTTTATAACCTTGACCACTAGGTGATAAGATTATAACCACTAGGTTATAAGATTATGCATGGGATAGAGCAGGTTGAGAAAGAAGTACTTTTCTCCTTTTCTCACAATACAAGAACTCGTGGGCACTCCATGAAATTGCTGAGCAGTCGGGTTAGAACAGATAAAAGGAAATACTTCTTCACCCAAAGAGTGATTAACATATGGAATTCACTGCCACAGGAGGTGGTGGCAGCTACAAGCATGGACAGTTTCAAGAGGGAATTAGATAAACATATGGAGCAGAAGTCCATCAGTGGCTATTAGCCACAGGGTATAGATGGGAACTCTCAGTCTGGGGCAGGTGATGCACTCTATTCTTGGTGCTGGAGGGGGCAGCAGTGGGAGGGCTTCTAGTGTCCTGGCCCCACTGCTGGACCTCCTGATGGCACCTGGTATATTTTGGGCGCTGTGTGACAGAGTGTTGGACTAGATGGGCCATTGGCCTGATTCAACATTGGCTTCTCTTATGTTCTTATGTTCTTATGTTCTTATGTTCTTATGTGATAAGGTGCAATGTGCGCACTGATGTAAATACAAACAGTAGTATAAGTTTTGAAATAATGCATCTTCCTTGAGCTCTGGTGGGGGAAGGAACGGGATGGGAAGGAAGACAGTGCGGAGACTTTAGTGGATGCCACAGACACCTGCATGGCTTCTCCCTGGGTCACACCACAGCAATCTCCGCTGGGCACCAGCACACTTCTGAATTCAACCATTCAAGCGCTAAAGGGATTGGGCAGTCTCTCAAGGACCTCCTCCCCACCATAGGGTTGCCAACCATCAGGTGCTGCCTGGAGGTCTCCTGCTATTGCAACTGGTCCCCAGATGACAGAGATCAGTTTCCCTGTACAAAAATGGCTGCTTTGGAAGATGGAATCTCTAGCATTATATCCCAATGCGGTCCCTCCCCTCTCCAGATCTTGCCCTCCTCAGGCTCCGCCTCCAAAATCTCCAGGTGTTTCCCAACCCAGAGCTGGCAACCCACCGATCAACTTTCCCGGATTCGGAGATCTGTATGTTGTGGTCTCCTGTGGGAACCTGTTAGTCTGGCCGGGACCTAGGGCTGCCTGGCAGGGACAGGGGGTGTAAGGTTGCCAGATCCTGGTTGGGAAGTTCCTGGAGATCTGGGGATGAAGCCTGAGGAGGACAGGGGTACTATGATGGCACAGAGTCCATGCACCAAAGCATCCACTTTATCCGGGGGAACTGATCTCTGTAGTCTGGAGATGAGC
Source organism: Gekko gecko (assembly GCA_029375565.1). NCBI lineage: Eukaryota > Metazoa > Chordata > Lepidosauria > Squamata > Gekkonidae > Gekko > Gekko gecko. The sequence continues at coordinate 23,162,226 of JAPDNY010000017.1, forward strand.
TGTAATTCCGGAGGATCCCCAGGTCCCACCTGGAGGATGGCATCCCTGGCTGGGACCCAAGGGAGGGTTTCTTTGTCTACCACCCCAGGCACTGTGGAACCCCCTGTTCCCCACAAAGCTGAGTTTTGTGGCATCCCCAAAGGCCTTCCAGAACAAACTGAACACTTCCCTTTTCAGGAAGGCCTTTGAGGCGAATTAAGGGGCCACGGCATGAGTTTCTTCCTACTTGCTTATAGCTTTACTCTGCGCTGCTTTGGGTGGTTTTAGAGGTTGGTTGGATTTTATGGGCCTTGGTTGATTTGATTCTGTTGTACATCATTTTGAGCACCTTCACGTGCAAGAGTGGCTGATTAATACCGCTGCATAAAATAATTTAAAGAGACATTAACTTGGTGGCAGTGGGGAGACTCCATCTGGGTCTTCGCTTCCGATTGTAAACAGCCAAGACATTCCCAGTTGCCTCTAGGGGGAAGTGTGAAAGCGCTCACCAGACAAAGTCTTAAGCATTTGCAGGAGACACAAACTCATCCAGGATGGTGAAAGGCAAGGAAGATGGGAAGGGACACCCAGGAGGATCTCCCAGATTGTCTTCGGGGGAATTGTAGCTTGGAGATCATGCTGTAATTCTGGGAGCTGGCAACCCTAACAAATTTGGGACAGACAAAAGGAGATACTTTTTTATACAGCGAGTGATTAAAATGTAGGATCTGCTGCCAGAGGACGTTGTGATGGCCACGGGCATAGACATCTTTAAAAGGGGATTAGACACATTTGTGGAGCAGAGGTCTTTCAGTGGCTACTAGCCATGGTGACTGAGGGAAATCTCCACATTCAGAGGCAGTCAGCCTCTGAATCCCAGAGGCAGGAGGCAACACTACGGGAAGGCCTCAGCTCCTATGCCTGCTATTGGCCCTCCAGAGGAACTGGCTGGCTACTGTGTGAGGTGTCAGAAGACAGCCATGAGCCTTTTGTTGCCAAGTACACTGTATTCATTGTTTCTCGTATTGTTTCCTGCTTCTGGGCTTGCACTTAGTTGGCCAGCTGCTACTGTGGGAGAACTCATTTCTGCCGCCTGTTATCGGAATGGCCTTGACGAAGAGGCTATGGAGCAGTTTCTCAGCCTAGGGAAAGTTTCCAGTCCTACGTGACTAGGCGGTGTGGGGGGGGAGTTCTCCTGGTCATTAAGTAACATCCCGCCGGGAGTTTTCCCGCACGCGCACTAAGAATTCATTTGCTAGTTTGGCTTTGCATCATACTATAATTGCACTTGACCCGGCCTAGATGGGCATTCCTGACAATAGTTTTATTACTGTGGGCAACATCCTTGTATTCCAATAAAGCTTCTCTTTCTTAAGAAGAATGCCTGGACATACTTGCTATTGAGCCTGACAGAGGCAGGATTCTGGACTAGATGGACCACTGGTCTGATCCAGCAGGGCTCTTCTGATGTTCTTACATTCTTATCAGGGGAAGACCTCGGCCTCTATGCCCTGTTGTCGGCTGCCCAGAGGAACTGGTTGGCCACTGTGTGACCCAGAACCCTAAGTCAAACAGAATAGAGGGCCAACAGTAAAACCTTAATGTATATAATATAAAATACATGTATTTATTAGCAAAGAATTAAAAAGCATATAAGGGCCCAATCACATCTCACATTAAAAATACCAAAATCTTACACACAAGGGCCAATGGAGTTGACCTGATGCATTTCGGCCACTCTGTAAGCCAGGATGCTGGATGAGATGGACTGCTGGTCTGATCCAGCAGGGGTTTTCTCAGGCCCATAGCTATGGTGGGGCTTTGGGGTTTTTTGCCCCCTTTCTTAAAGGCATAATCCCACAAGAATTTATCCTGTAAATGCTTTTTTCAAAGGCATGCACTCCTTTAAGCAGAGTGAGGCGCTATAGTTGACTAATTCTCAGATGGAGCAAGGGGGTTGGAGTAGGTGACCTCTAGGATCCCTTCTAACTCTGTGTCAATAAACTGGTCTCCTTTAAGAGAGCTTTTTAGCCTAAGTGTTAGCTTTCTTGACTATAGGAGTCATCACCCCCACCTGCCGGCTTGTTATCAGACTCATAGGCTGGCAGAAGTGATTAACTTGCAGCAGCTGAGAACTGTCACCTAAAGTGGTTGGCAACTTGCAGTTTAGAGATCTGTCCTGGTCACAGCTTTCTATGGGCTAAATGGTCAATAGGTTAAGGGTGACTGCTAGCATAAGAACATCTATGTAGAATAGGCAGCTTGAGAAGACTCAGGGAGAGAAGAGGAGCTGAGTCCTAATCCTCAGAATCCTGGCTTTTCTTTCTGCACTGAGAACTTCAGCCCCACCAGAAAAAAAAATTGCCCCACATGCCACAAAATCTTGGCTACAGGCCTGGCTCTTCTTCTGTTCTTATGTACATACGCCTCAGATCCTGTGCTGTGGATATATATAAATTGAATTGGAATGGCAAATTTCTTTCCAAGCAGCCAGCTCCCAGGAAAGCTTCAACTTTCCTATTAGGGAAGGGGGAGGAAGGAGAGGGACAATCATTGCTCTCAGCTTTCAGATGTTATGATTAAATTCCGATCCTATTTTGCTTCAAACAAACCTAAATCAATTCTTGCAAGGGAGGAGAGAGGAGGCACAGTTGGAAAATACAATGTTTGGGCCAGATGGCTGGCTTTGTGGTACAGGAAGAATGTAAAAGAGATTTATTGCTCAGAGAATGAGAATTTTCGGGCCATTATCAACAAAACTTTGAGAAAAGGAGACCATCTAGTGATGCTTTCCGAGATGAAGATGAGCCTCGGTTTACCCACCCCCGTTTCTTAATCGCATAATGAACCAAACGGAAGCCTTCATGTATTTCCTGCAGATTTTCTAAATACATCATGCGCACAGTGCTCTGTCTGAAATAAATCAGTGAAAGCCATAATGCTTAACATTTCTATAGGGCTTTCATTCTTCCAAGCACTTCAGAAGAAGAACAGTTGGATTTATACCCTGCTCTTCACTACCCGAAGGAGTCTCAGAGTGGCTTACAATCACCTTCCCCCCCCCCACAACAGATACCCTGTGAGGTAGGTTGGGCTGGGAGAGCTCTGAGAGAACTGTAACTAACCCAAGGTCACCCAGCGGGCTTCATGTGGAGGAGTGGGGAATCAAACCCGGTTCTCCAGGTTACAGTCCACCGCTCTCAACCACTACACCACACTCTTGCTTTGATGTTATGATCAGGTGCGTTGCTTTACTGAAATGATTACAGCCCCACCTCATAAGGTAGCCTCTGTTTCTGTTCTGCTCAGAGACGCCGGCTCCAGGAACATCTGGAGAGGTGCCATGTGGTATCTGAGAAAGGCAGCTTTGACTCTCAAAAGCTTATACCCCCCTAAATCCAGTGGTTCTTTAAGGTTCTATTGGATACAACTCTAGCTGCAAACCAACATGGCTACCCTCCGAAACTGTCCAGAGCCCCGGGGCTCATACAAAGAGGATGCATGTGAAATGCTAGCTGCATCCTCTGCACACCACCTGAGCGGTGAGCCAGGGGAAGGAGCGGTCTGTGATTCAAGCCGGCAACTAGAGACCTCTCACCAGAGCCTTTCAAGCCATGAATCAGGTAGGGCAACCCGGCCCTGCCCGTGCCACCCTCTCTACATAGGGTTGCCATCTCTGGGTTCGGAAATACCTGGAGATTTGGGGGGTGGAGCCCGGGGAGGGTGGGGTTTGAGAACGGGAGCATGCCATCCATACAGTCTAACATTCACAGCAGCCATTTTCTCTGGGGAAACTGATCTCTGTCATCTGGAGACCGGTTGTAACTCGGGGAGACAAAAAAGGCTCATGCGGTCTTGGGGTGGATCAACAGAGGAATAACATCCAAATCGCAAGATGTGATAGTCCCACTGTACACCGCATTGGTCAGGCCGCATCTGGGGTCTTGCGTGCAGTTCTGGAGGCCTCACTTCAAAAAGGATGTGGACAGAAGGGAGCGGGGCCAGAGGAGAGCAACGAGGGTGATCGGAGGCCTGGAGACCAAGAAGCCCTGGGAGGAAAGGCTGGGGGGCCTGGGCAGGTTCAGTCTGGAGAGGAGGAAGTTGGAGGGGGACAGGATGGCCCTCTTGAAGTCTTTGAAGGGCTGTCGCTTAGAGGAGGGCAGGGAGCTGTTCCTGTTGGCAGCAGAGGACAGGACTCGCCATCATGGGTTTAAACTACAGGCAGAAAGATACAGGTTGGATATTAGGAAAAACTTTTTTATAGTCAGAGTTGTGCAACTGTGGAATCATCTGCTTAGGGAAGTGATGAGTCCTTAAGCAGCGGCTGGACAAACATTTGTCAGGGATGCTCTAGGCTGATCCTGCATTGAGCAGGGGGTGGGACGCTTCCAACTCTGTGATTCTGCGACCTCTCCAGCCACCACTTGGAGGCTGGCGACCCTTTCTCTAAACCCCAGTGTGATCTTTGTTGCTGGAGAATGAAGCGCAGAGCCAGCGAACACCAGTAAAACGTTCCTTACATCTGATCACAGAATGGCTGCTGTCCTCAGTTTCAGTTCTCTTTGGTCAACCTCTGGATCTGAGTGCTAGGAGGCAACATCGGAGGAAGGCCTTGGCCTCCCCCTTTTCCCTGTTGGCTGGTCCTCCAGGAAGAGGCAACTGGCTGGCCACTGTGCGAAACAGAACGCTCCGTTAGATGAGCCACTGCTCTGGTCCAGCAGGGCTCTTCTTATGTTATATCCTCTGCTGGTGTTGAACAGAAACACATCTGAAGCTGCCTTATGTTGAATCAGACCCTTGGCCCATCTAGCTCAGTATTGTCTACTCAGGCTGGCAGCAGCTCTCCAGGGTCCCAAGGGGAGATTCTTCATATCATCTGCTACCTGACCCTTTTTGCTGGAGATACTGGGGCTTGGAACTGGAACCTTCTGCATACTGAGATGTTCTGCCACTGAGCCAGTGACCCAAAACTGCTTCCTTCCTAGGACACCTGGGGCCTGCTGTTCAGCTGGAGCAACCGGTCAGCTAAGATTTGGGCTCACCCACGAAGCCAGATGGACCCACTGCAGCTTCAGATGGCTCTCTGGGATCCATTGCCCCCTGGCGACTTGCTAGATGAGCTAGTCGAGGATTGGAATAACCGACTCTCGGCGGCCATCAACGTGATCGCTCCCAGACGTCCTCTGCGGCCCCGATCGAGGCTGGCCCCTTGGTATATACAGGAGCTGAGGCTGATGAAACGAGGGCTCAGACAACTAGAGAGACAGTGGTGGCAAGCTCGTGACAAAGTGTCAAGAGCATCCTATCGAACGTTTATGAAGTCGTATGAGATGGCAACCAAGGCCATGAAGAGAGAGTTCTATGTGGCTGAGATGGTGTCTGCAAGCTCACGCCTGGCACAATTGTATAGAACGATTTGGTCTTTAACTACCCTGCCACAGAGCAGACAAAATGTGAGGGAATTGGATATTGGCTGCGAGGCATTTGTGAACTATTTTGCAGATAAAGTCTTGTCGCTTCGCCGCAACCTCCCGGCCACATTTGAGACAGTGTGTGAACTTGAGGCTCCATGCACGTCTTCTGGTCCCATTCTGGATTGTTTTGGACCTCTCAGCCTAGAGGAGGTTGATAGGTTGATCTCAACTGTATGCCCAGCCACCTGCAGCCTTGACCCATGCCGCACTTGGCTAATTAAAACTGGCCGAGAGGGTTCTGAGGTTCCCTCAGGGATATTGTCAACAGGTCCTTATCTGAGGGCCTATTCCATGGGGTTCTCAAGGAAGTGACGGTCCGCCCTCTCTTAAAAAAACCATCCTTGAATCTGGCCAAATTGGCCAACTATCGGCCAGTTTCCAATTTGCCCTATTTGGGCAAATTAATAGAGAGGGTGCTGGCGATACAGCTGCAGGCCTACCTAGATGACACTTCCATGCTAGACCCATTCCAGTCTGGCTTCCGCCCGGGCCACAAGACTGAGACAGCACTAGTCACCCCCACATATGACTTCTGAAGGCATCTGGATCAAGGCAGGACAGCGGTGCTTCTGTTGTTGGACTTGTCGGCGGCGTTCGACATGGCCGACCATCAGTTGCTCTCCCACCACCTCGCCGAAGTGGGGATTTGGGGCCTTGCCTTGCAATGGCTCGTCTCCTTTCTCCAAGGTCAGGGACAAAGGGTGGCACTTGGGGAGAAGCTGTCCCAAAGGCACCCACTGGTTTGTGGAGTGTCCCAAGGGGCAGTTCTCTCCCCGATGCTATTCAACATCTATATGCGCCCCCTTGCCCAGATTGCCCAGAGGCATGGGCTAGGGTGTCACCAATACGCGGATGACACCCAGCTCTATCTGTTGTTGGGCAGTCAGTCTGCCTCTAACCCAGAAGATCTGGATCGAGCGCTGTGGGACGTAGCGGGTTGGCTTAGGCTGAGTCAGCTGAAACTGAATCCGACGAAGACGGAGATCCTGTGCCTGAATTGGAACAGTATGGGGTTAGGGGTCCCTCTCCCAGCCTTTGGTAGGGTGCCATTGGTGCCAGCACTGAGGGTCAGGAGTTTGGGAGTGCTCTTGGATGCTTCCCTGTCAATGGAGGCCCAGGTAGCAGCCACTGCCAAAGCAGCCTTTTACCATCTTCGGCTGATTAGGCAGTTGGTTCCCTTCCTCAAATGCAATGATCTGGCATCAGTGATCCATGCAATGGTCACCTTGAGACTGGATTACTGCAATGCTCTCTACATGGGGCTGCCCTTGGGGCAACTTCGGAAGCTGCAGCTGGTGCAGAATGCAGCAGCCAGGTTGTTGATGGGACTTCCAATGCAGGAGCACATCCAACCTGTGCTAAAGCAGTTGCACTGGCTGCCAATAGCGTTCCGGATACGCTTCAAGGTGCTGTTTTTGACCTTTAAAGCCCTAAATGGTCTGGGGCCTGTTGACCTGAGGGACTGCCTTTCCCTGCATGTTCCCCCGAGGGCACTGTGTTCAGGGACTCAAAACCATCTGGTCCCCCCTGGCCTAAGAGATGCCAAGTTAACAACGACAAGAACCCGGGTGTTCTTTCTAGCTGCACCGAAGCTATGGGATGAGCTCCTGGCTGAGATCCAAGCACTACGGGATTTGCAACAATTCCGTAGAGCAGTAAAGACCGAGCTCTTCCATCAAGCATTTTAACATGCTTGCCACACCAGTAGTACTGCAACAGCACCAGCTTTATACAGAATGCCACCATATTTTAATGTAACTCAGTATTTATTGTATTGTTTTAGATGTAGAAATATTGTGTTTTAAATTGTATACTGGTTTTAATTGTTTGTAAGCCGCCCTGAGCTGCCTTGGCAGGAGGGCGGGATAAAAGTAAAATAAATAAAATAAAATAAAGCCGTCCGGCTCCTCCTCCATGCCTGTCAAGCCCACCCCAGCCCCGCTCCTGCCTGCTGCTGACCCATGCTCACATCTTCTGCTATCGCTGCCCTACCTGGCCTCATCTTGCTGGGCCAGACAGTCATTTCTTGATTTTTTTTTGTTCCGTTAATTCTGCCCGTCTAGCCTTCCTTTTAACTGCTTAACATGTCTGTCAGAGGAGTGCCCTCACTGAAGAAAGAGAGGGTAAGGAGGTTTTTACTCCTACATGAAGGCTAACAGCCTGCTTTGTAATTTTGCATACATTTCCCTTTTGCCTCCCGCATATTAATCTCCCTCCCCGGCTCTCCTGAGCGCTGCATGCAGATCTCGGTGCTTTTTTTTTTTCATTTGCTGATTTCCTAGCCGGGGCCAAGTTTAAAGCCCACTCAAAGGTTAATTGTCGTTCCGACAGTCATTTTTGAATTCCGTAATTGTTAATTCCACTCGTCTAGCCTTTCCCTTAACTGCTTAACATCTGTGTCAGGGTAGCACCATAATTACAGCTCTGCAAAAGTTTCCCCATCTCGGCCACAACTTCATTTCCTCTCTCCCCAGACATCCTTGATCATGCGTCAAATTCAAATCATGTTTTGCCTTTTTTTACAAGGTGTTGGTTGGAAATGAGTTTTTGACAGATTTACTAAGGCTCAGTTCAGGGAATCCAGCGAATGAACTTCGTGTCTCGGTGTGAAGTGCCGTCAAGTTGTTTCCCGGCTTATGGCAACCCAGTGAAGGAATGTCCTCCGAAACATCCTATTGTTGACAGCCTTGCAAGCGGAGGGTCCTTTTGGCTTCCTTGACTGAGCCAATCCATGTCCTGTTTCTGCTGCCCTCAACTTTTCCCTCGCACAATTGTCTTTTCCAGTGACTGTTGACTTCTCATGATGTGACCAAAATACAACAGCCTCAGTTTTAACTTCTAGGGAGAGTTCAGGCTTAATCTGATCTAGAACCCATTTATTTGTCTTTTTGGAGGACCCCGACATCTGTAAAAGCTCTCCTCCGACAACACATTTCAAAGGAATATACTTTCTTCCGGTCAGCTTCCTTCATTCTCCAACTTTTGCACCCATACATAGTTGTGGGGAATACTGTGGCATGAATTAACTTGATCTTGGTCACCAGAGACACATTCTTACACCAAAAAAATTTTCTAGCTCCTCCATGGCTGGCCTTCCCAGCCTCCATCTCCTCCTGATTTCTTGATGGCCGTCTCCCTTTTGGTTGATGTTGGAGCCAAGGAACAGAAAATCTTGAACAATTCCCATTCCTTGTGGCCCCTGTTATTTCTTTCACCGGCTACGAATTGCCATGACTTCCAAACCCACAAATTCTGGTTAACCACTCGTGTGTATGAAGGCAACATCCTACATGAAATTGCCTCACGTTGAATCAGCCAATAGAACAATCAATCACCGTGTACGATTAAACAATTTTTGCTTGTTCTTTTATATATGCTATGTGAGAATTTCAGTTATCAGCGTGACTGCAACAATAATCCTACAGAATAAGGTATACAACTTAGCAGTACATTCAAAATGATACAGCTCCTAATTACAGAAACCATCAAGACAAACGACGGAGTTCTAGTGCAATATCCGTTTGCGTGTCCTTCATCAGGTTTGTCCTTCTGCTATTGTTTCTTCACAAGCATGAAGTGCTGCAAGCTGCAAAGGAGTACCATACTTAATAAACCGCCAAAACCATAAAGAATTCTCTAATAATACAGAGAAGCATTTTACACTTTATAAACTCACCCATGTTTCAAATCGCTAATTCTTATACAATTTTCGATGTACGCTACCGCGCTTAGTTTCTAGAAGAAAGCAGACAAGCACAATATGTATTTCACAGTTCTCTAATAATAACACATACAGTAAGGACATCAAAAATAAAGCCAACATTTTAAAAGTTACCAACCTGGTGACTGGGGAGCTCCTTTAGCAGGCTTTAATGTGACAAGGTTGAATCAGACTCTTGGTCTATCTAGGTCGGCATTACCCATGTCCGTGACCTCCAGGGTGTGTTTCCTGGTGCTCACTCCCTCCCCCCAGCGCCTCTTCCCCATATTGGGCGTATATCCCATGGCAGCCATTTTGTGATGGCTCCCACTACCCTTTCTTATTTTAAAACTTTTTTTTTGTTATTTTATAAAACAAGATAATGATATAAAAGGGATACAGAAGGGAGAGAAAGAGTGGATGACAAATTCTATGTAACAAAGGTAACTATATATTACAAGATATATAGAACAAGAGCGTGTTTCTCCCCAGCATCCCCTTCATTATAATTTTAAGACATTTTCAATAAAATACAATAGTCCTTACTTCAAACATCTTAAATTTCAAATTTCATAACTGATCTATTTTGTAAATTATCAATTTCATCATGACTACATATTCTGTGTTGCATATTTCATCATTTATTTTCTGCATACTAGCTATAGTTTTTAATACACCAGAGTTTAAAGGAAAGTCTATTATATATCTGACAATAAAAAAATATTTTTGTTCAAAATCCACTCCTTATACATTTACATTCTCACTCTATTTCTGCATTGTAATACATCCATATGAATCGCAATACATTTCTATACAAATTTAAAACTATTTCTCATTCTGTTTTAATTTTAAACTGTTTTTTATTCTAAGTTTGTCTCCTGTTAACATAATAAATACTCCTTCTCTCCTTAAATTTCAAAATTGATCTGTTTCTCAAATAAGTTGTTAATTTCAACATTACTCCATAATCAGCAAGTTTATTTTCCCAGTCTTCTAAGCGTGGATGGACATCTGATTTCCATTTTGCTGCATAGATTATTCTACTGCTGTCACCATGTATTCAAATATCTCTTCCAAACACTTTGATAATTTATTAGGCAATATTCCTAATACCTTATTCTTAGCTTCCATATTCTTAGCTTTTCCCATGTATTTCCTTCCAATATCTTTTTGCTTTTTTACAAGCCTATCACATATGGTAAAAAGTCCCATCTATTTCTTGACATTTCCAACATTTTCTCTTGTAGTTTTTATCTACTTTCTCAATATCTTTTGGAGTAATATGCCATCTGAAAAACATTTTATACCAATTTTCTCTTGATGCCTGGCTGCCTATGAACTTAATTTCCTTTTTTCCCATAACCATTCCCACCGGTGCATAGGCATTTGGTTTCTAAAGTTCTGCATCAACCAACTTTTCTCAAGGTTCCAAAACTGCCCACATTGTTAACAAGGCTGGAGAGCTCTACTCTGCTCTGCTGTTAATGGCTCTCCAGGGTCAGAGTTAGAGATCTTTCATCCCCCAACTACTGGATCTCCTTTATTAAAAAAACCCAACAAAACAAAACTGGAGATGCGAGGGATTGAACCTGGAATGTTCTGTATTGTGTTCTACCAATGAGCAAGACTTGACTTACCCTCGAAGAAGTCTACCTCATGTGGTTCTGTCCAGGTCCTTGTTCAGGCTGTGGTAATTCTATGGGACCTCTTTACATCAGATGCAATTGAATGATCCAGTCACACTTGATGCAGACACTTGGACAAACTGCATGCTCCGGGAGGGGAAAAGCTCAAAAACAGGCAAAACCAGACCAGTGAACCATGCAGAAATGTAATGAGCTGTGGGTAACTCAGACACATCTCTGCCGTGGAAGTGCCTTCAGAATGACTCGTCCCTCCATGACTGATTTGAAGGCCAGGAGAGAGGAGCTGAACATGCAGAGAGATACAGTGGAACCTTGGGTCTCATCAGAAACTTAATATTTACAGCTAATATAGTTCTTGAGGAACACTCGCCATTCTCTGCTGGCGCACAAAGCTGGGAATCTTAGGTCTCCTTGTGACACAAATGGAGCAAGGAAAATCCATTCCAGATCATCCTGTGCCTGAGGATTAAATAACGGACAATAAAATAAAATCTAGTACAAATATTTTGACATGCAGAGTGACTGTTCAGAACCAGGATCTTCCTCCTAATGAAGATACAAAGGACAGGACTACAGAATGCTCAAACAGCCCACCTCCGCAGTCCAATTGCCTTCTACGGTGAAGGTCAGGACTTTCCTGCCCACATTAATTACATAACAAAGATTGACCATGGAGGAGTTGTTCATAGGAAGATATGGTAATGGAGGAGTGTGTTTTGTGGGGGAAGGAATCCCCAAGAAAGTAAGAAGAAAAATGGGTACTTCCAAGCATGTTTGCTGTCTCTTTTTAGCCTAATGCAGGGCTGTAGATAGTATGGACCTTGAGGGAGCATTGCCCCAAGCACTGGAAAAAAGTTTTTATTTAAAACGGTGGCCACATCAAGCAGTTCACACAAAGGTTGACAACTGGCACTGCAGTTTCTGGCATATGCAAGACAGCAGTGTCCTCACGCAAAACAGCCATATCAGAACGACGTGCCAAATATTCAGAGAACAGGATGTGAGCCGAATGCTCAAGCATCTCTAAGAAATACCACAGAAATTGTGAACAGAAACTATGCAACATGTGTATGCAACACACACACACACACACAAATCGATAAAACTAATAGGAGAAAGTGGGTAACCTAGAAAGGCTGGTTAAAAATATAAACCAATATAAGGAGAAATGTGGAAGGAAGGTGGCATGGCATAGCCCAATCTCAGATCTTGGAAGGGAGATCTTGGAGAGGAGACCACCTAGGAAGACTCTGTGGAGGAAGGCCATGGCCAACCACCTCTGCTTCTCAACTTGCCTTGCAAACCCCTTACTGAGGTTGCTGGAAGTTGCCTGCAACCTGGTAGTGCTTTACACACAGAAGAAGAAATGGAAAAGGCAGCACTTTCTCATTCCCTAATGCCAATGTGCATCCAGATCTCTGGATCACCTAGTTGTGGGGGTGAATACAAGTGGCAGATGGAAGGCAAAATAAAGGATGAAGTGAATACTCTACTGGAAGGGCCCAATAGCTTAGTTAAATACATTTGTTGCTACTTCTTGTTATTATTAGCAAAGTCAATATTGCAAGAAGGAATAAATAGCTGCAAAATGCATCCCAGACAGACAGAACCCTCCACTGGATATGACCAGTTTTACTTCAGCACTTTTAGGTCACCTTAAGTCCCACCCCCATCCCAACCAAGCAAAATATCTGCCAACCAGATGAAGTCATTTTCACTTGTGACTCCAACGACAACATTAGCATACCCCTAGGTATGCTAATAACTACACAGAAATGGAAAGTACACCCAAGGGTCATCTAGTCCAACCCCCTATGCAATGCAGAAAATTCACAGTGACCTCTCCCCATTCCTCCAGTGATCCCTGCTCTATGCCCAGAGGAAGATAAAAAACCTCCAGGATCCCTAGGGCTAATCTGGCCTGGAGGGAAGTTCCTTCCTGGCCCCAAAGTGGCAATCGGCATTACTCTGGGCATATAAGGAAGGGCCACGAGAGCCAACCACTGGATCATCCCTTCCTGCCCTCCTTCTCACAATCTGCCTAATAACTAGACTTGCGTTCCTGTTTAAAGAGGGGGAGGACTCCAGACTCCCATATCATCTTTAGCTGAGACTAATATGAAAGGGGGGAGAAAGTTATATGTCTGTATTTTATGCTTTGCAACCTTTCAGGCTGACATCTCCTTTGTCAGGAAAAGCCCGCAGTATGTTAGCACACTGAATCCAACATTAATAACTTCCAAATACCCCTCGCGACTCGCCATACTGCTAGAGCTGCGGGAACAATTCTCAGGAAGGCTTTCTGCCAAATCTTTCCCTTCTGTTATCTGCCTATGAAACCGTGGCAAGTTCAGCCCACAGCACCACTAAAAGCCTCATCCTATATACTTAAGACCCTGCAAGGAGGCAGGGGTGGAGGAATAAAAAGACTGGAAGCAAACCAGAAGTGGATTCTATCTGATTGGATAAGCAGGCAGGAATCTAAGGGCTTAGCCAGTTTAGATGGGCTGCCTTAGCTAAGAGATCCCACAAGGATCCGGAGCTTTGGCACCTCCCGAATTTCCAATGAGTCCAGCAGTAGCATGTGAATACTTTTCTTCCATGCCACGCTTTGGTGTTCAAAAGAGCACAGTTGAGTTTATTGCCCCCAGATTAGTCAGTTCTGGGAATCTGTTTTGGGACAGATCGAATCCATCTCAAATTTGGATATTCCTCTTGCACTGGAAAATCTCTTTCTGAATGGAGGGGTCTTGAGGCGCTGTTCTTCCTCTAAAATAGAAAGGGTCTCTCTTCTTCTGTCTAAGGTCATTGCCACAAATTGTCGTTGCCACAAATGGGGAGAAGGCACTGATACCCACTCTCTCGTGTTGACATAAAAAGTTGTAGGATTATGGCTAAGCTTATGGACAACCTCACACATTTTGACAAGCACTCTTCACCCTCTGATTTTACCTCTATCTGATTCCCCATCTTAGAATATTTGACCTCTCAGCAGGAAATCCCTGAGTAATTGATGACTTACCTTTGTAGTGAAACCTATGCACTAGATACAATGTCCTGTATCTCAACCTCCATGCAGTGAGTTTTTTAAAACCAATCTCTGGTTCTTTTCTGTACTACTGCCTTGATGTTAAGTTCCATTATGTACACTGTATAAATTTGCTGTGTGCTTTTGCATTATTTTTGTATTATTTTTGTAATATTTACAATTTCTCAATAAAATAAAAATATTCATTGAGAAAAGAGCACTGTGGTGACTTTGCATGGGACGGTCACCGGCAGCCACCCTACATTATTGTCACATCCCAACCCAGAGAGCAAGAACTTGGCTCTCAAGGGGAGCAGCTCAATTTTGGGTTGGTACCATCCAATGCTCCCTCTAAGCTGTGGAGTCCTGTGAGCAAATGTTCTACTTTGTGAGCTACTGACATTAAAGTTGTGAGCGAGCGATTTGGCTACTGCATAAATTAGTTTTCTTTGGAGCTTCCTGAGCTTTCCTGAGCTAAGACAAAAATCCGTAAGCTGGAGGCTAAAAAAACTGTGGGCTAGCTCACACTAACTCAGCTTAGAGGGAACATTGCTTTGGAGCCATCCTTCCTGAGCTAAGACAAAAATGTGTGAACAGGAGGCTAAAAAAACGGTGAGCTAGCTCACACTAACTCAGCTGAGGGGGAACATTGGTACCAACCGGCTTTTCCAGGAAAAGGGGAGGAAAAGGTCCACTCTGACCATCAAGAAAGGCTACACTGGGAATCATAGGACCTGTGTGGGCAAAAGCCATTTAAGACAGGGGCAGAGGAATTAGGTGAGATACAGTGAGAAAGGTGTCTAGATCCAACCCCTTGTTCCAGACAAGGAAGAAGGGAGCCCAGGGAGCCCGGTAAGGCAGTAACTGTACCCAGAAAAGAAAAGTCTGGACTAATTCTTCTGGATGAACTCCAAAGCCTATTGCCCAGTCCCTCCAACAGCTCAGCCAGAAGCCCCAAAGCCCCACCTTCTCAGCAGCCTCATGACAACTCTTTCTCTCTCTTTGAAGAAGCCTGGAAGAACACACCGGCAAGCACTGGAATGTTCAGAGACACTGCTTGCCCACTGCTTGTGAAATTGCTGAATCTGAGTTCATTCACAAATTCAGAACAATCCCCCAGGCTGAACAGGGACATAGAATTCTTGACTCACTACAGGTGTTAATTTCCCACCCCCCCATGTGAGGACCCCACCGCCTCCTCCAGCTGAGACCTCCTTGGTTAGTGGGGTTCCCCTCCAATTTTGGACTTAGTTACTTTAATAGGCACCTCTTTTCACAGCCTAAGTGCCAAGGGGATCTGAAACTTGGGGAGTCTCATAAAGGCACCTGGCTACAGTCATGAGATTGGAAAATCCCAAGGACAGAGAGGAAGGGTGTGCTGGCATTACAAGCTGATTAAGTGCAAACACCCTCCACTCAGGGTTCTCAATAACAAAAGACTCTCCCCCCCCCGGGGATTTTTTATTGCTTTTTCTATAAACTACAAAGAAAACAAGGTAACTATTACAGGAAAAAGAAAAGAAAACCACTAAAACCCTATATATAATGCTTATAGAATTAGCTCATAATTAAAGCCTGTTATGATTTGTTATGTCAAGTGAGTATACAATTATTGCTGTTTATACTAAAATCACCAACAAATTTAACTATATAAAGAGCTTTAAATAGAAATTATTTAAGTTAATCTTAAACAGGATCTAGAAAGAATCACAACTCATTTTTTTGCTTTTTTGTTCCTCAGTCTATCTCTTATTTTGGGGCAGCCTGCATTTATTTTTTAAGCTTCTGGGTATCGACATGTACTTCTTTAAGCTCTTGCTCCATTTTTTTCAGTCTTTTTAGTAGTTTCAGTCAACTGGCTTTGTTGTGCATTGAATTTCATATGAAGTGATGTCATTTGTTCCAGCAGAGGGCACAAAGCCTCAGTCAGCATGTTTGGGAAGTCTAGGAACAGAACTCGCTGGGCTGGCATTTCTGGCAGGGAACTTCAGTTTTGGTTGCTTATCTTTCTCCTCCCTCCTCGGAGGCACCATTTTTGAGGAACTGTTTACTTTTTGCAGAAACTTATAAAAGTCTCAGGATCCTTTATCAATGCCTGGTAAGTTCTCAAAAGTTCTTTAGTATAGTATAAATCTGCTTTGTATTCCGCCCCTCCTCGCAATTTGCTTATCAGTTCAGCTTTTCTTTCCTTATGAGGGGGAATCCCCCCCCCCCGATTTGTTGGGAGCAGCTTTTTGTTCAGTTTCTGGTGTCTTCACCTGACAATCACTCACATTTTTGCATAGATCCCACCTTTACGTTTTCATCGCCTGGCCACCAAGCACTTGTCCCGGTGCACATCCCTGCATCCATTACTGGGAATCAGCGACAGGACCTTTGGGGCAGGGAACAGCCCCCCTTCACCAGCTGGTTGCTGGAGGAAGGGCTCTCCAAGCACCCCATGGCTAGGAGCCCAACGCAAGGGCTCCAGGGAGGCTGTGTACAATCGCACCCCCTCCCATCTGCTGATTCACAGCACAAGCCTCCCGGAGCTCCGGGAGATCTCAGCCGCCATTAAGGGAGCCAAAACCGGACTTCAACAAAAGACTTTTCAATACTGGGATATCCTGGCGTATCCCAGAGGTGTCTGCCAAGCCCAAGAAAGTTGCTATTACATTAAACAAGGCCCAGTTCCTTTTTTTTCTTTTACTTAAACAAGAAGGGTCATTAATTTATGCTGCATTCAGGAACTATCTTGACTCACCCAAACTTTTGCATCGATGCAGATGTGGCTAACTTCAACCAAAGTATGAGCCCAAAATGTCTTCAAGCCTTTCTTACAGGAAGATGGGGTGGAGGGTTTGGACTTGAACTCTTTCTGGAATGGTAAGTTGTATAAACTGTAGAAGTGGGTTACAAGTGGCTTCATAGACAAAACCGGGGAATCTGTGGCTTGAAGAAATTTTGTTTCAATTTGTCTGAGGAAGTGTGCTTGCACATGGAGGCTTACACCTGAAATAAAACTTTGTCTTAAAGGTGCCACTGGACTCAAACTTTGTTCTGCTGCTTCGGACCAACATGGCTGCCCACCTGAATCTAATTAAAGTATATTAATCATGTTGCCTCACCCAGGCTTTTTGTGACCATGCAGATTGGGCTCACAATAGCCTAATCAAGGTATTTCCTGCACTTTTCCCTCCCAGATTTTGACAGCAGTTAACTTCAAACTGCCCAGTCAAATTCAAGCTTCATATCTTGGATCAATCATGTTCCTGGGGAAAGTGGGTTTCCATGTCTAGCTATGGGACCCCTCCCCCCCAAAAGACCATCCCAGGTCAATAAGAGGTGTGCCAGGTTCTCCCACTACCTAAACACCCCTGGAACTGCTTTGCAGGCTCCTTTTTCTTGTTCTGTTCCTTGGACCTCAAGCTGCATTTGCCCTTGGACCTCTCCACACTTCAAGCCCAGGATTTCAGGTCTTATGTCCCTTCCTTGAAACTCCCCAGTTTCCTCCCTCAGACCTTTTATGAGTGTGCCCTCTTGTTGGTATGTGTGTGTGTGGTTACTTAGGGAATTAGTTCTTCATTGCCTAGTGTAGGTTCTCTACATTTTTATTCTTTTTATGTTATTTTGTGTGCAGTACAGTGGTTTGTGTTTACAATCACTCTCTCGTGCTCTTTCTTCGTTATTTTATTTTGGGTTATCCCTGCCAAGATCCACCCTGGTATAAACAGACTTCCAAGGTCCTGTGTTATTCCTTTCTGGAACGCATATTAAAACTAATTTCCCCTTCTCTGGGTACAGTTTGGGAAACACCAAGCATTTCCTCTCTGCTCTAATTAAGCTGATTACAATATGCACAGTACCTATGCGTCCTTTACATGCATTCTTTACAGCATCCCTCCCGTCTTCCGGCTGGGATAAAAAGATGCAGCTCTCCCTTCCCACTCATGCCTGACGAAGGAAGCTTGGACTCTCGAAAGCTGATACTCCAGAAACTCTTGTTGGTCTCTAAGATGCTAGCGGACCTGAATCTAACTGCCTGCCCAAAGGCAATCAAGTTTGACTGGATCTTGCTGACCCTGTTCCAGCCTGGCCCTGGTCTCTGCTGGAATGATCAGTGGCTGGAGCTGGAGCTGTCCAAGGTCCTGCGGCTGTACCCAGCCAAGCCTCACTCCACAAGCTGTCCTTCCATCCTGCTATTTTGTCCTGCAGGCTCCCTACCAGAATAGGAGACTTCCCAAATGGACAAGAGCCAACCATATGCCAGGCAGTATGTGGCCTAAACCTGATGCACATTTACCGAAATGCTGCTGAATTCCATGGGATTTTCTCCCAAGGAGGCAGAGATGAGTTCAGTTCCATATCCCCACGGCTTTGCACGAGCCTTGGCAGTGTGTAATGCTCGCATTTGATGTGAACGTTGATAATGTTCATCTGTGTGTATTTTTGCTACAAGGAGATGATGTCCTTATCTGCACTATGCAATGGTGCGGCCCACCAACCTGATGCATCATGCAGGGCTTCTGCACACCTATTTTACCTATTTGCCAAGCCGCTTCCCTTGGGCGCTGACCACATCACTGCCCTGTATTTCATGACCAGTCATCAGTCAGGATATTGCCACCTCCGCTGGCAAAGGAACAAGCAAGAGAGCTTTTCCTTTTCAAGTCTGCTTCTAGACAGAGCAGCAGTCGAGCTGCCATAATCCCATGAAGGCTTTTTGATATTTCTGTCACTGCAGAATGTGGCTGGTTCAAGGAAGGCAATGCTCTCATGCCCTCCAGGCAATTTCTGCTCTTTGCAGGGTTCAGAGAAGTCCCTGTTGTTCCCAAGCATTTGAGGTCGACCCATCCTTAATCAGAAGGTGCTCACGGTGGCTTTAAAAAGAGACAAACCAGAGAGCATCTGGATAAGATGGAGTACCTGTCAACTCCAGGGAATAATCCAGCAGCAGCCAGACAGAGTCAATCTGTTCTTGACTGGTGACGTCGCTCTGGCCGCAAGCAAAAGCCATTCAGTTTGCGGTGAAATGCGGAGTCTGCTCTGGCCATCTTGAGAAAGCTGGATCCCGGTACTGGCACCGTCTGTCAGGCTAGGTTTCAGCTGAAACCAGATTTGATGCTGGAGGCGGCACAATTGTTATGACAAAACCATACCCCTTTCCATCTGCCACAGATTCCCTGGTCTTGTCTGTGAAGCCATTTGTAACCCACTTTTACAGTTTATACAACTTGCCATTCCAGAAAGAACAAAATATTTCATCACATCAGATTTACAACAAGCCTGCAGTGAACAGACGAAGCTGCCATACACCTTCGGTCCGTCAAGTTCTATATTGTCTATTCTGCCTGGCAGCTGGTCTCCAGGGTTTTGGGTTGAGGTCTTTCATATGACTTTCAACCCAATTCTTACTGGAGATTCCAGGGGTTGAAACTCCAACCTTCTGCATGCCAAGAAGATGCCATACCACAGACCGATGACCCCTCCCTGGTGCATTCCTAAGCAAATCATACCCTTGTTACTGTATTGAAGTCAATAGGCTTAAAAACAAGTCATAACTATGGTTTTAGCCCTATACGCACATGGGGGAGTAAGTGCCATTCAACAAAGCAAGACTTACTCTCTTTTTTTAAAAAAAAATATTTTTATTGGTTTTGTTAAAGGCTTTGCATAACATTTCAACAATACAGTTCTGTACAACAACACACAATGTAACTAAGAACAACGCTAACTACAAAGCACTTTGGCGATTAGAAAGGGTGTGTATCTGCATAGTAAACTATCCTATCTCAGTTAAAATCTTTTATAATCAAAGAGAACTATAAATATAACCACTTATGATATATTTGCCTGGATGGTAGAATATCATTTGCTGTCATGTAGTCAAGAACTGGAGCCCAGATCCAAACAAACTTAGACATAGTTGCAGTGCTATTATTGTTCGCTCTATTCAGTGAGTCTGTGATCTTTGCCATAATGAATTGGTCCCATATTTTATCTTGCCATGCTGATATAGTTGGCGGTGAGGGTGATTTCCAGGCCACCGCTATTGTCAGCCTGGCTGAGGCGAGTAGTATTGACGTCAGTTCTTTGGTGTCCCCTGTCAAAGAGTTATGCCATAAGTTTAGCAGTGCAATTTCTGGACTGCAAGGGAGTGTTTGGTGTGTAATCCTCGGTATTTGTGTCATCACCTCAATCCAAAATTGTTTTATTACTTGGCAGCCCCACCAGCAGTGAAGATAGGATCCTATCTGACCGCACCTTACTCTTGAGTAAACATGCATCAAGTGGCACCGTAAGAACCATCTAAAGCAACACATGAATCTTAGCCATGACTCACATATAACTTCTATTTATTTTGAGTTGGTCACAAACTGCCCTTGGCTGGAAGGTATTCTTTGGGTCCTGGTCAGCAACCCACAATGGCAGGTGCCACCTTGAGAGGGTGATGGTACCCATGAAAGATGCCTTTCTGTGGTCCTGACACTAAGAATGCCACCATCCATCCTCCTCTTCCACCTTCCCTCATATATACAACCTGCCCAACCTCTCTGGGGTCAAGGAGTCCTCATTCATCTTGCAGTCTTTACTCCCATTTTCCCTATCCAGAAATGGGAGATCCTTCTAGAATCCCCTGCAACATCTCAACATCCTGTTTCCTGGTTAGGAGAGTCGACTGGAGGGAATAGAGAGAAACTCTCCCTCTACTGCACCGCCCTTGCCCAAGTGCCCCTACCATTAACAAGGGGGGAGTGGTCCTAGGGGTGATCTCCTCTTTCCTAGCATCTCTGGTCAGCAGAGGGCCCACACCTGAGCCTCCACAGGTGCCCTTCCATGCTGGTCTCAACTGAAAATCAAGAACAGGCCATCTGAGGGGATTCAGCCATCATTAAAAAAAACACAGAATGATGTGGCATACACATGGAGCCTTTCATGTCATTGTCTCATGCTGTTCTTTGAAATCTTATATAAAGAGAGCATCTTTCTTCAAATAATAGCACACCTTTTTCCAAGATCCATTTCTGCAATCCGGGCCTGGTTCCAGCACAGGAAATTCTTTAATAAGGAGCTTGAGAGCTTTTTTCCCTCTTCCTCATTATTATCATCTTGCAGATAAGGGACATCTCTTTGACACATCAACTTTCATATATTTTTTTTTTCTCCAGGCTGCCTTTGTTCCTTCAGGTTTCCTTCCCTCTAAGCAGACATCAGTTTCCTCTTCTACGGCACAGAACGATTTGTAATTATGAAAGGATAAAGGAAAAAAAAAAAAGGAGAGGCGAAGACTTGATCTGTTTAAATGATGAGAGATGGCACCGTGGTCCAATCAAAATGCAGCACATTGCTCTACTCTGAAATCTGAAATTCAGATTCCAATTAAAAGACCAATCCAAATTTTGATCGCCTGGTTTATTCTATCTCAGTCTTTAAGATAAAAAGGACACTAATAAAAACGGCATGTACTAATATGGCATAAATAGACAACAGACCTTCTTGTCAGCGGTGGACAAAGCGTTCACTTTCCGTCGAGAAACAATAAGGAGAATGGTTGAAGGATGAAGAATGACATATGGTCCCCCCAAGGTATGGTCTGAAGGCTTGTCATCCATACAACTTGCTGAAGCTAAGCTGGTCTGGGTCTGCTGAAGCTAAACAGGTCTGTACAGTGCCTGGATGGGAGAATTCTTGAGGACTCTGTCTCTAACCCACTTTGAGTTCCACGACAGCAACAAAGGTGAGATGTGACTTCAGTACATAATACAAGAATGTGAGACTTGGCTTGATGTTCTCACTATGGATGGGCAGGAACTGGCTGATCAACTAAAGTTCATCACAAATTTTGGCACCTGTGTGGTTTGCGAAGCGATGCTCACAAACAGCAGAACTGCCATAAACTTCCATGAATTTTGGTACAGTTTGTGGCGGTTTATGAAAAGCAGGACCCCTACTTTCAGCGCTTCACAAAAAGCAGCTGAGCAGCTGGGAGCTCCCCGCCACTCAGCTGTTTGGAAACCTCAGCTTTCTGCTCCCCGCAAAAGGCTGTGGGGAGCAGAAGGCAGGGGTTTAAACTTTGTGGCTCACAAACCAATACAAACTGTGTCAGTTCATGAACCAACCTCCATGTTTATTATTTGGTTCAAGGTTCAGCCACAAACTGAACTGCAAAAATGCAGTTCGTGCCCCCTCCCTAGTTCTCACTATCACACAAGCCACACAAGTGGCTATATTCATTAGATCCAGTTTGGTGTAGTGGTTAGGAGGGTGGACTCTAATCTGGGAGAGCCGGGTTTGATTTCCCCACTCCTTCACATGCAGCTGCTGGTGTGACCTTGGTTCTGTCACAGGTTCTCTCAGAGCTGTTCTCTAAAGAGCAGTTCTCAAAAGGGCTCTCTCAGCCCCACCTACCTCACAGGGTGTCTGTTGTGGGGAGGGGAAGAGAAAGGTGATTGTAAGCTGTTCTGAGACTCCTTTGGGTAGTGAGGAGCAGGGTATAAATCCAATCTCCTTCTCCTCCTCTTCCTCCTCTTCTTCTTCATCTTCTTCTTCTAGATGAATTCACATAAGCAGCCTAGTAGCCCAGACTAGCTTGATCTCACCACATCTCAGAAGCTGAGCAAGGAAAGCCATGGTTACTACTTGGATGGGAGACCACCAAGGAAGACTGGAGTTGCTATCCAGAGGAAAACAGTGGCAAACCACCCCCTGGTCCTCTCTCGCCTCAGTCCTGGGGTCACCATGAGACCTGATGGTATGCAGACTATTATCTAAATTCACACGTGTGTTTATTTATTCTGTTTTTTACAACCCACCTTTCTCTTTGCAGCTTAAGGCGGCTTACCATTCCTCCCATCAAAGCCATGACATATGTGATGCATATGGAGGTTCCATTTTGTCTGTTTTCCACTTCTTTTTTAATAAGAGGGCAAATAGAGAGTTTTCTTTTAAGAGAAACGCGTTTAAGCCTGACTTGGATCTTTTTTAATTGCGGCATTTAAATGCTACTGGATTGCATGTATTGACTGATAAAAGTTTTAAAGAGTTAGAGGGGCAGAAAGTAATAGGCAGAAATTATTGTAATGAGATGATGAGAGTGCCTGATGTTTGCATAAAAGAAATGTTAGTGTATTGCAGAAGTATACTCCAAACAGTCTGTATGAGCTAGAGCTTCACAAGCGATGTATTCAATTGTCACCTTCGAGGTTAACAACTGAAAGTTTTTATTTGTTAATGCCACATTTGTAAGCACTGTATACAATCATCACGTTTTGGACCTTCTTTTCTATCTCCTCCTTCTTGTAGTTATGTCTGTTAGTACCCCTTCCTTTTTCTGTAGATATTTAGAAAATGCAATAAAAAAAACCCTTCGGGGGATTTAAAAAAAAAAAAAGCCATGACATATTAGACAATAGCCATTCTTAAAACTTGCTGCAGAACATCCCCACATCTGTGGCTCTCTAATGCCACTAAGTGTGCTTGCAATAACACAGCTTTGCAGCATTTTCTTTAAGGAATCTCTGCATAGGATGTTGCTCTTCCCACCCCACATGGCTATGCACTTCTGGGGCTTCCAATTGACCGTGACTCCCATGTGGCATACACACACAGGAACACACATTTCCCCCCTAACATTATTTGTTATTTGAGAAGCCCTTAAACATGGCTTCTTTGAAATGAGAAGGGGAACGGTTCACTTTTTTTTTTTTTTTTTGGTACTTCATCCCTAAACCTAATTGGTTGTGACTCAAAAGTATGTTACTTTCAGCATGTTGTTGAGTAGCCTAAATGAAATAAGGTTGGTGGTCCCTGTTTCCCAGTGGACAATTTTCTCTGTCACAGCTGATGGCCCGTGCAAACACGTTCAGCAACAACAGCAATGAAAAGGAGATCAGTAGACCACAGAAAATGGACACTCTAGGTGAAAGCTGGTGATGTGCTGGCAGAACCGTATGGGGGAGATTGCATTCTGGATGCCCTGTGTGTTGTTTGTTTTACAGAAGCTGTGCACACAGCGCTTTCACTCAGTGTCATTTACAAACACGAGTAACATCTTTTTTTTCCCTAACCCCGGGCCCCAAGAAACAGAGCAAGACTTGATCACTTGCAACAACCAAACCACACTCCGACAGGCTGATGTAAACTTCATTGAAAGGCACAGGAGTGGAATATCCATTTTGAAACAGGAAAATACAAAACAGCAAATGAATTTGGTGGTGTGGTGCTCTCTTCAAACAAGGAAGGAGTTCTTTTTGTTGTTGTTCATATAGTTTTTGGGGGGTTAACTCAAGAAGAGGAGGGGAGGGGAGGGGAGGGGAGGGGAGGGGAGGGGAGGGGAGGGGAGGAGGGGAGAGGAGAGGAGAGGAGAGGAGAGGAGAGGAGAGGAGAGGAGGAGAGGAGAGGAGAGGAGAGGAGAGAAGAGAAGAGAAGAGAAGAGAAGAGAAGAGAAGAGAAGAGAAGAGAAGAGAAGAGAAGAGAAGAGAAGAGAAGAGAAGAGAAGAGAAGAGAAGAGAAGAGAAGAGAAGAGAAGAGAAGAGAAGAGAAGAGAAGAGAAGCACTGGAGACCAACTATTAAAATTTTCTATAATAATATAATATTTTCTACATCTGTAGGAGATGAGAAGACCAGAGTTACTGGAAAAGACAATCACGCTAGGAAAAGTTGAAAGAAGCAGGAAAAGAGGAAGACCCAACAAGAGATGGATGAACTCCATCAAGGAAGCCATCGAGGGCCCTCAGATTCCAAGACCTGAGCAAAGTGTTAATGATTGGATGTTCTGGAAGTCATTAATTCCTAGAGTTGCCTTAGGCCTTTAGCACATGACACCTCCGTAAGTCTGCTTGTGTTTTTCTTGAGGGCTGCCTTCTCAGGATGGGATAATGTTTCCTCGTTCATCCTATATTAATTGATGATGGGATTGGTTCTCTCTTCCTTTTCAGTGGCTGAATTTATGCATTTGTTGGTGTCATGTATACATGTGGTACCTTTTATAAGCACCACATTTATATGTGCAATAGATGTCATGGGTACTTAAAACATGCATATAATGTACAATGATGATTTCTGAGTTCCATTCAGAATCACTCTACTGTTTTCCTGGTGTGAGCTGAAGGAAGTGAAGGGAAATGGGAGATCATGTTTAGGAAACCTGCAGCTTTTTTGCCTGGGCAGAGAGGGTTAATATCCTTTTACTCTGGAACGGCATTGGATATAGAGATTTTTTTCTCCTGTTTAGGGAGCTGCCTTTGTGATGTCAGCAGCCAGGACACCAATCCCCACCCTCATTTCTCAACTATTTGCATTCCTGGCAACCAACACATCTTGCAATAGATTAAATACCTTTGTTTTACTAGGAACCTTTGCTATTGGTTTCAGACGTTATTATTCAGACCTTTGCTATTGGTTTCAAATGTTATTATTCAGACCAGGGCTATTTTGAGGCAGGAACGCACAGGAACGGAGTTCTGGCTAGCTCCCGAGTTGGCCACACCCAGCAGGAATTCATTAGCATAATAGGCCACACCCAACAGCAGAAACTCATTAGGATTGGCCACATGAGGGGTGTGTGGCCTAACATGCAAAGGAGTTCCTGCTCCAAAAAAAGCCCTGAGTTTTGACAACAAACAAGGTAAACAGAATAAGAAGCAAAAGGTGGGTGTGGCTGGATGACCACACTTCTGGTAACACTTCTGGCTAATGAGCTGCGCTGTTAGGGGTGTGGCCTAATATGCTAATAGATTTCTGCTGTTGGGTGTGGCCTATTATGCTAATGAGTTCCTGCCGGGGTTTTTCTACAAAAAAAGCCGATTAAAGAAAAAACAACAACAAACAAACAACAACAAAAAAGCCCTGATTCAGACGTGATCATATTTTGTAATCTGCTTATTGATTGACTGAATAGTTCCACCATACTTGTATTCTGCCTTGATTCCCATTAAGAAAGAAAAGCAGCCCAGCTGTTATTGGCAGCTTGGTGGAAGATGCACATTATTCCCCTTCTGCAGTCACATCCCTTGCTGCCCATCACTTATTGGGTTCAATTGAATGTATTGACTATCACGTACAAAGCCCTTCATGGCTCTGAATCACAGAGTCGGAAGGGGTCCTGCAGGCCATCTAGTCCAACCCCCTGCTCAATGCAGGATCAGCCCCTAGAGCATCCCTGACAAGGGTTTGTCCAGCCGCTGTGAGGGGAAGCTCACCACCTCCCCAGGCAGCTGATCCCACTGCTGCACAACTCTGACTGTAGAAAAGTTTTTTCCTAATATCCTGCCAGTACCTTCCTGCCCTTAATTTAAACCGATGGATTGTGAGTCCTATCCTCTCTGCTACCAATAGGAACCTCTCCCCGCCTTCCTCTAAGTGACAGCCCTTCAAGTACTTCGAGAGAGCAATCATGTCCCCCCCTTCATCTGCAAGAATGTCTCTTCTTCTGTGCTCAGCCATGACAGCCTCTTTCATCCACGAAGGGTCTTCTGCAGGGGCCATCCTGCAAATAGGCAATGTCAGCCACTGCGTGAACATCGGCCTTCTCTGTCATGGCCCCCGCCTTGTGGAACATCTGGTCTGTCGTGGGCCCCGCCTTGTGGAACGTCCCACTCTCCTGGCTGTCCACAAACTATGCAAAACTGAACTATTCAAGAGGGCTTTTCTAGATGCAGGCAAAAGACTCGATGATTCACAAAGTTTTCTTGGAACAATCATTAGGGACTGTGGGTCTGTACTCCTGTGCATAGTTTGCTGTGGGTTGGATCCTGTTGTGGAATTTTGCATGATTTCATCTGTCATGTAAACACTTATGCTCTGCTCCAGTTCTGGTTTTAGACTTGCTGGCTGGTTCTACAACCCAAATCCTATTTCAGCATTTATTGAACGTCCCATCTTGTTGATTGCCTTGACTCACACTGTGTAGTCCACCTTGACTCCAGATGAGAAAGGCAGATTATAAATAACATAAATATATACATTTAATTTAATTTAAATGAATTGAAATCAACACAATAAGAAAAAGGACCGAGTAGGATCTGCTTTGCAGCCATAGAAGCAAAGCTGTCTGTTATCAGGCCAATTTCTGAATGTTTGGGAGGGCAGGGGGACTGTTTTAATCCATGGAAGGTGGCACGGTATAGCCCAGTCTCATCAGATCTCAGAAGTTAAGCAGGGAGACCCATCAAGGAAGGTTCTGCAGAAGAAGGCCATGGCCAACCACCTCTGCTTCTCACTTGCCTTGAAAGCCCCTTGCTGGGAGAAGCTAAGCAGGGTCAGTACTCAGATGGGAGACCACCAAGGAAGACTCTGCAGAAGAAGACAATGGCCAACCACCCCTGCTTCTCACTTGCCTGAAAGCCTCTTGCTGGGAGAAGCTAAGTAGGGTCAGTACTCAGATGGGAGACCACCAAGGAAGACTCTGCAGAGGAAGGCCATGGTCAACCACCTCTGCTTCTCCCTTGCCTAAGCCTCTTGCTGGGAGAAACTAAGTAGGGTCAGTACTTGGATGGGAGACCACCAGGGAAGACTCTGCAGAAGAAGACAATGGCCAACCACCTCTGCTTCTCCCTCGCCTTGAAAGTCCCTTCCTGGAGTCTCTGTAAGTCAGTTGCCACTTGACAGCACAGACATACATATTGTTTTAACCATCCTTTTCCTGGAGCATCTGTTAACATAAGTATCTGGCAGAGTCCATGGCAGTTCTCCATCTTTTCGCTGAATGTGTAAACCTACATTCTGAATTATCTTCCAGTTTTGCCTCCCCGACGTGTGACTTTGCATCTTACGTGTTCCTCTTTTGATCCAGCCAGCCCCGCTGTGGATCTAACTCTGCAATTAAACAAGGTTATGATCTGTAATTGCGGAGTGCCCTTGATTCCCTTCCTCGGCTAATTCAATTCAAAAGCACGCTGGTCTGCTGTTTGTGATTCTGCCTTTTGATCTCTTCATCCCTGCTGCCGTCTCTGGATAACGCGGCCTTAGAGATTGCCACAGCAACAACTATAAGGGGAGCTGCAGAGTGCAAGGAGGTTCTTCCATCCCCTACTTATCATCCTGGAGACACAGGAGACCTGCCCAGGAGGGGCCGGTGGCTTTTAGACTTACGGCTCTAATATATTTGCATTGGTAATCAACTTCCCAACCAGTTCTTATTTGGAAGAACACAGGCGGTTATGAATATGTGAATATGAGAAATTAGAAATGCCCCTGTTCCTGGGGAGTTTCCTTTTTCTTTGTAGATTTTCATATTCATAGATATCCATGGGAAATCTACAGTGTCTGGGATCTTCTCAGTTTCCAGGGCAATGTTTGTGCATTTTGGTTTCTTTGGTGGGGAGTGACCAGGGCTCAGAGGTAGAGCATCTGTTTTGCATGCAGAAGGTCCCAGGGTTGATCCCTGGCATTGCCAGATAAGAATGATTAGGAAGAAGGTGAGGGGAAAGACCTTGCCCTGAGACCTTGGCTCAGTGGTAGAGCATCTGCCTTACATGTGGAAGGTCCCAGGTTCAATCACTGGCATCCCCATTTTAAAAGGATCAGGTAGTAGGTGATGAGAAAGACCTCAAGCTGACACTGTCTCAGCGGTGGAGCAGCCGTTTTGCATGCAGAAGGCCCCAGATCCATTTTTTTAAATTTTTCTCCCTAAAAATTGAAGTTGTGCCAATTGATGTACATCATGTCAGCAAGCTGTGTGCATGTGTATGCAGATTAGTGTTAGTCACAGAGGGAAATACATATGAATGTATTGAGTCCCACTGAGGATAATGCAGCATTAACAGATACTTGAATGTGTCTTCTGAGAATAAAAACCCACTAATGTGGGTTATAATTTTGGATTTGGGCTCATGTATATTCAAATGCACACCCTTTGTTATGGCTTTAATGCTACTCACCAGAGGGTGGTTCTCTAGCAGGAAGACAGGAAGCCTTGAGAAGGGGTTGCTTGCCTCTTGGTGTAGTGGTTAAGTGCGCGGACTCTTATCTGAGAGAACTGGGTTTGATTCCCCACTCCTCCACTTGCACCTGCTGATGTGACCTTGGGTCAGTCACAAGCTCTGGCACAGCTGTTCTCTCAAGGACAGTTTCTGTCAGAAGTTCTCTCAGCCCCACCTACCTCACAGGGTGTCTGTTGTGGGGAGGGGAAGGAAAAGGAGTTTGTAAGCCGCTCTGAGACGCCTTTGGGCAATGAAGGGCGGGGTATAAATCCAAACTCTTCTTCTTCTTCTTCTTCTTCTTCTTCTTCTTCTTCTTCTTCTTCTTCTTCTTCTTCTTCTTCTTCTTCTTCTTCTTCTTCTTCCTCTTCTCTGAGCATATGCAGAGTGAAATTCTGAAATTGTACAGGACCTCCCTTCCTGCCCCTCCTCTTTTCAGTTCTCTCTTTTGCTCAAAATGGAACTGGATTTGAAACAGACTCCAGATTCCTAAGAAGAGAGAAATAAACAGGCTGTTGGGTTTCAGGGAGGATTCCTCTTAGCAGCGCTGCTCTCAAACCAAACCAGGCTTATCCTGAAAAGGGAGAAGATGCTGAATCACAAGAAGGGGTGTGTCCCCCCCACACACACACTGATAAGAGTTTTCAAGGATCTTGTCACAGAATCCTGCTGCAGACCCATTTCTTTTCCTCTCTTATCCCAAATTCCAACTGGAGAGAGGAATTAGCCTTTCTTCGTGCTCTTGTTTAATGGAACACAAGTGATTTACGGCAGTAATTTTCACTTCCGTGAATTTTCAAAAATCCCAGCATTCAAAGCAAAGTCTATTATGAGGACACATAAATTATACACCATAATAGCTGCACTTTGCATTGCCTAATTTATGAAAAATTTCAGCCACGGACTCTGCGTGTGTGATTAAATCCCTCAATGGCCTGGTCCTTAAAGAACCGCCTGCTCCCCAGCAAACCTGGGCATTCATTACGATCTCCTTTGGGGTCCCTGCTCTGTGCGCCTCATCTCCTGAGCGATCACCAGGGGTGATTTGGAACTGCCGATTCCTGCTGCTCTCTTGGGAAGCCCGTAAAGCCCCATCTTGATGGTGTTCCTCTTGTGTGTGAAATGAACCTCACATGGTTTTGAAGGGGGATTGGACAAATTCACGGAGGAGAGATCCATCAGTGGCTACGAGTCGTGGTGACTAAAGGGAGCTTCCACATTCAGGGGCAGTCAACCTTAACTAAAAATGCCAGGAGGCAGCATCAGGGCAAAGTCTCGGGCTCCAGGCTCTGTTTCTTGACCTTCCTGGGAAACTGGTTGGCTACTCTGTTAGACAGGGCGCTGGACTAGATGGACCACTGGTCTGATCCGACAGGCCTCTTTTGATGCCCCATACGCCTTGGTGTTTAGTCATGCTGGCCACATGACCACGGAAGCGTCTTCGGACAGCGCTGGCTCTTCGGCTTTGAAACGGAGATGAGCACCGCAACCCTAGAGGATTCGACTGGCTTTCAAGCAAGGGAACCTTTACCTTTACCTTACTAAACACACCCTATCATATTGATAATTTCCCATCTCTTTTCCTTCTAATATGCCCAGGAATTATGATCAGTGGCATCCCTCACTAGGTCCTCAGACATCTGCAGTCCTAAAGCACAATGGGATAAAGGGTACACGATTACATGCACTCGATGTTCATTGTACATATAAATACCATACAAGCTGCATTTGGAACCTGTACAATATGGGAATGCAATGCAAACGAATCTACCAAAGCAACAATGACAAGCACAGAAAAAGCTTCACTCACAAAAAAAGAGAGTAAAACACAACAAAAGAGGGAATCACAGAATCACAGAGCTAGAAGGGGCCATATAGGCTGTCTCTAGCCCAACCCCCTGCTCAATGCGGGATCAGCCTGGAGCCTCCCTGACAAGTGCTTGTCCAGCCGCTGCTTAAAGACGGCCAGGGAGGGGCAGCTCACCACCTCCCGAGGCAGCCCATTCCACCGTTGCACAACTCTGACTGTAAAGAAGTTTTGCCTAATATCCAGGCGGTGCCTTCCCACCCTACATTTAAACTCATTATTGAGAGTCCTCTCCTCTGCTGCCAACAGCCCTGAGCAATCATGTTCCCCCCTCAACCTCCTCTTCTCCCAAACCCCTCAGCCTTTCCTCGTAGGGCTTGGCCCTACAAACACCCCTGCAGGCACAGCCTTCTCTGTGTTGGCCCCCAGGCTGTAAGAACCTACCCTGCACTTGATTTTTCTCCTAACGGAGAGCCCATTCATTTCCTGCTGCCGGTTAAAGATGCTTTCCTTGTTTCCACCTTCCTCGTTGGCCTTTTAAACATCAATTGCTACAATTGTTGTTGTTGTTCAGTCGCACAGTTGAGTCCGACTCTTCGCGACCCCATGCACCAGTTTACGCCAGGCCCTCCTGTCTTCCACTGTCCGCTGAAGTTTCCTCAATTTCATGTTCGTCGCATCGATGACACTGTCTAACCATCTCATCCTTTGCCGTCCCCTTCTTCTTTGACCTTCAATCTTTCCCAGCATCAGGGTCTTCTCCAGTGAATGCTCCCTTCTCATTTGGTGGCCAAAGTATTTGAGCTTCAGCTTCAGGATCTGGCCTTCCAGGGAGCAATCAGGGTTGATTTCTTTTAGGATTTACTACAATTACTGGCCTCCTAATTTATTTTCAGTCGCTGCTGTTGCTTTCATTGGTGTCTTAATCACTGCCCATCTCCTTTAACGGCCGTTACTGTTTTTAATTGATGACAGTAGCTGATTCTCTTTACTCCTTAAGGTTTTCACTGTTCCTGTAGATAGTACTTTGGATTCGGAATAGGTAAGCCCCTGCATCGCTATTCCAGTGACAGATACAAGAGACCCATTGGAAGTGAAATGGCCACTTTGAGTAATATCTCAAACATCGTGTGTTAACATCGTTACAATCTAGAACTGCCACCGAATCAGACCTCATGTGACATTCGAGACAGATTTAATGGGAGGGGGTTTGTGGTTCAGTCAGGCTGTGGCTCAGTGCTAGAGCATGTGCTTGGCATGCAGAAGGCCCCAGGTTCAATCCCCAGCATCTCCAGTTAAAAGAATCAGGTGGCGGGTTCAGACCCTGTCATCTCCAGCTGAAAGCATCCGGCAGTAGGCGATTCTCCAGAGAGAATCAGGAGAGATGCTGCCAGTCAGAGTAGACAGCACTGACCTCAATAGACCAACGGTCTGGCTCACACCAGGCAGCTTCATGTGTCCATGAGTAGCACAGCACATGCTTTGCATGCAGGAGGTCTCAGGTCCAATCCCTGCCATTTTCAGTCAAAAGAATCAGCCCATAGGTGATGGGAAAGGTCTCCACTTGAGATACTGGAAAGCGGCTGGCAGTCAGAGTGGACAATACTGACTTTGGTAAATCAAGTGTCTGACTCAGTAGATGGCAGGCCCACGAGTAGTCGGACACTTGCCTTGCATGCAGAAGGTCTCAGGTTCTCTCCCTGCTAGAGGAGGTGCAGGGGATGACCTTTGTGCACTTAGGCCCTGGAGAACCACTGCCATTTTGGGGGAGACAATTATAAGCTAGATGGAACCAGTGGTCTTGCTGGGTGTAAGCCCACTTCATACACAAGTATTGACTCCAGCAAAGCATTTTAAGGGAAACAAGATGTGTTTAGTTCAGCCTCACAAGTTTTCTCGGAGGTGGGATGGGATGTCTACTTATATCAGTATGTTATTGCTGAGTTTTATGGATTTTTGCAGTCAGGGTAGCTCAGCAGCCTCTCGCCAGCAGTCTTCAAGCAGCGGCTGGATGAACCTTGTCAGGGATGCTTTAGGCCGATCCCGCATTGAACGGGGACTTGGACCAGATGGCCTGTACGCCCCTTTCCAACTCTAGGACTGTGTGAAATGAAAGGAGGGAAAGAAGCACCGAGTTTTGAGAGAGGCAGCCGGCCTCTGAGTTCCAGTGCCAGGAGGCAACATGGGCCTCTCTGCTTGGTGGCTCTCTGGGGCAGCTGCCTGGCCACTGTGTGGCTTGATGGACCGCTGATCTGATCTGGAAGGGCTCTTGGCTATTCCTGAAGACCAATCCAATCGCACTGTATTTAGGGCCCGTGCCCAACGTAGGGGACTGTTTTCCCCTCCCCTCCCCCACCCACTCAGTCACTCGTTCACTCCTCTAAGGACAAAGGGCATCAGAGCCTTGGAGAAGGGTCCCATCTGCATTTCATCCTTTTTGGCAGTCGGAGTCCCGCTCGTCGTCAATTTCCCCTTGGCTGACAAGGGAGAGATGGAGAGGGCTTACGGCTCATTGCTCAGGAGGGCTGCCGGCCATCGACATTTTAGGAGGATATATAGATAAACTCGAAGTGCCAGATTGTGAAGTCTGGAGGACTCTTGGAAAGTTAGAAGGAAATGTATGAATAATCCAGCGAAGCAAGGCGAAGAAGGAGGGGAAAGCCCCGGGAAGCTTAATCATCTTCCTTTTTCAAAGGGAACGGCCAAGGCATTGTTTGAGCAAGGCCACCCTGTAATTTTTTTTTTAAAGAAAAGTTCTCGGCTACCGTTGACTTCCACAATCTGCTGCAAAAGAAGGCTGCGAGATATTGCATAAAAGGAGGATGCTGAGAGACTTTCTGTTCATAGGAGGATGCAATTAACTTTGTGACTTCTTTCTCTTGAAAAGGAACAGTGGAGAGCCAAAGCGGTAGACCCTGGGGAATTTTTTTTTTTTTTTGCAACTGTTCTAAGATGGTGCTTTTAAAAGAAGATAAATTCTCTCTCTCTCTCTCTCTCTCTCTCTCTCTCTCTCTCTCTCTCTCTCTCTCTCTCTCTCTCTCTCTCTCCTCTCCCACCCTCCCCATCCCCACTGCCTCCCCATGTTTTTGCAAGAACACAGCCGACGCATCCGTTTGCGAGCGATGTTTCCGTGTTGATGGGAAACAGGTTTTGGACACCGACACCCAGCGGACTGCAAAATGCGCCCAGCAAAAGGAATCCAAGGCTCCTACAAGCTCCAAGAAAGGAAAATGGGATTAAGGGTCTGGTACTAGCAGTTCGAAAGCAAGACATTGCAGGAAGATAAATAGGTCCCGCTTTGGTGGGAAGGTAACAGCGTTCCGTGGGCCTCGGCGTCTAATCATGCCGGCCACATGACCACGGAAACGTCCTTGGACAGCACTGGCTCTTCGGCTTGGAAACGGAGATGAGCACTGCATCCCTAGAGTCAGATTCGACTGGCTTTCGAGCAAGGGAACCTTTACCTTTACTTTGCTATCGCTAAGGGTTTCTGAGGGAGGGACCAAAGACTCCTTACTGGTTCATGTGAAAGGTCGGTCACTAAGGGAAAGGGCTCTTCTCTAACCACATGGCCAGAACTGGATAAGCAGCAGGAGTGGACAACTGCAGAGGGATATTCTGTCTGTTTTTCTTAGCTGCAGCCAGCTCCGATTGCCGAGATGTAACCGGGGGAGGGGGTGTCCAAGCAAGATGGAATCTTGGGGTCCTACTGCTGTACTCTCCTGCCAACCTAGCAGTTCGAAAGCAAGAAATTGCAAGTAGATAAATAGGTACCACTTCAGTGGGAAGGTAACAGCGTTCCGTGCACCTTGGTGTTTAGTCATGCCGGCCACATGACTACGGAAATGTCTTCGGACAGAGCTGGCTCTTCGGCTTTGAAACGGAGATGAGCACCACAACTCTAGAGTCGGATTCGAATGGCTTTCGAGCAAGGGAACCTTTACCTTTACTTACTGCTGTACCCCTGAATGCTCTCAGCATGTGGCAGAGTGTATTTAAGTACAGGGGATACTGAAATAATACAACTGTTATACAGTCTAGTATGCAGCACTGAATGATGATAAATTTCATCAGTATGAGTGCAAATTCATTAGGCAGGTGAAAAGTACTGAGACTTACTAGTGATTTCAGCTCTCATACTTTTATTGGGTGAAGAACAAGACACAGAAGCCGGCTCGCAGGCCGGCTTATATCCCGAAACCCACCCACCCCCCAAACACACCCCAACACTCATGATAGGTCTATTTATAGTGATTAGGTTAACTCTAGGATCCTAGTCTCCCGACTGGAAGGGGAACTAGGATCCGACCATCTATTGTTTTGGGGGAACAAAGCTCCTGCTCTTCACATGACCACGTGTGGACTGGCTGAACCCAGATCCTGCACATGGTCAGGTCAGTACACAACAACAGGCAAAGGAGCTTCTTTTATGACCTTTTAAAGCAACAAAATCCTTCTAATACCTTTCATAAATAGGGTTGCCAACCTGCAGGTGGAGCCTGGAAACCTCCCAGAATTACAACTGGCCTCCAGATAGGGTTGCCAAGACCCCTTGTGGAGGCAGGGGTCCCCCACCAGCAGCCCCTGCCTCCCAGCCACCAATCAGCTAGCCAGTGGGGGGGGGGAACTTACCAGTAGACAGAAGAAGGCCTAGTCCAGGGGTGGCCAAACTGCAGCTCGGGAGCCACATGTGGCTCTTTCACACAGTCCCGAGGAGGGCGACCAGGATGGTGAGCGGGTTGGAATCCAGGTCTCATGAGGAAAGGCTGAAAGAGTTGGGTATGTTTAGCCTGGGAAAGAGAAAGCTTAGAAGGGACATGATTGCGGGCTTCAAATATTTGAAGGGCTGTCATGTAGAAGATGGAGCAGATCTATTCTCTCTTGCTCCGGATTGCAAGACTAGGTCTAATGGGTGGAAATTGCAAGGGAGTCGGATACCAGCTAAATATCAGGAGAAACTTCCTAACTGTCAGAGTGGTTGAGCAGTGGAACAGACTGCCTTGGGAGGTGGTGGGTGTTCCTTCGCTGGACGTTTTCAAGCGGAGGCTGGATGATCATCTTTCGGATATGTTGTAGGGCTATCTTTCAGCTAGGCTCCTGCAGAGTGCAGGGGGTTGGACTAGATGACCTCCAAGGTCCCTTCCAACTCTAACATTCTATGATTCTAACTTAATGTTCATAAAAACCAAATTTGCATATTTTTCGATATAAACGTGTGTGTAATATTTATTCATGTCTTGCAGACCTCAAATATCTGACATTTATTTTATGTGGCTGTTACGTTAAGCAAGTTTGGCCACCTCTGGCCTAGGGCATGTTGCTGGTGTCGCACAGGAAGTGACATCATCATGCCAGCAACTTCTGGGCAATGCTCTGGTATTTGGCCAACACTCTATGGTTGAAGGCAGTTTTGCCATAGAGTTTTTGCCCAAATACTACAGCGTTGCCTGGAAGTCACTGGCATGATGACGTCACTTCCTGTGTGATGCCAGCAATGTGCCCTAGGCCTTCTTCTTCCTACTGGCAAGTCCCTTCCCATCCTCCACTGGTTGCCAGGAGGGACCTGGCAACCCTATCTCCAGACTACAGAGATCACTTCCCCTGAAGAAAATGGCTGCTTTGGAAGATGGACTCTGTGGCATTATAACCCTGCTGAGGTCCCTCCTCTCCCAAACCCCGCCTTTCTTAGGCTCCACCTCAAAATCTCCAAGTATTTCCCAATCAGGAGTTGGCAACCCTAAATACCAGCCAAAATAAGAGGAGAAGCTTTCAAGATCTCCAGAACCCTTCATTGAGTTAATAAACAAGGGGAGGAAGGACAACTTGTAGACTCCTTTGTTTGCGTCCTCTCTCAGTTGCTTAGCTGACTTCACTCAGCAGAGGCTACCAATGGGTACCAGACTGTACGGCTGGCATCCTGGGAAGCACAAGCAAACCCAAGTAAACGCTGAACAGCTCGGCTGGCTAAATCCACTCCCCGCACTGTGCAAGGGCAAACAGCAAAAGGCACCTGGCCCCGATCTGGAATGTGTCTACCTGGGAAAAAAGAAGATGGAGGCAAACACAGGGCCAAGCAAACCCGTGGAAAGACCAGGGCCCAGAACCGAGGCCATTAACTCACTCTCATAGAATGCGACAACGGAGCAGTGAAGTCCTCTTCTTGCACGTTGATCCCAGTGGGAATACGTAGAAGCAACCAGAATTAATATTTGAGCGATTTCGCATGGCTCTCTCTCTCTCTTTCTTTTTTAAAAAGATCTTTTCTTCCACAAGGTACTTTTCAAGCTCTCAGCTTTCTCGACTAAACTCCATCTCCATGACTAATGTTCTGCAGGGAATATTTGGGACATGGAGAGCCATCGCAGTGTGTATATGGGGGGAGGGAGGAAATAAACCCGATAAATTTAGCCTGCTCATTCTCTCTCCCTCCCTCCCTCCCTCCCTCCCTCCCTCTCCCAGCAATGCTCAGATCTTGTGCAAGTTAAGACTCTTCACAATAACAACCTCTCCAGGCTGTTGGGTGAAAGAGATTCATTCAAGCAGCTATGTACATATCTGCAAATGGAATCTGCACTTAGGGGAAACGGCATGCAAAGGGAGACCTTAACTAAAGCGTTCTGTAAGAAGACTCCTCTGTAGGATTAAAGGAAAGAGATTTGGGAGGGTAATAAAGCAGAACTCAAGAAGCCTCGCTGACAAGGGACAAGAGAGTTCTGAGGCTCAAAGAAACTGCTTTCTGCTCCACGGAGCACCACCGGGCAAGAACAGACCAGCTCAAAGGCAAGGGGAGGAGTTGTGGTTCAACAAGTAACATCTTCGCTTTACATGCAGAAAGTCCCAGGTTCAATCCCCGGCATCTCCACTTAAGGAACTTCAAATAATTCAGGTTGGGGGAAGGATTTTGTTTGTCCAAGACGTTGGAGTGCCACAGCCAGTCTAAACTAAACAGCACTAAGATAGGTTTATAGGTAAGTAAGTATAGTTTACTGTCTATGGCCAAAGGCCGTTACGATCTCACACAAATAACAACCTGACATATATAGCATATAGCATGATTACAAACATCAGCGTTAAAATAACCGAACCAAAAAAGTACTCATCAAGTGAAAACATTGCCCTCTTTAGATACAGCTTGAGCCCGTATTTTCTTGGCTGCTAAAAAAAAAGAGTGAAACCGTGTAGGAAACAAATAGATCAACATCTGAGAGAAGAAAAGGCAACTTCTCTGAGTCAGAGAAGAAGTTTAAGCCCATTAAAAGCGCAATTAAAATCTGCTTCTGGGCTCTAAATAAAAAGGACAAGATAAAAATCTAATGCAGTAGGTCTTTCTGGAACGGAAGCTCCGCAAATACAGTGGCATAGAGCTAGCGGTATTTGGAAGTAATGTCCAGCTAACAAAGCCATTGACATGGTTTGAAACCAAATTGAAGTGAAGGCTATTCTGAGGTTATGGGAGGAGATATTAACCAGAGAGGAGGCTCTGACATGGTCCCTTTTAAAATTGTTTAAACCATTGGGAAGATTTTGGACTGAGAGTTGACTGCCTATCTGTTGCAGCATCACATTTAAACACCCAGTCTTTCTTCTACATTTGCCGTTAGTTAGTCATAAATGTTAGAAGACATACATTGGCCTGATTAAGCACTCTCCCATGATATCCCTTGACCTGGCTGGACCAGGACGTTTTATTTTAATATTGTAAGTTAATGTTCGTCTTTGTTGCCAGGTTCTAGCGACGAGATTTTGTATATCTCATATTTTGATTGTTTTTATTGCTTGTTTTATTATTCTGGTCATGGACTGTAATAAAAGATTTTCTGACTTTTGACTCTGAAACACCCAGTCCCGATTACTAAAACCAGATTAAGGGGACACCCTGGGTCTCATCCGATCTGGAATAGCAATGGAGGATGTTATTATAGCAGGTTTATATATTTCACGATGTAGTCCTAAGCAGAATTTCAAAGACAAATACCAAAATCAAGCCTGAACTCTCCCTAGATGCTAAGATAACCAAACTGGGGCGGTTGAAGGAGAGTTCTGCAGATATCGTGGACAATCACAAAGACAAATCTGTGGGTTCCAGATTAAATCAAGCCTGAATTCCCCCTAGATGCTAAAACAACTAAACTGAGGCTTGGGTCACATTCTGAGAAGATAGGAACCACTGGGAAGACACAACCATGCTAGGAAAAGTGGAAGGCAGCAGGAAAAGAGGAAGAGGAAGACCCAACCAGAGATGGATACACTCCATCAAGGAAGCCACGAGGGCCTGTTAGCCAGTTCCAGGGCTATTTTTGGGCAGGAACACACAGGAACGGAGTTCCAGCTGGCTCCCAACTTGGCCACGCCCAGTAGAAACTCATTAGCATAACAGGCCACACCCAACATCAGAAACTCATTAGGATTGGCTACATGAGGGGTGTGTGGCCTAACATGCAAAGGAGTTCCTGCTACAAAAAAACCCCTGGGTTTTGACAACAAACAAGGTAAGCAGAATAAGAAGCAAAAGGTGGGTGTGGCTGGATGACCACACTTCTGGTAACACAGGGTGTGGCCTAATATGCCAATGAGCTGTGCTGTCAGGGGTGTGGCCTAATATGCTAACGAACATCTGCTGTTGGTTGTGGCCTATTATGCTAATGAGTTCCTGCTGGGCTTTTTCTACAAAAAAAGCCCTGGCCAGGCCTGAGCAAGGCTGTCAACGACAGGATGTTTGGGAGGTCATTCATTCCTCAAGGTTGCTGTGAGTCTGAAGCAGCTTGATGGCACTTAACCTGCACACGCATGCCCTTTGTGCAATCGGGTTAGCAAAGGTGACTGTGGCTCAGAAGAAGAGCAGCACCTACTTTCCACCTGGAACCTTTTGGCTCCAGTCGCCAGGCAAAGGCTCTCTAGCAGCAAGGACATGGGGAGAGCTTTCTCTGCCAGTTCTCCAATCAAGCTTCCCAGCTGGGGCAGCACCGGGGCCAGCCCAAGGGCTTTTGGCACCATAGGCCTACCTTCCTGGACTTTCCCCCCACCAGCTGGCACAGGTACTCCCCACCACCTGGCCTGGGCGTGCTTGGACCTTCTGGCTGGCCTGATGCCCAGGGTGGCAACTGTGGGGCTTCCTGCTTTTGTTGATGCCCCCTGCTGTCTGGCACCCCAGGCAATCATCCAGGGCCTCCTAGTGGGTGGGCCACCTATAGGCAGTACAATGAGGGGCCCGGTGGCCTGCAAGGGCTTTGGGGAAGGGACTGGTCCCAGCCAAGCCCTGCAGCAATGATAGAGATGGGACTACCTGGCCAGGGACAACAGACAGCCCAGATTCAGCCCTGCTGTCAGACAGCCAAACAGTGCCCCCTACTGATCGGACAACGCAAGGAAGGCAGCATCATAGAAATGCTCGGTTTTGTCTAAAGAGAGATTTTGTCTGTTTGTTTCATAAAGTAGCATATATGTTTTGCTTGAGTGTCTGCTCATCATGGCAGTGGGTGAAGTTCAAACTTGAACTGCCAAATGTCACAGGCGTACTACTATTAACCCCAATTTCTTCTTCTATTTTAATTCCTTTTGTGCCAATCAAAACGGAGAGCACCATCTCCTGTCTTCTGGTGCCGGGTTTCCCCATTAAAGGCAGACATTTCCCCCCCAGCCTATTTTTGGCTTTTGCACGTGAAGAGGGTCTGAAGGGTGTGTTTAAAAAAAGGTGTGGAAGAAACAAGGCAACTGGAAACACCAGCCCCTAAAAAAGATGGGTACACTGAAAAGGTTCACAAACAACAGCCTGTGGAAGCAAGGGGGAGGGGGAGATTTCTTACCTCCTTATGTCGAAGTCTACAAATTGCCCGGGAAGTACATGTAGCTCGGAGAAGGAGAGCGAGGGAGAGTTCAGTTGAAAAGCGGTGAAGTCCCAGAGCCAGAGCCTTGCAATGTAATTAATGAAAAGCAAGGGAAAGAGCACCAAAATAGAGAACTTTCCCCCCACAAATGTAACTGGTGTCATTGGGTAATAGAACCAAAAATGGGGGTCATAAATTACATGGAAAAGGACCGTCAGAAATTGCCCTGCGAAGGTCTAAAGTATTTCATTCCAAATTGTTTTCAGGCCATCTCACCATTCGGTGGCCACCCTTTAAGGCCAGAGCCATCAGTATTCTGACATTTGCGTTTTCTTACATCGATCATAGTCTTCGGCACCATCTGCCCCCCAGGTTTCATTCCGGGGAAGTCAGATGGAAACCTGGGAACGGCAGTTCCAAGATGCTGTCGGAGGGTCTCGGAAAGCTGCCACCGGAGCAGGCTGCCGATCAAGACAGACAAGAGAATCCCAAAGGGGAACAAGAACCAAAGGAATTCGTGCACTAAGCTAAAAGAAAGGGCCTGTTGGAATAACAGGTCTCTCTGGGCTGGGGAAGCAGACAGCAAAATTTCTTCTAGCTAGTCATACCTGGAAACCCCTGGAAAATTAATTTCTGAGCATAGAACAGGGGTCCCTGGGGGTGGGAGGGAAGGTATTTGTGAATTTCTTTCATTGTGCAGGGGGTTGGACTAGATGACCCTGGAGGTCCCTTCCAACTTTATGATTCTATGATCCTTCAGAAGCATGGGGGGAGGGAATCTAAGTTTGGTTTTCATCTGTTTGGTGGGGTAGGGGTGGGGAATCAAATTATTTATTTAGACCATTTCTATCTCCAAAAAAACCTGCACAAGGCAGCTTACAAACCAAAATGGAATAAAAACATGAAAACGCCGCAAATATTGCTTGCAATTAATAAACGAGCCATCACCACACTGCTTAAAGCAAGTCTTGTTAAACAGTTCTCAGGTCACAAACATACAATAACAACAATGTTAAAAGATCAACTTCCTAGCCCTCCTGACTGGCTGAAGTAGCATGGTTAAATATTAAACTCGAAATATTTGAAAAGTGTTTCACATCTATTATCTCCTTGTAATCCATGGGAAAACCATATAATGGCCCCGTTCACACTGAGTATTTGCCCCGCTGAAGGCACGGGAGCCCTGCGGACTTTCCGTGCGCGATCATACAAGCACATCTGGGAGGCGTAGTGCTCCCGTGGCCAACCCGCGGCTTCCCGTGGAAAACGCAGAGTAAAAAACTACTAGGTCCGAAGTACTAGTTTCCGGAAACCCCGGGGCAAAGGCTGGCGTCTGATCGCAGGAGCGCCAGTATCCCACAGCTTCCGACACTCGCCCATGTCCCCAGGGTTTCCAGATGTTGTAAGTTTCCATGGGATGTGAACCAACGCTGAACAGTGCATGCACACACACAAGACACCGACAGCGGCCCGCCCCACCAATGGCACATGCGCACTTCGCGACACTTCACACTTGCGTGGTCTGCTGCGCTGCTTTTTTGCCATGCTGCAGCAGCGCGGTGTGATCGGGGTGCAGAGCTGGAGTGTGGCAACCCGGTGGCCCCTGTGATCGGGCTACCGTGCCTTATTTAGCTCTGGGGCGAACTGCCACGCCTCTCCCCCGCGTTTTCTGGCCCATATGACCGGGGCCAATGTAATCTTTTTTTTTTTAATCCCAATTTACAGGTTTGTGTGCTGGGTGTGTGTGAGTGGGCAGGGGTGATGCTAACAGAAAGTGACTTGACAAAGGCCTCCTTGTGAGTCTGTGGCAGAGAGAGCAAAGTTGGAGTCCAGGGGCACCTTTAAGACCAACAAAGTTTAATTCTGGGTATTTTCCCCCCTCCAGACTACAAAGATCAGTTCCCCTGGAGAGAATGGATGCCTTGGATGGTGGACTCCATGGCACTGTACCCCACCGAGGTTCATGTCCTCCTGAGGCTCCATTCCCAAAATCTCTAGGAGTTTCCCAGCCAGGATCTTGCAACACTTCCCCCCATCTCCACTGGTGGCCGGGGGAACCTGGCAACCCTACTAACTTGACTTGGTTTAGGGATAAGTTTTTGTGTGTGCACACACTTCTTCAGGGAGGACATTCATACCAAGGACTACCTGATCGATAGACTGCAGCCACTGCGCTATTCCATCCTTCATATTCTATCCACTGCACTATTCCATCCGCCAAAGACGCTAGGCTCGCCACTACCAGGGTCAGGGCCTTTTCAGTGGCAGCTCCTTGCTAGTGGAATGAGCTCCCAGAAGAGATCAGGGCCCTGAGGGACCTTCTACAGTTCCACAGGGCCTGTGAGACGGAGCTCTTCCACCAGGCCTTCAACTAAGGAGCAGCCCTGATCATTACCATCAATGAGCCCGGCCCTCAGCCCAACATCTGGCCTAGACCATCGTGTGACTCAAGAAGACCATGAGCTGGATTGTCTACTTGTAACACTCTTGGCACACCATCTTAATTAACTAACAGACTACTAGCACCTAGGATTGTATGACTTATTTGTATCTGGATTTGTTTTAATGTGATTTTATGTGGTTTTATTGGTTTTGTACCAACTGTGTGGCTCAAGTGGTTAAGACACTGAACTGCAGGCTGTGGAAGGTCAGTAGTTCAGCAGTTCGAGACCCGAGAGTGCCGCATGACGGCGTGAGCTCCCGTCTCTGGTTCCAGCTCCTGCCAACCTAGCAGTTCGAAAGCAAGAAATTGCAAGTAGATAAATAGGTACCACTTCGGTGGGAAGGTAACAGCGTTCCGTGCGCCTTGGTGTTTAGTCATGCCGGCCACATGACCACGGAAACGCCTTCAGACAGCGCTGGCTCTTCGGCTTTGAAACGGAGATGAGCACCGCAACCCTAGAGTCGGATCCGACTGGCTTTTGAGCAAGGGAACCTTTACCTTTACCTTACCAACTGTGTGAGTTGCCCTGAGCCTGCTTGCAGGGAGGGCAGGGTACAGATTTAAACAAACAAACAAACAAATAAATAAATAAGAGTCACTCTTTTTCTGGCCTAGAAAGAAATGGGGTAGTACAACCAGTGATCTTTTGAGCGTCATGTACTTAAGGCCTTCAGAATATCTTTCTTTTTTAAAAACAAACAAACAAACAAACAAACACAACCCCGGCCTTGCCTCATCCCACGAGGGTACTGAATACTGAGTGATATGCCTGTGCCTATTCTCAGCCCCCACTGACGTTCAGAGCCTCGGCCCCCATCTCTGAGGCAAAGCCCCCCAATGCAAAACAATCTTGCTCTTTTCATTCATTCCAACCTGTCAGTCTTTCCATGGGAGGTGGGCCCTAGTAATTCCTTCGATCAGCACAATGCCGGGGCAATCCAGGGCAGCCTGCGCAAAAGCGGGGGGATGGCAGTGAAACATATCTTGTTCAGATGGGCTGCGGAATGTTTTCCCAAGAGTCCCCTTGCCCTTTTGAGTGCTTTTGAAACATTAGGTTGTACCGCAGGAGAGAGACGGCTCTCGGCCGCACCTTGCCAGCCACGTCGGCATCCCCCGATGCCCGCCGTGCCTGCGAGTGAAGCCTCATTATCACACGACGCATGTGGAGGCCTTGTCACCAACACCCCCCCCCACGCGAGATCTCAGTTTTCTGTCTGTAGCTTCATCTCTTCCAGCGCTGCCCAGAATATACCCACCAACATTTTGCAAAAGCAGATCGGGACATTCCTGTGTTGTGTGGGTTGCAGAGCCGTCCTCATGCTGAGAATCCCTTCCCGAGACCCCTGCCGTCTTAGAGCCCCACTGCAAGTACCTTAATTTTCTCTAAAATAGCTTGCCCTCTACCGCCATGTGATGTAGGAGGTCTTGAACCAGGTGCTTTCAAGCAGCGGGTCTGTCATGTCACTTACTTACTTATTTACTTACTTACTTATTGTAGAGAGCCAGTTTGGTGTAGTGGTTAAGTGCGCGGACTCTAATCTGGGAGAACCGGGTTTGATTCCCCACTCCTCCACTTGCACCTGCTGATGTGACCTTGGGCAAGTTGGCATTCACTTGAGCAATTCTCACTGGCAAAGTTTTAATAAAGCATTTCCACCGTAGATGCCACCCTATCCAGCCTAGCCAAACTTTGATGTATCTACAAGAGGTACCTGAAGATATGAAACAAGGACCATTGGAGGAGAGACACATTTCAAAATCTTTCTTTAAAAGCTCATTTAAAGAGGCGGAAATACTGAACTCTGGCCCCTTTCCACCATAGTACCCAAACT
Source organism: Gekko gecko (assembly GCA_029375565.1). Taxonomy (NCBI): domain Eukaryota; kingdom Metazoa; phylum Chordata; class Lepidosauria; order Squamata; family Gekkonidae; genus Gekko; species Gekko gecko. The sequence continues at coordinate 23,206,857 of JAPDNY010000017.1, forward strand.
CAACAAGGTTATTTTATGCAATAAAACAGAGGCAGTCCCAGGTTGCCCTTTCTGTATACTGCAGGAATGTAAGGGGTGGTTTCACATCAGTCTTTGCTGGATTCTTGCATTCAGTGATGTTTACGAAACATGACACCTAGCAGGAAGGTATAATTAAATTGTCTGGAATTTAGAGAGATTGAAAGTTTCTGCTGAAGGTCACTGGATGAATGTTCATTTCAGATATTAGGTACATTTCTCCCCCTTACTCAAAGTCTGTGCCTGCTATGCATTTATTTATTTATTTATTTATTTATTTATTTATTTATTTATTTATTTAGGCTTATATTCCTCCACCAACCCATGAGCGGGCTCAGAGCAGAAGACAACAGCAAATCCACAATGGGAGTTAAAACATTTCACAATAAACAGTAAAGCAGTTAAAAACAAAGCTGTAAACTAAAGATGGATAGCACTGCTGTTTAGTATAATAGTCTTGAAAAACTGCAGCCCCTAGGCCATAAACCAGACTGTGGCCGAATTTGCATTTGTCTTTCCCACCAGTGTCCCCGGCTTTTGACTTCAAAAAAGCTGTACACATTTGGTGTCATTTTCACAACTCAACAGTGCTAGCATACTTTCACATGTCCACATATGTTTATCGTCCTTTCGGGGCGGCTCCACTGTCATTGCACCTCCGCACTGCTTTAAAAGAATCTTCTCCAGACAACATTCAAACAAACATAGAGAAAGACGGCGTCACAGCAGCACGCAACTGATTTAAAAATGCCAATGCCGATTCGACCTGTGGGTCTTCACCTTACGGCTCGCACAGAGCTAGCTTTAACTTTCACAAGGCTCTTCTGATAGAATTCCTTCGCACGTCACACCAAGCCATGGCTTAGTGCTGCGCAAACAAGGCCCTTGCTTGCTCATATCCTCCTCCTTTTATTAAGTTGCAACAGAATGCCACAGTTGGCCCTTGTGAATTGGTCAACTGTGGTTTGTGATTCTTCCCCAAATTGCAAACCAAGGTGAACCTGAACTATTGCCCCAATGATGTCCAGATCTTGCCCCCTTTTTGACACCCATTCACCACCGTTTGCTGCCTTTCGAGAAGGGTCCTTCTGTGCCTTTGTACTGGGCACAGTATAATCCCAGCCAATCAGGGATGACATTGTGAGTCTGGTCGTTTCACAGTGCCAGATAGCCAATCAGATTTGGCTCTATGATTCTGAGGGCAAATAGAGCCAACACAGAGTGAGGACAATGTTTCCTATATGCTTCACACATCTTTACTTTGCAAGTGGAAGGGGGGTGCCTGTCAAGGAGGGAAGAAAGAGGAGTGTTGTTGCCGTTGCAGCCTTTGGAAGCAGCCGCAAACTCAGCCAGGACTGCTTTTGTAACTGGGAGGGAGTCCTTCCCCAGCTCTCCAGCAGTGGCTTGTGGGTGGCAGCCATTGGGCCCTGGCTCGAATTGGGTGGCCAATCAGAATCTGGTCAGTTGGGAGGGATGGGGCCTCCGGTCGGATCTGGAGGTCCAAGTCTTCACTTGGGTCTGCTCCCAAAAGTCTTAAGGGGCTGCCAGGGCCTTTCAGTCTGCTCTGGTTTCAGAGGGGATACTTGTTAAGGAGGGAAGGAAGGGGATTATTGTTCCTATGGCTGCCAGTGCCACTCTTGCTGTCTCCTAGACAGGGAAACTGCACCACACAACAACATTGGGTCCAGGGCTTCCCTAACTTGCCAAGAAGAATTCCTTTGAAAGGTGCTGCCAAATCCGCTGGGCAGTTTCAGCTTAGATAAGTTTTGATCCCCTCCAGCTTTCTCTGTCTGTTGGGCGGGATCCTTCAGAATGGGTAACGGGCAGACCTAGCTACAGATGGCTCCTGGGTGTAATCCATTCTAGTGGCTGCCATGACCACCCTCTTGTATCAATGAGTTCCACATGTTCATGGTTCATTATTCAGGAAAACAATGGCCCCGGTCACACGAGGGGAAAAGGTGCGGCTGAAGTGTGGCTTTTTTGAGCCGCATCAAAAGAGAAGCGCAGCGGCGGGATCATACAGATCCCCCGAGCTGCCACGCAGTTGCTCCCTGACATGATCAGATGCCGGGGGGAAGCCACAGACAGGAGAGCAAGGTGAGCCCACTGCGCATGCACACATATGCGCAGTTCTACAGGGCCTCGGATGCTGCAGGGAGATGGGCGCGTCGGCAATCAGACGCCAGCGTGTGCTGCGTGTCAACCAGTAGGTAGTACTCTTTTGGTGCTACCTTTTTGATGTGCAGTTTCGCCCAGAAGGGACGGATCGGGGACGGGTTCACAGATGTTGCAGTATGATTGCACCTGCTTGATGCGCCCCGATCCGTCCCTCTCATGTGGCAAGTCCTCCCATGTGACCAGGGCCAATTATTGCTTGTCTGTCCTGCACTTAAGTGCCCATCAGTTTTATTTATTGACCTCCAGGTCTAGCATAGTAAGGAAGAGGCATAATTTACTCTCTGTTCTTTTCGCTACTCCATTCGTGCCCTCACAGACAGCAACCCCAGCAAGGAGCTTTCAAGGTCAGTGAGAAGCATAGGTGGTTTGTCTTCCTCTACACAGCCTTCCTTGGTGGTCTCCCATCCAAGTACTGACCCTGCTTAGCTTCTCCCAGCAAGGGGCTTTCAAGGCAAGTGAGAAGCAGAGGTGGTTGGCCATTGCCTTCCTCTGCAGAGTCTTCCTTGGTGGCCTCCCATCCAAGTTACTAACCCTGCTTAGCTTTTCTCAGCAAGGGGCTTTCCAGGCAAGTGAGAAGCAGGGGTGGCTGGCCATGGACTTCCTCTGCAGAGCCTTCCTTGGGGGCCTCCCATCCAAGTCCCGGCCCTGCTTAGCTTCCAAGATCTGACAAGATCACGTTACGCCATGCCACCTTCCCTCCCATCTACCCTCTTTGACAAGGGTATAAATCCACATGATGTTCCTTCTTAGTTGTCTTCTTTTCTCTGTAAGAAAATATAAACATTCCCCCCATGTTCGCAGAAGATCTTAAGACCCATACAAAAGATGCATCACTTCTAAGAAGCAGCATTCAAAGGGAAAAAATGATCATGGAGATGGACAATTAGAAAATGAACCACGTACAGATAAAGCAGACTGTTATTAAGTGGGCTGCATCACTCATTTACTACCTTTCACTTCTGCAGGCTTTTTTCAAGCATGCCGTTATCTTTTTTTCCTCCCCCCCATGGTACTCATTATTTGCTCAATGCTTATTTGTTAACGACTTGCTGTGCATAATTCCCATCATGTGGGTAGATGGTTAATAGCTTCCCCTCCCTTTTGTTGTTTATAAAATATTTCGTCTTCTTCTTCTGTCCCGTGATGGGCATGATCCAGAAGCACAAAACCAAATCAGAACAAGGATAAAAACGTTTTCATTAAAAGGTGTTTGAAGTTGACTTGGTGACATACAGACAGTTGCACACAGTTGGGTCACCTTGTATGTGCCAGAGAACTAGGGTTGCCAAGTACTTACTGTAATTCGGCGGGGGGGACACAGTCCCCGGCCAGAACATTCCTCCTTGGAACACTCACGCCGCACGATGCCGTTGCCAGGAAGTGATGCCGGACGACGATCTGGCAATGGGGCCCCATTGCCAGAGCGTCGCTTGGCGTCACTTCCTGGCGATGGCATCATGCGCCGCATCTCCCCCTCCCCGGGAATGGTCCTGCCAAGAAGTATGCGTCCCCCACCAAATTACGGTAAGTTCTTGGGAAGCCTGCAGAGAACCAAGGGTGGTGTACTCGGAATTCAGACTGGGAAGATCCAGGTTTGAATCTCCCTTCTGTCATGGAAGCTTGCAGGGTGACCTTGGCCCTGTCACTCTTTATCTCAGCCTAACCTACCTCACAGGGCTGTTGTAAGGCTAAAGAGGAGGAGGAGAGTTGGTTTTATACCCCACTCTCCACTCCCCAAAGGAGTCTCACAGTGGCCTACAATCGCCTTCCCTTCATCTCCCCACAACAAACACCCTGTGAGAAAGGCAGGGCTGAGAAAGTTCTGAGAGAACTGTGACTGACCCAAGGTCACCCAGTTGGCTTCTAGTGGGGGAAAGGGGAATCAAATCTAGCTCTCCAAATTAGAGTTCACCACTCAACCACTACACCAAGCTGGAGAATGATGTTGTCAGGCACTTTGGGGTCCTTAATAGAGAGGAAATGAATGAATGAATGAATGAATGAATGAATGAATAAGAGAAAATTCGTTTACGGATGCTGTGAATTTCAGGTGAACATACCATTTTAGATCAGCAGAGTTCCCATCAGGTTGTATAAAAACATGTATGACTAAAAGGCTGCTGACTGAACTTTACGGCACTGTTTGAATACCAGGCAAGTAACTTGCTGAACACCCTGACCTGGGGCCTTTCTGCATTCAGTCTTTACTACTGATTTTCCCAGAACTCGAGGCTAGTCCAATTAGATTGCAGAAGCTTAGCAGGGTCAGCCCTGGTTAGTACTTGGATAGGAGACCACAAAGGAAATCCAGGGCTGCTACCCAGAGTCAGGCAATGGCAAACTACCTCTGACCATCTCTTGCCTTGAAAACTCTATGAAGTTGTCCTGACTTGGTTGTGATTGGATAGGACTTTCCATCAACAACATACTGAAGAGGTTCAAGCAACTCAGAAACAACTGAACTGCTTATTTTGTTTTGGTTTTGGTGAGCACATGTGTGTGTGCTTGTGAACCTGGAAGTCAGTGGGGCTAGGACGTTTTCAGAGAGGTGGCTTGATTGCCTGCCTCTACGTCCCAGTCCTGGTATTCCTTGGAGGTCTCCCTTCCAAGTACTTGCTTAGCTTCCAAGATCTGATGAGATCGGGCTAGCCTAGGCCATCCAGGTCAGGGCAGGAACAACTGAACTGCTTGATGAAAAATTGGCTCCCTGCTCATCATGACCTGAGCTTGACTTGTGCAGTGGGGTGTATGAGCATCCCTAGATAATCCGCAAACAGATGAACAGATCTCCCTTAAAAAAAAAAAATAGAAGCAGCTGCTGAATGGCCCACTTTGATTATTACCATGGCACTAGGGAACTGGGCGGCTGACCCTTTCTCCCTGCAATATTTTGTCAAGGCTTCGGACAGAAGAAATCAGAGGCCATTGATCTCTTCCCTGTATTGAAAGGCAACAAAGAAGGCTTTGAAATCCCCTGGAATCAGCATCCCATTTCCCAAAGTAATGGCCTGATAAAATCTGCACAATTAATAGGCCAGCGCTTGAAAAGACAGTGGCCTATATCCAACTGCACAGCTCCAAAAATCAATCCCTTTCAAGAAGAAGGAGAAGCAGTTTGGGCCGATTCCCCCCTCCTGCTTTAGCTCACTTAGAATTGGGTGCAAGGGCAGACTGGCCATTAAGCATGCAGGGAAACTTCCCCAGAAGGCCACTGCCCTAGAGAGTCACCGGTGGCCCTGAGCAAACAGAGCCAAGCCCTAGAAACTGTGCCAGTGCCTCTGGGGTCGCTCGTCTGCGTGAAGAAGCAACAAACAATTGAATGCCCATGGCTGGCACAGCTGGGCAGAGTGAGCCCTGCAGCAATTTGTAATGTGACAGAGGCCTCTCAACTTGGCAATTTTTTCTTCTTCTTTCATAAATAGATGGGTTTATTTGTACTCTCGGCTTATCAAGGAACACAACACAACACCCCCATCTAAAAGCTCACGCTCGTTCCTGGACGGCTTCAAGAGGGAATTGGATAAACATATGGAGCAGAGGTCCATCAGTGGCTATTAGCCACAAGATATAGCTAGGAACTCTCAGTCAGGGGCAAGGGATGCTCTGTATTCTTGGTGCTTGGGGGGGGAACCACTGCTGGACCTCCGGATGGCCCCTGGTATTTTTGGCCACTGTGTGACAGAGTGTTGGACTTGATGGGCCATTGGCCTGATCCAGCTTTGGCTTCTCTTATGTTCTTATGTTCCTCTGCTTCAGACTCTTCATCGTCGGGACTGATCTGGAAATATCGCAGCTTGTAGGTCTCCTTGTCAGACGCAACCACACGCAGCCAATTACACAGGTTGTTCTTCTTGAGTTTCTTCTTGGTGAGATACTTCAGGGATCTTTTCAAGAATTGCCTCTCAGACATCCCAGTGATCTTGTTCCGTTCCGTTCAGTCCAGTCCAGTTTATTGCTGCGGTCCTTAGACCAGTCACACAAAAAAGAAGTACACATTTACCAGATTCCAAAATTTTAAAATACCTTTTAAAAAAGCACTAAAAAGCAGTTTAAGATTTAATCTAATGTCTGACTGCCCAAACTACCTAATATCGAACTACCATAAAATCTTGTTCTTAAAGCATTCAATGTGAACTACATTTCTCAGGTTTTCTGTTTTTCCATTCACTTTCACTTTTTCCTCCAGGGGAGAAAAAAAAATCCCAAATCAAATATTCCATCTTCTACGGGATGGGTGAGGTCAAGGTTATATTTGCAAGTTGATTTTTTTTCAGCTTTGCATTTTTCCCCTCCGCCTTTTTAGCAAGGCAGCAGGCATCTCAAAAAAGCTTGGCCATTTTCACTTCCTAGGCCACTGTTGATCGGATGAGATTTAAAATAGGGCCATTTGGCCTCGCCCTGACCTGGACAGCCCAGGCTAGCCCGATGTCATCACGTCTCAGAAGCTAAGCAGGGTCGGCCCCTGTGTTCCCTCTAAGCTGAGTTAGTGTGAGCTAGCTCACAGTTTTTTAGCCTCCGGTTCACACATCTTTGTCTTCGCTCAGGAAGAAGGGCTCCAGAGCAAACCAATCTATGAAGTAGCCAAATTGCTCGCTCACAACTTTAATGCCAGGAGCTCACAAAGTAGAATTGTTGTTCACAGGACTCCGCCGCTTAGAGGGAGCATTGGCCCCTGGTCAGTACTTGGATGGGAGACCACCACACAAGTCTAGGGTTGTTGTGCAGAGGAAAACAGTGGCCAACCACCTCTGTTCATCTTTTGCCTCAAAAACCTTTTGGGGTCATTTTAAGTCAGCTGTGACTAGATTGGACTTCCCATCATCAGTTTGGGCTTGACCTGACTCTTATCCAAAGTGAGCCCATTTTAGGACAGCAGACACGGAATTAAGACTGGAGAATCTCCCCCATCATCACTAACAGAATTTCTCAAGGACACATATTGTGAAATGGATACTACTCTTTTTTAAAAAAAAAAAAACACCAAAATTTTTATTGGGATGCATTCAACATTGTTAAACATCGTTACCAATACAATTTGAAAAGATTCTCATCCCATCCCCCCATTCCCCCTAATAGGCTTCCAACACTGCTAATAACAAAAAAGAAAAAATTAAAAGGTAATCAAGTTTAGACTTATAACAATCGACAAACCAGGTAACAAAATTCAGATACATAAAAACCTGACTTTTTCCAACATAATTTCCAATAAAGGTACAGTACAATCAAATATTCATTTCATTTCACATTCAGTATCAATACAAATCCAGATTGTACATTTTCCCTTTCATTCTATATTCAGTTTCCATGTAAAATTTCAGGCCTTCCCAGTCTTTTAGATATTGTTCTGCCATTTGTCCATTTAGTTTTTTCGTCATTTTGTCCATTTCAGCTAAAAACAGCAGTTTTCTTAACCAATCATGTATATCTGGCACCTTCTCCGCTTTCCATTGTTGAGCAAAAGCCATTCTCGCCGATGTAATCATGTACCATAATAGTGTCCTTTTTTCTTGTGGAATTTTTTCCATTGTCAAACCTAAGAGAAGAAGTTCTGGACTTTTCCTAATAGGCATTTTTAATATTTTCTGCATCTCACAATGTACATTTGACCAGTATATTTTAACTTTATCACATGACCTCCACATATGGTAAAAAGAACCCTCTGTTTTTTTACATTTCCAACACTTATTAAAATGGATACTACTCTTGATTAAGGTACACTACGGGAGCAGATGCGATCCTAAAGCGAAGCACTTTCTTTCCTGGCCCTCAGAAAACTCACCCTCTTCACCAGAGAAGACTCTCCGTCTAGTGCTTGCGCTCAGTTTTCACACAGTCTCTCGTGCCCTTTTCCCTCAAGTTATGGCTTTCCAAAGCAGTTCATTTTCTACTTCACTTTATTCTCATTAGACCCAAATTAGGGCAAGGCCCTTCATGCTGTGAATATGAGGCTTAGGCCAACATCGCTAATGAAGTCAGTCTTGAAGATTGTGAAGGCTGGTGGAGAAAGGTTACTGAATAGAGATGAGGCGGGTATTCCAGAGGGGCAGACAATTAGGCGCTGGGCAGTTGGTAAGTAGCCGACATTATGGATTGACAAGAGTCAGCAATTAGCCCTGACAAGGTGTTTTTCTCCAGACTATGAATCCCTCTTCCTTCTCGGAAGGAGAAGAAAAGGCCAAACTTTTCTCAGGCTGAACTTTCCTGCCTGTCAACAAATACTCACCAAAGATTTAAGGTGTCTCTCATCACAGGAAGACTAGCAAGCACCAGCCTGAGGAGAGTTACGCTGAATTCAATGGGCTTAGAAGGGGCTACCTCTGCTTAGGATGGCACTGAAAGAGGCGCGGGCAAATTCGACACATCCCTTCAAGCCGAAGGGCATGAAATCAGCAGCTGTGGAGTGAGGCTGAATTTGTAGACCTGCAACTCTGGAGAGGGAGAGTTCATTCTTCCCTCCTCATTTCCCTGGTGCAAGGTGTGGTATATAGGCCCCGTTCACATGGAGCATTTGCCCTGCTGAAGGCACGGTAGCCCTGCGGAGTTTCCGTGTGCAATCATACAGGCACATCTGGGAGGCGTAGCACTCCCGTAGCCAACCCGTGGCTTCCCTCCGAAGATGCGGAGCAAAAAACTACCAGGGAAGAAGCACTAGTTTCTGGAAACCCTGGGGCATAGGCTGGCGTCTGATCGCGAGAGCGCCAGTATCCCACGGCATCCGACGCCCACCCATGTCCTGGGGTTTCTGGAGGTTGTAAGTTTCCATGGGATGCGCACCAACGCCAAATAGCACATGCGCACACACAAGACACCGACAGCGGCCCGCCCCCCCAACAGCGCATGTGCACATTACAACAGCATGGCTTGCGTGCTCTGCTGCACCGCTTTTTCGCTGTGCTGCGGCAGCACGGTGTGATCAGTGCTCGGAGCTGGAGCGTGGCAATCTGGTGGACCATGTGATCAGGCTTCTGCACCTTATTTTGCTCCGGGGCGAACAGCCACACCTCCCCCCCGTGTTTTCTGGCCCGTATGACCAGGGCCATAGAATGATAAAAGTGGGGGGCCTGCAAGAATTGCAAGGAGGATCCCATCTCCCCGCCCCCAATTGCCGAACAAAGTGCAGCTCCAGGCCCCACCACCCTCCTTTGAGCTTGGACCTGGCCACTGGCATCTGCTGCTACAGTAGCTCCCGGCATGCGCAGATGATGCCGTTTTTTGTGTGTGGGGGCATCTCAAACCCCCCCCCCCAATACATTTTTTCAGGTTTTGGATTTTTCTGCGAACCTGGGGATCCCACACGTTTTCAGGAAAATCTGTTTAGCGTCAGAGTGGCCCCAACCCGCAGATTTAGGTACCCCCAGATGGAGGCCACACGTTGCTGTCAGATACACAGATCCATGGTTCTCCCTTGCCCAATTTCATCCCCGCAAAAATCTTGTGATGTAGGTTAGGCTGAGAGAGAGAACGGCTGGCTCAAGGACATACAGTAAACTGCATGCCTGAGTGAGGATTTAAACCAAGGTTTTTTCCAGTCCTAGTCTATCACTCCAACCACTACTCCACTGAAGTCATTGACGGGGCAACTCTTTCAGCCTTGCCAGAACTGTTGGTGGAAAATAGTGAGTGGTTTTCTCTTGATCACAATTTCACATGAAGTGCTGCTCAGACCAGAGCTGCTGTTGTTGTTCGGTCGCACAGCTGAGTCCAACTCTTCGTGGTCTTATGGACCGCTTCACGCCAGGCCCTCCTGACTTCCATCATCCTATGGAGTTTGCTCAATAGACCAGGGCTGATTCTGGTCTAACTTGTGTGTACGCGCACATGCGTGCACTCCCGTAGGTGCACCTGAGTGCAAAATGGATGCATAACCCATCCAGTTTGGTAGTTACCGGTGTGTATTTCTTTGCAGCAACTCCTAGAATCAAAAGAGAGAGATTCTGTTGTCAGTGGAGATATACCACTATTTATTTCTTTGCTACGTTCTGCCAAAGCAGTTTTACTATTTAAAACTGTAACTCTCCATCTGTGTGTCTCTGTCTGCCTTTGAAAAGGATCCAGAAACAGCCACATTGGGATGTGGTAGAGAGAGTTCTAACGGTCCTTTCCAGGGGGAATAGATCATTCCAGCCGTGCTTCATTTTCACCAGCATCCAGTTTGCTTCCCGGCCAAATCCAAAGCATCGATGATGACTTTTAAAATCACGCCTGGGGACCAGAGTATCAGCACCACCACCTCTTCCCATACCAACAAGGCATGTTATGTACCGAACATTATTTCTTTGAACTCCCTCAATTGCTCAAGGTGAGTTCCTGAGTGATGTTGACTGGCAAAGTTGGTTGTGAGTCCACTAATGTGACTGTCAGCTTTGCACCTGGCTTTGTAGTGGCAGCTTGTGGCTGTTTTGGAGAAACTCAAGAACTAAATCACCTCAATGAATGCAGGAGAGGCCGTAGTCCCCTGGGGTCATGGTCATTTGGACTGTTCATCTGACCAACTCGTATAAAGCACAGAATCACTTAGCGTTCATGACCTCACCTGCACAGTCAGGCCAGTCCTTTAAGTGACCCAAGTTGGATGCAAGACAGGGGATAATTATTGCATTTGTGCAGTCAGCAGCATCTATTTGAGAAGCGGTTGCCACAGTGGCTCAGAAAATTAGCTAGGCTGATGAGCAGACACCGAGACACAAAGCAGAGAGTCTCAACTACATCCAAATTAATTCAGACGCATTCGAAAAGCTCACTGGAGAATCGGGTCCCCTATGCAGGATGTGAGCTGGACAGGCGAGTGTTTCGGAATGCCACCTGTAAATCTACTTGTGATCTGAGATCAGGGATCGCCCATCTCACCGACCCTGTGAGCACTTTGGGAATTTCCAGAATGGGCAGCAGTGGGCAGCACCACAAAATGGCTGTCACAGGAGATGAGGCCAATCACAAAATGGCTGCCCTGTGGGTGGGGCACATGAACAAGCCAGATGATCACCGGATGATGAACCTCCGAGCTCCTTTCTTCGGAATTCCCCCAGCATCCCTCCATGGGCTTCTGCCTCCAGACTGAGACAGATAGGAAGCTGAACTTAGTCCAGAGAAACAGCAGGGGGGATAACTTGCTGGCCAGCCAGATCTTCCTCACTCCCCCTCCTCATGCTAGTAGGGCTACCAACCACCAGGTAGTGGCTGGAGATCTCCGGGATTACAACTGATCGCCAGACTACAGAGATCAGTTTGCAGGAGAAAATGGCTGCTTCAGAAGGTGGGCTTTATGGCCGTCGGGCCTGTAAAATGGAGGTGTTCCGCCAGGCCTTTGGTTGAGGTGACGGACCTCCAGTCACAGGGCCTCCTGTGCAAACTGGCCCTACTATATTTGCCCGTGATTACCATCTATCCAGCTGCTGGGGCTAATATAAAAAGGCATGTCACCATTTTTAGTTAACTTAGGTCCCGGTCACATGAGCGGGATACTGCACCGCTGAAGGGAAGCAAATTAGAGCCTGAGTAAAAAGATCCGCAGTAGTGCGATCAGACGGGTCCCCAAGATGCCGTGCAGATGCCGATAGCTGGCAATCACACGGCGATGTTGAAGCGCATCAAAGGGTCTTGCACATGTGCACTCTTACGTTTCTTTTTTTTTTTTTTTTTAAATACAATTTATTATTGGATATATCACATGTTCATACAATTTAAACAAACCAATACATATCCATTTTTCTTTCTCCCTCTCCCCCCCAAACAAGGCTTCCCGCACTGCTCCAACCCCCTTGATATTTCTCTTGTACAGTTACATTTACTACTAAACATATTTCTTTTACTAATGGTAACAATTCAAAGATCTGAGTCTCTTTCCACTTCTCCTCAATAACTGTCAAAACAAATCAAACCACGTTTTACGTCCCAATTCTTCAACAAGTATTCTTGAAAGTCTTTCCAGTCTCCGAAAAAGGTTTCGTCTTCTTCGTTGTTTAATTTTCTTGTTAATTTGTCCATTTCTGCCATAAACAACGTCTTTTTAATCCATTCCCATGTTTCGGGTACTTTGTCTTGTTTCCAACATTGAGCAAAAGTCAGTCTAGCTGCTGTAATCAAGTACCATAATAGTGTTCTCTTGGCTACATTTATTTCTTCCATTTTAAGACCTAACAATAACATCTGTGGGTCTTTCTTAAAAGTACATTTCAAAATTTTTTGTATCTCATTGTGGATCTCAGTCCAATACTTTACTGCTTTATCACATGTCCACCACATATGGTAAAAAGACCCTTCATGTTTCTTACATTTCCAACATTTGTTAGACATACTTTCATTTATAATAGCAATTTTTTTAGGCGTCATATACCATCTATACATCATTTTATAACAATTCTCTTTAACATTTACACACGTTGAAATTTTCATTGATTTTTTCCACAAGTATTCCCAAGATGACATTAATATCTCATTATTAACATTTACTGCCCATTTTATCATTTGCTCCTTTACAACCTCATCCTCAGTATACCATTTCAATAACACCTTGTACAATTTAGAAATCATTTTTTTATCTTTCTCAAGCCATACAGTTTCAATTTCAATATTCTTTTCTCTAAAACCATGTTCTCTTTTATCGGTCTTAAATAGATCATAAATCTGTCTATACTTCAACCAATCATATTCAAATTCAACATCAAATCTATCTTTTAACACAAAATTTTTCCCTTCAAATTTTAAAAGACTTTTATAGGGTAGCCAATCTAACCCTTGATTTCTTGAATACGGATTAATTACTTCAGCTGGTACAATCCAAAGTGGTCTTTCTTCCGAGAAGAATTTTCTATATCTCGTCCATGTCTCGAACAGTGATTGTCTTACAAAGTGGTGTTTAAAAAATTTATCCCTTTTTACTTTTCCATACCATAAATATGCATGCCATCCGAATTTATTATCATGTCCTTCAAGGGCCAATAACTTCTTATTCTCCAAATTAATCCACTGTTGCAACCATGTTAAACAGACGGCATCATAATACAGTCTTAAGTTTGGTAGTTGTAAGCCTCCTCTCTCTCTTGCGTCACATAAAATTTTCATTTTAATCCTTGGCTTTCTTCCTGCCCATACAAATTTGGATAATTCTTTCTGCCACGAATCCAATATTTTCCTTTGTTTTAGTATTGGAATAGTCTGAAACAAAAACATCAAACGCGGCAAGATATTCATTTTTACAGTCGCGATTCTTCCCATCAATGATAAATTCAAAGTATCCCATTTCTTCATGTCCTGCTGGATCTTATGCCACACCTTTTCATAATTGTTTTTAAACAAGTCAATATTTTTCATAGTTAAATCAATTCCAAGATATTTAGTCTTTGTGACTACTTCACATTGTATTTTCTCTTGAAGTTCTGTTTGTCTTTGTTTCGTCATATTTTTGCACATCACTTTAGTTTTATTTTTATTAACATAAAATCCCGCAACTGAACCAAATTCTTCAATTTTTTCCATCAATTGTGGTATTTTCTCAATTGGGTCTTGAATCATAAACATTACATCATCTGCAAATGCCCTATATTTATAGGCGAAACCTTTCACTGTAAGTCCTTCAATACTGTCATCTTTTCTTATCGCTGTCAATAATATTTCCAATATCCAAATAAACAACAACGGGGATAACGGGCAGCCTTGACGTGTTCCCTTTTGGACTCGGAAGAAGTCCGTCTTTTCTTTCACTCTTACGTTTCTTTGCATACTGTGGAGGCTTTGAAAAAACACATACAGTTTGACGGGACGCATGCGCGTGCCAGATGTGCCAGATTAACTCCGCTTCCGTGATCTGACGCTCGCCTGCGACCCGCGTTTTCCAGCTGCTACTACACTTTTGCTGGTACTTTTTAAATCTGCTTCTTCGGGCCGACAGTACGGGTTGGTGACGGGTGCGCTATGCTTCCCAGATGTTGCCGTATGATTGCACCTGTTTGATGAGCCCTCAACCCATCCGTTTCGTGGGGCAAATCCTCCCGTGTGACCAGGGCCTTAATTTAGTTAACTCTGCCACCGCCAGGACACCCTGCCCCCTTCACCCCAGGAGGAAGGGATCCAGAGTTAGGAGCTGCCAGCTCTGCTGTGTTCCCTCCCTGCTGAGTTCTGCAGCACCTTGAGTTGCCAACCTCCAGGTGGTGTCTGGAGATCTCCCAGAATTACAACTGGTCTCCAGCTAACAGAGATCAGCCGCCCTGGAGGGAATGGCTGTTTTGGAATGTGGTCTCTATGGCATTACACCCTGCCCAAGTCCCTCCCCTCTCCCAACGTCATCCTCCCCAGGTTCCACCGGCAGAATCTCCTGGAATTTCCCAACCCAGAGCTGGCCGTCCTATTGGGGTCACTCAACTGGCCCCTTCCCTTTCCACCCAGCCCCTGCCCAGGAGGGAGGGGGAAAGCAAGGGTCACCAGCCTCCAGGTGGGACCTGGGGACCCCCCCCAGAATTACAGCTCATCTCCAGGCTACAGAGATCGGTTCCCCTGCAGAAAATGGGTGCTTCGGAGGGTGACTACTGTGGCATTGTGCCCCACTGAGGTCCCTGCCCTCCCACGTCTTTGTCCCCAAATCTCCAGGAGTTTCCCAACCTGGAGTTGGCAACCCTACCCCATCCCCTGCTGGTGGCCATGCAGGGAAGAGCACATGAGGGCCATGCTCTGTTGCTCTGGCTCCTCAGAGGTTCCGTGTTTGGACTGAGCCCCAGGCAAGTGCCAAGAACCCCTGGACTGACCCTGCTCTTTCCTGTAGCCATCTTGGCCAGCCCCTCAGTGCCACAGACCCGAGTTCCAGCCTGGCTCTGTTTTAGACAGCAATTGCCATTTCGTCTCCATTTGGCTCATGTGGTTTCCAGAAAGCAGGAGGGGTGGGGGGTCACACAGCATATATCCTGAGCTACTTAAAGCAATATTTGCTTAGGAGAAAGGCTTCCTTTTTTTAGGCTTTAATTGTTTAGCTGCCAAGTTTAATTAGCTTCCAGGGCTCGCTTTCCAGATTTTATAGACTATGGCTGCTGCAAGATTAAGAAATGTTTGTTTCCTTGTTTGCTTCGAGGGATCCTCTGTGAACGCAGCAGGGCTCTTCGGGGCTAGCAGTTCCACGGCTGACTGCCGCCTCCATCCAGCCTCACAGTATTCGATGCACAGTTTGGCAGGCATATATTAGAAAACTCAGGTTTCCGTCTCTGCTCTTACCACAGTTTTCTGCCATAGGTGTGCTTGGTGCACCATGCTCAGTGTGAAATCATTCACTTGTCCAGCAAAAAAGGAGAGGCACTGGGTTGGATCCCATAAGAACAGAAGAGAAGCCATGTTGGATCAGCCCAATGGCCCATCCAGTCCAACACCCTGTGTCACACAGTGGCCAAAACCCAGGTGCCATCAGGAGGTCCACCAGTGGGGCTGGAACTCCAGAAGCCCTCCCACTGTCACCCTCCCCAGCACCAAGAATACCGAGCATCACTGCCCTAGTGTTATGTATGGGAATGTCCACATGTATTCGTGCATGAGTTCCTACCGCTCACGTGAATGGCCGCATGTACTTGTGCACAAACTCCTACCACTCACATGAATAAGTGCAGCTTCGGCTGCATAACAAAAGCTGGCTAGGATTCTGGAACAGACCTATAGGCTCGCCTGGATCCTAGAATTAACCAATGGTTGAACCTTGCACTATAAACAGCCTATCACAGGGAGTGGGGGTGTGCTTGGGTGTGGTGTGTTGCAGGGATTTAGGCAGGGCTCAGACCCAGCTTGTCTGTCTTGAGCTGAAATCACAAGCCAGGAGCTGATCACTCTATGCGTCTGAACCCCGGATCTTTCACCCAGACAATGGCAAACCACTTCTGAATTCTGAATGTCTCTCGCCTTGAAAACCCTACGGGGTTGCCATAAATCAGCTATGACTTGATGGCAAAAAGGAAAACGCCACCAGCTAGCAAGTTCTGCCTGGGAAAAAGAGGAATAGCTCTTGCGTTCGGCACAATTGGGAAGCATGGTTTGTGTTTCCTACGTTTCCACAGCATTTGGATTTGCGCAAAAATAATTAAAAGGCACGAGATGATCAGGGTTGCGGCTGCCATGTGTAATAGCCAGAGAGGGATTCCTAGACCCGTTCAATTGCTCTCGGAGTATCTTCCAGCAAATGGCAGCATGAAACTTTGCAGAGAAGGTGGCTTAGCTACCAAGGCACGCAAATAAAAAAGCCAGGGTGCCTCACGCCGGCCTCTGAAATTTAATTTGCACTCCATCTCTGAGAAAGAAATGCCTGTAAAGACTAATCCGAAATGCTAGGGTTTTTTCCCCCCCTCTGACAAAGAGTTTTGTAAAGTTACAAGGTGAAAGAGATTTTGTGTATTGAATGGCACCGGCTGTTAATTTTCTCCTCCTTTGCATGCCAATATGAATCCAGGGAAAAATGAAGCGCCTTTATCAAACGGGCTTTTTTTTGGAGAGAGAGAGAGAGAGTGAGAGAGAGACTGGATATAGTAGGGCTTGAGGGAACCAATTCAGATATGATATAATAATCTTTTGCCTATAAATGCTAATTTTCAGTCCGAATTCTCAGAGTGACTTCCAACCCTTCTTCCTGGGTGAGCGCAAATTAAAATAAGTACCTTCCATACTTCTCTTGCCTATTTGTCAGGGCTTCCCCCCACACACAATGAGATAACATTAAAGAACTGCAGAATCAAAATGCGTATTTTTGCCACAGATTGAAAAAAAACCTCCTTGCTCAACCTTGGGTATACAATTACTTACCCTTTAGGGATGGGAAACCTTACTTTTTGCTCTTGGATGATACTTTAAGGACGTGCGGGAATTCCTGGCAGCTTTCCCATGCCACTGAACAATGACAGTCAGATTCTAAAACCTCTGAGGGGAAAAGAAAGGCTTCAGTACGGGTGGGGCCCTTTGCTCAATGGCAAAACATCTGCTTTGCATGCAGAAGGTGCCAGGTTCAATCCCCATAGTCTCCAGCTTTATAAAGTATCAGATAGTTGTTGTGAAAGACCTCTACCTGAAAACTAGGAGAGCAGCTGCCAGTCCAGGTAGACAATACTGACCTTGACAGACCAATGGTCTCTGACTCAGTATAAAGGAACTTCATGTGTTCACCCTGGCTGCAGGCTGCAGCACCCCAAGTTCCAATGAGGGGAAGTGGGTAGGGTGAACTAGGACTGGGAAGACCTTCATTCACATCCCCAGGCAGTCGTGGACATTTACTTGGCCCAGTCATGATGCTGCAAATAGCTCTTCTGATGGGAAGCTGAAGGAAGAGGAGGAGGATATTGGATTTATACTCCACCCTTCAGAGCAGCTTACAATCTCCCTTCTCTTCCCATCCCCACAACAGACACCCTGTGAGGTAGGTGGGGCTGAGAGAGCTCTTTCGAGAACTGCTTATGAGAGAACAGCTCTGAAATAACTTGTGACTGGTCCAATGTCACACCAGCAGCTGCTTATGAAGGAGCAGGGAATCAAACCTGGTTCTCCCAGATTAGAGTCTGCGCTCCTAACCACTACACCAAACTCGCTCTCTGTTGGAGTACCAGCAATGAAAGCCCGGTGCAAAAGAAGCCCTACCATCTTGGTGGTATCTACTGCATCTCATAGCTAGAAGGATAACCCTTCCATAAATGCTGTTTTGCCATAAATAAAATGTGGGATCCAGGTAGATACAGTCAACATGATGGGTCTTCTTTTGCCGATGTTTCTGGTGGTTCAATAAAGCAACATGCAACAACTGTCACTCGACCCGAGCCCTGCCTCACAGGATCGTTGTGAGAATCAAATGGCGGCTGCAAGAACTAAATGGAGAAAGGGGCTAAAACTGGGACCTCTGCATGTGCTCAAGAGAAAAACATTTGATCCCAGATATGGCCTGGAGCAGGGGCCCCCAACGTGGTGTCCACGGTCACCTTGGAACCCCCCGACACATTTCCTGGCACCCACCAAGTGTTTTCAGAAAGTGGGCAGGGCCATGTGGGGCTTTTGCCCAGCTATCAGCAATATGATTGGCTGTGCAGATTTCTTTTTAATTTCACAGCGTGACTGAGGGTAAGCTGCAGCAGTCATTTTGTGACTGGCTCCACCCCCTGTGGCAGCCATTTTGTGTCAGCCATTTTGTGGCTGTGCCCACTATGCTGTCAGAATTCCAAAGTGCCTGCAGGCTCAAAAAGGTTGGGGACGCCCTGGTCTGGAGAGACACAATTCAACAATCTTGCTGAGGCCAAAAAAGTCTGGATCCAGCCAGGGCCTAGAGGAAGACTACCTGAAAACTCTGTGGCCCTTTCCACACTTGGATCTCATCCCTGGTTTTATCAGAGTTCAACTACAGACTCAATACCTTGCATTTATCCCTGGTTATAACAGCATCCGTTTATCCTGGGACAAGCGTTGGATGAAACCAGGGTGACCTCAGTGTAATGTGGAAACAAAAAATACCCTGAGATAATTACAGGGGGAACTCACGTGTAGTATAGAATGTAAGTTTGGGGGCAGGGTTGAACTAGGATTTAAGGTCTAGTGAGGAAAGGACCTGTGTGTACTATTCGGAGATCCTTCCAAGAACGGCAAGCTCTGAACATAATGCAGAAAGTTCTTTGGCAGGGGTGGTGGAGAAACGGAGCTTGCTTTGGATTACTTTTCCTTAATCCTCCGTTTGCTCCTGTCATTTGGGGCGCGTGTTTTTGTCATTGCTCGATAGAGGCTGGGAAGGGCTGTCCAAAATCTCATCACACGTATCTTCCTTCGGACTTCTTCTGTCACTCATCGGCAAAGCCAGCCCAAGACAAACAGCCGCGGAAAATGCAGGCTGTAATTAAATGTGCCCTTTATCAAATTCTCTGCATGTTCTCTGAAGGCAATCGTGCCTTCAGCAGGTCACGTCCCCTGTTTTGGGGGGAAAAACCCAGGAGCTTAAGTTTCTTGATGGCTACAATTGCTTTGAAGTTTTTTTTGTATCTCAGAGCTGTCATGATGTCAGTATCCCAGCGCCCGAGCCTGATGTGACCTCAACACAGAGTGCTCTGCTCCTGACATGTCTTTCCTTGGATGACACCTTCTCGGCAGAACATATCCTCGCCAGCCGTCTTGTTTTCCTTCCCCTCCCAACCCCACTGCTTCTCCTTTCCGGGTGATGATCAGCCAGGGATGCTGCAAACTTCATTTCTTCTTTTCTCTAATTCAGTAAGTTTGGTTCTGGAGCTGGGAGAGATGGCCGATTGTCAGCTGGTGGACCAAATTCAGACCTGAAGCTATTTTTTTTTTAAATTCAGCCCCTTCTGGCCCAACGAAATTTTGTTGTTGCTAACTGTTGCCTTATACAGAGTCAGACTATTGGTCTATTTAGGTTGGTATTGTCTACTCTGACTGGCAGCCGCTCTCCAGATGAGGTCATTCCCATCTCCTGCTACCTGATTTTTGTTGTTGTTGTTGTTCAGTCGCACAGTCGAATCCGACTCTTTGCAACCCCATGGACCACATCACGCCAGGCCCTCCTGTCCTCAGTCGCCCTCCAGAGTTTGCTCAACTTCACGTTCGTTGCATCAATAACACTGTCTAACCATCTGATCCTTTGTCATCCCCTTCTTCTTTTACCTTCAATCTTTCCCAGCATCACAGTCTTCTCCAGTGAGTGCTCCCTTCTCATTTGGCGGTCAAAGTATTTGAGCTTCAGCATCTGGCCCTTCCAGGGAACAGTCAGGGTTGATTACTTTTAGGATTGACTGACTGGATCTCCTTACAGTCCAAGGGACTCTCAAGTGGTGATGCCAGGGATCAAATTTAGGACTTTGTACATGCAAAGCAGATATTCAGATCATTATCACAGGGAGAGACTTTCCCCATCATCTATTAACTGCAGACATTGGGGATTGAGCTTGGGACCTCCTGCATGCAAATGAGATGTTCTACCACTGAGCCAGGGTCACATCATCTTCTCACTCCCATCATCTACTAACTGCAGACATTGGGGATTGAGCCTGGGACCTCCTGCATGCATAAGAGACTAGAGTCACAGGCAGAGATCTTTCCCATCATCTGCTCACTGCAGATACTGGTGACTGAACCTGGGAACTTCTGTATGCAAAACAGATGCTCTGCCACTGAGGCTGGGTCTCAGGTAGAGATTTTTCCCTTCACCAACTAACTGGAGACAATGGGGCTTGACTTTAGGACCTTTCGCATGCAAAACAGATGTTCCACCACTGAATCATGGTCTCTCCTCTTAATATAGGCCGAGGACAGACTGGCAATTTGCCGCGGGATGGGACCCGGGCTGACAGCGACTCAATATCGGAGTAAATGGAACGTTCACACAGGCACATCTGCCTGGCGTCTCCCACCCGGAGCTTACCAGAGCCCTCGCGCTTCAGAGCCGGTTTAAAAAAACACCTGTTAAAAGCCGTTGCAAATCGTGAAAGCCTGCGTTCGTCGCGCGTTTCCCCACTTCCGGGGAGTCTGAACGCGCAGCCGAAAAGCCGGGAGCAACCCGCATTGGGCATGAGGCAGCAGCGGCGTGATTGGCTGAGCTCCGCTCCACTGCCCAATGCGGTGCCGGCGTTGCAGGGCAAAAAAAAAAAATCGCCGAAATGCGCTTATGCGCATGACCGCATGAGCGCTCATGCGCTCATGCGCACATATGCCCACAGCCGAAATAATGGGGGAACAGCGAATATAGCGCGCCTCCGGCGCGGCAGTCCGAACGGTCCCGCGCGCCTCCGTCCCGTTTCTTCCGGCAGAGGCCCCCGCTGTGTGGACGGGAAAACCCGGTATCGTTTACTCCGGGGTTTTTTTGCCGCGACTCGATACCGGGGCAAATTGCCAGTCTGTCCTGGGCCATAATCAGAAACTGCAAAAGGACATGGCTTTGACATTTTCAGGTGCTTGGTGAGCCCAGACAGATCTAAAAAATATTGAACACAACAAAAGACCCAATCAAAGAAATAAACAAGTTTGTTGTTGTTCAGTCGCACAGTCGAGTCCGACTCTTCGCGACCCCATGGACCAGATTACGCCAGGCCCTCCTGTCTTCCGCTGTCCGCTGAAGTTTGCTCAATTTCATGTTCGTTGCATCAATGACACTGTCTAACCATCTCATCCTTTGCCGTCCCCTTCTTCTTTGACCTTCAATCTTTCCCAGCATCAGAGTCTTCTCCAGTGAATGCTCCCTTCTCATTTGGTGGCCAAAGTATTTGAGCTTCAGCTTCAGGATCTGGCCTTCCAAGGAACAATCAGGGTTGATTTCTTTTAGGATTGACTGGTTTGATCTCCTTGCAGTCCAAGGGACTCTCAAGAGTCTTCTCCAGCACCATAGTTCAAAAGAATCTATTCTTCGGCGCTCGGCCTTCCTTATAGTCCAACTCTCGCAACCATACATTACTACGGGGAATACCATTGCTTTGACCATGCGGACTTTTGTTGGCAAGGTGATGTCTCTGCTTTTTATCATACTGTTTAGGTTTGCCATCGCTTTCCTCCCAAGGAGCAGGCGTCTTTTAATTTCATGGCTGCAGTCACCATCTGCAGTGATCTGGGATCCTAGGAACGTGAAGTCTGTCACTACTTCTACGACTTCCCCTTCTATTTGCCAAGGAGTGATGGGGCCAGATGCCATGATCTTAGTTTTTTTGATGTTGAGCTTCAAGCCCACTTTTGCGCTCTCCTCTTTCACCCTGAGCAAGAGGCTCTTTAGGTCCTCCTCACTTTCTGCCATCAGAGTGGTATCGTCTGCATATCTGAGGTTATTGATCTTTTCCCCAGCAATCTTAACTCCAGCTTGTGATTCATCCAGGCCAGCATTTCGCATGATGTACTCGGCATATAAATTAAATAAGCAAGGTGACAATATACATCCTTGTCGTACTCCTTTTCCTATGCTAAACCAATCAGTTGTTCCATATCCGGTTCTAACTGTTGCTTCTTGACCCTTATACAGGTTTCTCAGGAGACATGTGAGGTGGTCCGGTACTCCCATCTCTTTAAGAACCTGCCATAATTTATTGTGATCCACACAATCAAAGGCTTTAGCATAGTCAATGAAGCAGAAGTAGATGTTTTTCTGGTACTCTCTTGCTTTCTCCATAATCCAGCGAATGTTGGCAATTTGATCTCTAGTTCCTCTACCTCTTCGAAACCCAGCTTGTACTTCTGGCAGTTCTCTATCCACGTACTGTTGAAGCCTAGCTTGTAGGATTTTGAGCATGACCTTGCTAGCATGTGAAATGAGTGCAATTGTGCGATAGTTTGAACATTCCTGGACATTGCCCTTCTTTGGGATTGGAATGTAAACTGACCTTTTCCAATCCTGTGGCCACTGTTGTGTTTTCCAAATTTGTTGGCAAATTGAGTGCAGCACTTTAACAGCATCTTCTTTTAAGACTTTGAATAACTCAGCTGGGATACCATCACCTCCACTAGCTTTGTTTTTTTTTTTGTAAATACAATTTATTATTGGATATATCACAAGTTCATACAATTTAAGCATACCAATACATACCCATTTTTCTTTTTTCCCTTTCTCCCCCCACATCAGGCTTCCAGCACTGCTCCAACCCCATTAATATCTCTCTTATTCCATTACAATTGCTTCTAAACTTATTTTCTCTTACTAACGGTAACAATACAAAAGTCTAATTCTCTTTCCATTTCTTCTTAATAACTGTCAAAGCTAATCAAACCACTTTTAATGTCCCAATTTTTCAACAAATATTTTTGAAAGTCTTTCCAATCTTTAAAAAAAGTTTCATCTTCTTCGTTGTTTAACTTTCTTGTTAACTTGTCCATTTCCGCCAAAAACAGCGTTTTTTAATCCATTCCCATGTTTCAGGTACTTTATCTTGTTTCCAACATTGAGCAAAAGTCAGTCTTGCTGCTGTAGTCAAGTACCATAATAGTGTTCTCTTGGCTACATTTATTTCTTCCATTTTAAGACCTAACAATAACATCTGTGGGTCTTTCTTAAAAGTACAATTCAAAATTTTTTGTATCTCATTGTGGATCTCTGTCCAATACTTTACTGCTTTATCACATGTCCACCACATATGGTAAAAAGACCCTTCATGTTTCTTACATTTCCAACATTTGTTAGACATACTTTCATTTATAATAGCAATTTTTTTGGGCGTCATATACCATCTGTACATCATTTTATAACAATTCTCTTTAACATTTACACAAGTTGAAATTTTCATTGACTTTTTCCACAAGTATTCCCAAGATGTCATTAATATCTCTGTATTAACATTTACAGCCCATTTTATCATTTGCTCTTTTACAACTTCATCTTCAGTATACCATTTCAATAGAACCTTATACAGTTTAGAAATCATTTTTTTCCTTTCTCAAGCCATACAGTTTCAATTTCAATATTCTTTTCTCTAAAACCATATTCTCTTTTATCGGTCTTAAATAAATCATAAATCTGTCTATACTTCAACCAATCATATTCAAATTCAACATCAAATCTGTCTTTTAACACAAAATTTTTCCCTTCAGATTTTAGAAGATTTTTATAAGGTAGCCAGTCTAGCCCTTGGTTTCTTGAATATGGATTGATCACTTCAGCTGGTACAATCCAAAGTGGTCTTTCTTCTGAGAAGAATTTTCTATATCTCATCCATGTCTCGAACAGTGATTGTCTTACAAAGTGGTGTTTAAAAAATTTATCCATTTTTACTTTTCCATACCATAAATATGCATGCCATCCGAATTTGTTATCATGCCCTTCCAGGGCCAATAACTTCTTGTTCTCCAGATTAATCCACTGTTCCAACCATGTTAAACAGACGGCATCATAATACAGTCTTAGATTTGGTAGTTGTAGGCCTCCTCTCTCTTTTGCATCACATAAAATTTTCATTTTAATCCTTGGCTTTCTTCCTGCCCATACAAATTTGGATAATTCTTTCTGCCACGAATCCAGTACTTTCCTTTGTTTTAGTATTGGAATAGTCTGAAATAGAAACATCAAACGCGGCAAGATATTCATTTTTACAGTCGCGATTCTTCCCATCAATGATAAATTCAAAGTGTCCCATTTCTTCATATCTTGCTGAATCTTGTGCCACACCTTTTCATAATTGTTTTTAAACAAGTCAATATTTTTCATGGTTAATTCAATTCCAAGATATTTAGTCTTTGTGACTACTTCGCATTGTATTTTCTCTTGAAGTTCTGTTTGTCTTTGTTTCGTCATATTTTTGCACATCACTTTGGTTTTACTTTTATTAACATAAAATCCTGCAACTGAACCAAATTCTTCAATTTTTTCCATCAGTTGTGGTATTTTCTCAATTGGGTCTTGGATCATAAACATTACATCATCTGCAAATGCCCTGTATTTATAGGCAAAACCTTTCACTGTAAGTCCTTCAATATTGTTATCTTTTCTTATCGCTGTCAGTAATATTTCCAATATCCAAATAAACAACAACGGGGATAACGGGCAGCCTTGATGTGTTCCCTTTTGGACTTGGAAGAAGTCCGTCTTTTCTTTATTTATATTCAAAGCCGCTTTTTGTTCTGAATATATTGCCACAATCATGTTTAAAAAAGACTGTCCAATGTCCATTTTTTCAATAACTTGCAGCATGAACTCCCAATTTAAATTGTCAAAAGCTTTTTCCGCATCTAAGAAGAGGAATCCAACTTCTTTTTCCGGATGTTTGTCATAGTATTCAATTGCATCTATCACCACTCTTAAATTGTCTCTGATTTGTCTGTTTGGTAAAAATCCAGCTTGTTCTTCCGCTATTGTATCTTTCAAATATTTTTTCAGTCTCTCCGAAATTATTTTTGCAAATAATTTGTAATCGTTATTTAATAGCGATATTGGCCTATAATTCTTTACTTGAGTCAAATCCAAACCTTCTTTAGGTATCAATGAAATATTTGCTTCTTTCCATGAATCTGGGATCCGTTTGGTCTTTCTTATCTCATTTGACAGAAGTACTAAAATAGGGGTTAGCTCCTCTTTAAATTTCTTATAAAACTTTGCTGTAAAGCCATCTGGTCCTGGAGCTTTGCCCAACTTTGCATCTTCTATCGCCATTGTCACTTCTTCTTTCTTTACTAAACCATTTAATAATTCCTTAATTTGTTTTCCCAGCTCTGGAACTTCAATAGTCTCCAAATAATTCTTAATTCTCTGTTGATCAATTCCTTTCTTTTTGAATAATTTGGCGTAATATTTAAAGAAAGCTCTTTTTATACCATTCAAGCTCATAACATCCTTTCCATCTTCAGTAATCTTAGATATAAAATTCCTTTCTTTTCTATTTTTCAGTTGCCATGCTAAAAACTTTCCTGGTTTATTTGCACCCTCAAATGCTTTTTGCTGTAATTTCTTCAAATTCCAATATAATTCTCTGTTTAATAAAACATTCAGCTGATCTTGCAGAAAGTGGATCTCTTTAATAATCTTCTTCTTCCCTGGTCTTTTCTTTAATTCCTTTTCTTTTTGTCGAATTTTTTCATGAAGGTCTTTCTGTTGTTGGATCTTTTGCTTTTTGTCCTTGGAGTTCAGAGAGATAAGCATACCTCTCATTACCGCTTTGTACGCATCCCATACAACTTGTATATCCATACCTTTATTCAAATTCAGTTCAAAAAAACTTTTCGTTTCCTTTTTTAAGATTTCATTAATTTGTTTTTGATCCAATAAATCTTCATTAATTCTCCAATATAACTGTTTAGGTTTTGCTTTAGATATCCAAAGTAGGGGATTATGATCAGAGTTAGTTTTCGGTAAAATTTGTATTTTATAAGTTTTTTGCGTCATCTCCTCTGACATCCAAATCATGTCAATTCGAGAAAAGGAGTTGTGTCTATTCGAATAAAACGTATAGTCCTTAGTCTTAGGATTCCACTTCCTCCAAACGTCTTCCAGTTTCTCTTGCTTCATCAATTGAAAGAAATTTTTTGGTAACTTTCCAACTGTCTCTCCACTTGCCTTGGACTTTCTATCCAATGTGTTGTTCACTGTACCATTAAAGTCTCCAGCAAGAACAATTTGGTCATAATTTAAACACTCCAACTCTTTGGTCAAATCATTAAAGAAAGTCTCTTTTGCACCATTGGGTGCATATATATTTACAAGCAATGTCTTTTTTCTGTTCATCCATATTTCCACGCCAACATACCTTCCTTCTTTATCTGAGAAGATTTGTTTAGGATCCAATTCTTTTGAAATATAAATCACTGTTCCTTTTTTCTTATTAATTGCTGAGGAATGAAATTCTTCTCCCAATTTTTTATTAGTCAAATATTTGTTGTCTTGTTTTCTAATATGTGTTTCTTGTAAACAGATTATATTACATTTTTGTTTCTCCAGCCAATGATTCACTAATCTTCTTTTACTTGGTGAATTTAGTCCATTTACGTTCCAAGATAAAAATTTGTAATCCATAATGGTGTTGAGTTAAATATCTTTAAAATCATCCAGATTGCTCTCTTTAAATCTGTATAAATCTCCTTCAGATTTAAGAGTAGATCTCACCGAGTTGTACATAAATGTAAGTCCATATGGAATCTCCCATCTGAACCTAATGTTCATTTCTTTGAGTCTATCTGTCAATTTCTTGAATTTCTTTCTGTCTTGTAAAATCGATCTCGGAATTTCTCTCAGAATTATTATTTTCTTTCCATTAATTTCCAACGGTTGTGTAAATTGTTTCTTGAAAACGTCTTCCTTCATCTTTGTTGTCACGAATTGAACAATCACATCTCTGGGTAATTGCTTTCTTTTGGCATAGGCTGAATTCACTCTATAAATCAAGTCAAAGTCTGCATCCAAATCTCCCTCATCTTCCCCTACATAAGTTGTCAATGTCTTAATTACTAGAGCCCGTAGATCCTGATCTTCCTCCTCTTCTATCCCTCTCAATCTCAGATGATTCTGAGTAGCCCTATATTCCATCATGGTCTCCAGCCTTGTATTTTCTGACAGGGTTTTTTTAACCTTTTGTTCCATATCTTCAGATTTTGTCACCAGACTTTTGACTTCCTTTTTGAGTTCTTCTGTATCTTTTTTTATCCCTGACACTTCTGTAAGTACCAGTTCTTTCAGTTCTTCCATATTTTTTTCTGTACTTGGACTTGCACTTGTTCTATTTGCTCCAATTGAATTTGCAGCTGTTGTTGCAGTTGTTGTTGCAGCTGTGATTCTATTTGTTTTCCAAAATTCTGCACCACTTCGGTCATCCGTTTTTCCATCGCTTCCATAGCTGCTTGCCACTCTTTTTTTTCCTTTGCAGTCATTCTTGGGCTAGGTGATGAAGCAGCTCTGGGTCTTGACCTCAAATCCGTCTTGGAGGCAACTTCAATACTAGTCAGTCTTTATATTAGCAGTCCTCAAGCCAAATCGCCACCTTTAAAACTTGTTTAAACGCTTTTTCGGCTTGAAAATAACTTTTTAAAATTTAGTCCTCCCCAAAATGTCGGGCGCAATTTCTCTATGATTTTCTGGCTAGAGTAGGCTCCTTCCAAACTTCCTGTTCATCTGTCCGTCTCTGTAATCCAACTTCCGGTAAGGGTGGTGTCACACAATAAAATGTCCATCCGTTTCCAGTACAACAGCCTCTAAAACCTCCACTCTAGCCCACTTCCTGTATCATAGAGTCACAGTTAGTTTCGTTTCTGCTACGTAAAGTTTAGACTTGACTGACCACAGGAATGCAAAACAAAGTCACTTTTCAGCCTTTTTCTCTAAAGGAAAGCTTTCGTTTTACTTTTAATTCAAGCGGAATAGTTCCTTAAAGGTTTCAACGCTTATCCGTACGTTTCAATTTCTCATTCTTCTTTAAACCGGTAAGCGCTTATTCGTTTGTTACCTTGCTTGTAATCTCGGGGTTTCGCGGTGCTTCTTCTGTAAACGGTGTTAATCTTGATGATAAAGAGATCGGTAGATGGCGAATTTATGCTGAATACTCAGCCCAGCTGGCATCTGTAGAGTTGATTTGCAACTGCCCTCTTCACGGAAGGAGATCAAAGTGTAAACAAGCTTCCTCCGAAGCTTATCCACACCGATCTCAACTCCCCCTCAGGCTTCGCTGCTTGCTTGCCACTCCCCCGCCTGGAGAGTGCTGCGCTGGGCCAGATAAAGCCCAGACTGTCGTCAGATGCCGCAGTACACTCTGCACAACTCGCAAAGTGTGTCAATTCGCCATTTTACTCCGACCGGAAGCCCTCCACTAGCTTTGTTGTTAGTAATGCTTTCTAAGGCCCATTTAACTTCGCTTTCCAGGATGTCTGGCTCGAGGTCAGTGATTATACCATCGTGGTTGTCAAGGACATCGAGGTCCTTCTTGTATAGTTCTTCTGTGTATTCTTGCCATCTTTTCCTAATCTCTTCTGCTTCTGTTAGGTCCCTACCGTTTTTGTCCTTTATCATGGCCAGCTTTGCATGGAACGTTCCCTTGATTTCTCCAATTTTCTTGAACAGATCTCTAGTCCTTCCCAATCTATTGTTTTCCTCTATTACTTTGCATTGTTCATTCAGGAAAGCCTCCTTATCTCTCCTTGCTGTTCTCTGGAAATCTGCATTCAGTTGGGCAAATCTTTCCTTTTCACCGTTGCCTTTAGCTTTCCTTCTTTCCTCTGCTATGTGTAAAGCCTCATCAGACAGCCACTTTGCTTTCTTGCATTTCTTTTTCTTTGGGATGGCGGTGATTGCTGCCTCCTTTACAATGTCACGGACCTCTGTCCATAGTTCTTCAGGCACTCTGTCTATCAAATCTAGTCCCTTAAACCTATTCTTCACCTCTACTGTATATTCATCGGGGATGCGATCTAGGTCAAATCTGAATGGCCTTGTGGTTTTCCCAACTTTCTTCAATTTAAGTCTGAATTTTGCAATGAGTAGCTCATGATCTGAGCCACAGTCAGCTCCAGGTCTTGTTTTTACTGACTGGATAGAGCTTCTCCATCTTTGACTGCAAATTATATAGTCAATCTGATTTCGGTGTTGCCCATCTGGTGATGTCCATGTGTAGAGACGCCTCTTAGGTTGTTGGAAAAGGGTGTTCGCTATGACCAGCGTGTTCTCTTGACAAAACTCTGTTAGCCTTTGCCCTGCTTCATTTTGTTCTCCAAGGCCAAACTTGTCTGTTATTCCGGTTACCTTTTGATTTCCTACTTTAGCATTCCAGTCCCCTATGATGATAAGGACATCATTTTTTGGTGTTAGTTCTATGAGCTGTTGTAGGTCTCCATAGAACTGGTCCACTTCAGCCTCTTCTGCAGCAGTGGTTGGGGCATAGACTTGGATTACTGTGATATTGAATGGTTTGCCTTGGATTCAGACTGAGATCATTCTGTCATTTTTGAGATTGTATCCCAGTACTGCCTTTCTCACTTTCTTGTTGACTATAAAGGCCACACCATTTTTTCTACGGGATTCCGGGCCACAGTAGTAGATATAATGGTCTTCTGAGTTAAATTCGCCCATTCCTGTCCATTTTAGTTCACTGATTCCCAAGATGTCGATGTTCATTCTTGCCATCTCATTTTTGACCACGTCAAGCTTACCTTGATTCATAGACCTTACATTCCAGGTTCCTATGCAGTATTGTTCTTTGCAGCATCGAACTTTCCTTTCACCGTCAGACACATCCACAACTGAGCATCCTTTCGGCTTTGGCCCAGCCGCTTCACTCTTTCTGGGGTTACTCGTACTTGCCCTCTGCTCTTCCTCAGTAGCATATTGGACACCTTCCGACCTGAGGGGCTCATCTTCCGGTGTCATATCTTTTATCCTTTTGTTACTGTCCATGGGGTTTTCTTGGCAAAGATACTGGAGAGGGTTGCCATTTCCTTCTCCAGGGGGATCACGCTTGGTCTGAGTTCTCTGCTGTGGCCTGTCCGTCCTGGGTGGCCCTCCACGGCATAGCCCACAGCCTCATCGAACCACGCAAGCCCCCTCGCCACGACAAGGCAGTGATCCATGAGGGAGATAAACAAGTTACAATTGAGTAAATAAAAAACTTTTGGGAGGGAAGGAGGCATGGTATGACCCAGTCTTGTCAGTTCTCTGAAGCTAAGCAGGGTCAGTACATGGATGGGAGACCACCAAGGAAGGCTCTGTAGAGGAAGCCAGAGGCAAACCACCTCTGCTTCTCACTCGCCTTGAATGCTTATTGCTGGAAGAAGCTAAGCAGGGTTAGTACTTGGATGGGAGACCACCAAGGAAGACTCTGCAGAGAAAGGCGATGGCCAACCACCTCTGCTTCTCATGTGCAGTGGAAGCCCATTGCTGGGAGAAGATAAGTAGGGTGAGTACTTGGATGGGAGACCACCAAGGAAGACTCTGCAGAGAAAGGCGATGGCCAACCACCTCTGCTTCTCATGTGCAGTGGAAGCCCATTGCTGGGAGAAGCTAAGCAGGGTTAGTACTTGGATGGGAGACCACCAGAGAAGACTCTGCAGAGAAAGGCAGATGGCCAACCACCTCTGCTTCTCACTGTGCAGTGGAATGCTCATTGCTGGAAGAAGCTAAGTAGGGTGAGTACTTGGATGGGAGACCACCAAGGAAGACTCTGCAGAGAAAGGCGATGGCCAACCACCTCTGCTTCTCATGTGCAGTGGAAGCCCATTGCTGGGAGAAGCTAAGCAGGGTTAGTACTTGGATGGGAGACCACCAGAGAAGACTCTGCAGAGAAAGGCAATGGCCAACCATCTCTGCTCCTCACTTGCCTTGAAAGCCCCATACTGGGGTCACCATAAGTTAGTTCTGACAACACCTACATACATAAATAAAAAAGTCTGGCTAGTCACATAGTCATAAAAAAGGAAGGGGTCTGACAGGCCATCTAGTCTAAGATTCCATGAAAGAGATCCATAAACAGAGCAACCCAAACAGCTGGCTGTCCTGACAGATTCCACTCACAGAGAGCCCCTCCACCAGCAGCTGATTCCATCATTAAACTCTTCTTAGCATTGGGAAGTGTCTCCTAATGATCAACCAACATTTGTCCTCTTGTAACTCAAGTTCTAGTCTTGCCCCTGGAACGGCAGAGAACAGTGCCATCTTCCGATAGTGTAATGCCAGATTGGTAGTTGGGTAAAGACTTTTTGGTTCTGTTTGGCATACTCCCGGTACCTGTTATTTCCTCTCTGTTTTGTTTTGTTTTTTGGTGCTATGTGCATGTTGGACTGAATTACTGCACTTTTTTCTGCCAGCACGTCACAACTAACTTTCAAGGCAAGACGTGTTCAGAGATGGTTTGCCATTGCTTGCTTCCATGTCACAACCCTGGTGTCCCTCGGAGGTCTCCCGTCCAAATACTAGCCAGGGCTGACTCTGCTTAGCTTCCGAGACCTGATGAGATTGGGCTAACCTGGGCTGTCCAGCTCTGGGTCATCATACATATACTTTATTTTAAATGTTTTTTTTTAAATGCTGAAATCTTAATACTGAAATGTCTTTGTGTTTGAGGTTCACTACCTTGGGGACCTGATGTTTAGTTTGGAGAAGAGGAGGTTGAGGGGGGACATGATTGCTCTCTTGAAGTATCTGAAGGGCCGTGACTTAGAGGAGGGCAGGGAGCTGTTCTTGTTGGCAGCAGAGGAGAGGACCTGCAATACTGGGTTGAAATTAAAGGCAGGAAGGTATTGGCTGGATACGAGGGAACATTGTTTTACATTAAGAATCATGCCACAGTGGCATCAGCTGCTTCGGGAGGTGGTGAGCTCCCCATCACTGGACGTCTTTAAGCAGCGGCTGGGCAAACACTTGTCAGGGACACTCTAGGCTGATCCTGCACTGAGCAAGGGGCTGGACTCGATGGCCTGTCTGGCCCCTTCCAACTCTGTGATTCTGTGTTAGTGGAAAAGCAGCACAGATATGTTTGAATTAATTAATTAAAAGTTAGGAAACCATCCCTCTTCCCCCCACCCCCCGAAACTCCCTTTAAAAAAATCTAAGGAGATGGGGGGCGTTTTTGGAAATATTTTGACCTTTTCAAAAGTCTACTCTGAAAGATTCAAGGGTGAAAATATAGCAGAGCCCTTCTCTGGAGAAACATTCTGCATGGCTCTAACTTAAACTGCACCAGCCGAGCGGATAAATCATCGTGCAGCAATGCAACATTGCCATTGGAATAATGTACAGCAATGAGCACAAACGAGGGATGCTGATGCGCCCCTTCAAGGCTTTCCCCGCCTCACTCCAAAAATGCTGAATTGACTATAATTAGTTTTGCTCTCCACAGATACCTTCATTTAGCTGCGCCGTCATTAAACCGGGGAACGTACAAATTATCAGCGACATTTATGTGATCGTAATCATGCCTTTCCTGCCTGCCAGAAATGTTTTTTTCTCTCAGAAGTACCTATATTTTTTACAGATGGCATGAGGGAAAGCAAGGCCGGTGGAACGCGCCATTATTCCTCCGAGGCCTACAGTTCATTAGCTGAAGCGGGCCGGTCTTGCCGAGGCGCGAGTGTATCGGCAAATGGGAAATGAGCGGGAGTATAAATTCCCAGCAAACGGAATCATTAACATTTGCCGTCTGCATCCTGGAAACCGGGTAAATCAAAAGTGTCCTGACGTACTGAGACACAATATCATTACTAATTGGGATTAATTTGCTGCACTGGGACTTGCCGACCTTTGCAGAACAAAAATAAAGCGTCTTGTTAACTTTTGCTTTTTAATTGCGCGGGAGATGAAAAGAGGGGGGGCGGACGCTCGGAAAGGCAGGGCCGAGACGCTGGTTCCAAACCATTGTGTGTTCCAGACTTCTGATAATGGAAGCATATGTTGATCCTTTGTTTCCAATTAAAATCAGAGGTGTGCTTTCTCCATAGACCCCACAGGTTTTGAAGTATAACTGCCCACTGTCCTGGATGTGATCCAAATGAAAAGGAGATCCTCCCGGAGCAACAAATGAAGAGATGCAACAGGCAGTTCCTCAAGGATGGATAATCCCACCAGCTGTGCACAAAGTAGATGACTGAGTGATCCGTCAAACCCCAATTCTGAGGAATTCACTCCAGCAGAGTTTGGTTAGGAGGAGGCAAAGACACAGCAGCGATCATGCAGAGATGCAGCAGGCACCTTCCTCTGTGAAATATGTTGGGTACTTCAGGACTCACAGGAATGGTTAATTGTCTAAGAATGCCTTTCTCATTACAGATGCCCTGAATTAATAGGAAATGCCTCCATAAGACAAAATCTGGCATTGCATTTTCTGACACCAGGACACATTGTTCTCAAGACTGTGTGGTGGCGGAAAGAGCTGTCCAGGCACAGTCAACTTATGGCAGCTCCAGAGGGTTTTTGAGGCAAGAGGTGAACAGAGGTGGTTTGCCATTGCCTGCCCTCTGTGTCACCACACTGGTATTCCTTGATAGTCTCCCATCCAAGTACTGACCAGGGTTGACCCTGCTTAACTTCTGAGATCTGATGAGACTGAGCTAGCCTGGGCCATCCAGGTCAGGGCCAAACTATGTAGGCACTCTTCATTTCTTCATCTGTTATGAGCTTCTGGGACACTTAGCTTCAGAACTGACATGACAAGATCTTAATCTTGAAAAGAGGTGATCTAAAATTTGCAAACACTTATAAGTTTTAGTGAAGCACATAGAGACTACTTATCTATTATGACAGACATGTAGAAGACATGCTAACTCACTTCATTTGATGGCAAGAGAACCAACCTGTATCCTACCGCCTTCCTAAGAAGCCTTCCTATAACTAGGGAAGGGCACAAACTGGGAAAATGCAGTTTGTGATGGCTCATGACATGCCCAGTTCATGAACCACGAACCATAAAGAACTTTTAAGAGCTAATTGAACCAGTTGGTGAGGTTTGTGATGCAGTAGAATGCCCCCTGGAGTTCACAGTAGATCTTCGGCTGACTCTCCTTTATCTGCCCTCCAAGTTTGGTAAGGATCGGATTGATGTGGTTGAAGTTATGCCCTCCCCAAAGAAGGTGTTCCCATCTTCCATTGCTTCCAGTGGAGGAAAAAACAGCAAAAAAGCAAGGGCAATAGAAGCCCAGTAGAACAGAATCAAAGTCCCAGAGAATCTCTGTAGTAGAAACTGAAGGTTGCATGCCCAGCAGAACTAGTGCAATGTACTAGTGCCCAGCAGAACCTAGTGCCAATGTGACAACGCCAGCTCAATCACAATCCAAGCAAGGGCAGCATTTTTGCAAGCCCATCAGAACCAGAACAATGTTCAGAATGGCCAGCAGTACCAGTGCAATCACAGAGTACCCAGCAGAACCCAGTGCCAATGTGGCAATGCCAGCTCAAAGGACTGATGTCTAGCACAGAATTACATTCCAAACAAGGGGAGTTGCAAGCCAAACAGAACCAGTGCTATGTACTAGTGCCCAGCAGAACCTACTGCCAATGTGACAATGCCAGCTCAACCACATTTTTGCAAGCCCATCAGAACCAGTACAATGTACAAAGTGCCCAGAAGTACCAATGCAATCACAGAGTGCCCAGCAGAACCCAGTGCATTGGCACTGCAAGCTTAAAAGGACTAATCTCAAAGCACAGAGTCACAGATCCAAGCAAGGGGGTGGGATTTTGCCAGCTGTGTGCAAGAAAATGGGAGGTGAACACAAAGGCATGCCAGTAAACCCCAGGAACCTCTTAAAATTGACATGACTAGTTTGAAACTGACAACACTGTTTCCAAGACTGGAGAATTCCATCTCCCTCATTGCTTTGAAGTTTGGTAAACATTTTCTTTGAGTGGAGACAGTCTGTCTGGAAATGTATCCATTCACAAACCACCAGGAACCTCCACAAACAACTTGAAAGTTGTGGAAAGTTCATGCTGGTTCACCTGCCACGAACTTCAGTTTGCAAACCATGAATCAGCCAAAATTCATCACAAACTTTAGTTTGTGAGCCAGTTCATGCCCATCCCTACCAATTACTTGTGGCTCTTCCAATGGAGGGGGAGCAGGATAACTCACTGGAGTCCAGAGGGAACTAGTAGATCCCTGCAGGGATGCCCAGATATTATGAACCCACCGTTGGGTTGACGGTCTCCACTCAAAGAAAATGTTTACTAAACTTCAAAGCAATGAGGGAGATGGAATTCTCCAGTCTTGGAAACAGTGTTGTCAGTTTCAAACTAGTCATGTCCTGGTCAAAAACTAAGGGAAACTAAGGGGAAACTAAGAATGCATCACAAATGCCTGTATTCACAAGCCAAATAAAAGTATGCTACTTGATGTGGCTGGGACACGGTTTATGGGATCAGGACCAACATGTTCTTCATCACTGTACTTCTCCCCCTCCCCAGGCCAGCTCACAAAAAGAAACAGACAGATGTGTGACAAAGAAAATAGGGAGGGCAAATATGCTCTTTCTATATATCTTATCTTCATTTCTGATTCGGATGGCCCAGGCTTGCCCTGTCCTGTGGGATCACAGAAGCTAAGCAGGGTCAGCCCTGGTCAGTATTTGAACGGGAGACCACCAAGTTCAGGGTTGCCATGCAGAGGCAGGCAATGGCAAATCACCTCTGTTTTGTGGCCTGCCTTGAAAACCCCTGTGGGGCTGCCATAAGTCAGCTGTAACTCGACAGCACTTTCCACCAACACACCCATTTCCACCCTGCCATTCTCCCCAATGGCCCTCCGAAGTGGCTTACATTGTTCTCCTCTCCTCCATTACATCCTCACAACAGCCCTGTGGGGTAGGCTGGGCTTGAGAGTGAGTCGCTGGTGCAAAGCCACCCAGCCAACTTCCCACGGCAGAGGGGGACTTTGAAGCTGCATCTCCCAGACCCTAATCTAAGACACTAACTAAGACTCTCCTCTCCGCAGTCACTTTTGCATTCTCCCTCCCCGCCCAGGGGCTCCAGTCGTCGTCGCCCCCTTCTAACAACAAGCCTCAACTGAGCCAGGGCCGAACTTGCCCGGCGCCTGCAGGGACGAGCCGCTCAAGCCAAAGTTCCTTCCAGGAGAAGATCTGCGCTTCGCCGGGCGCGCATTTTTTGTTCAAAGACTTTGTTCATTGCCCCCACTGCAAAAGCACGCCAATCTTCTCCCTATGCCCTGAAAACAAATGCAACATGGGGGAAGCAAGGGACGCGGGGAGAGGATTTGTGGACTGACCTAACAGTTCATTTCCCCACCTTCACCTTTGAATTGGGTCCCGAGGGATCCAGAAATGGCCCCTAGTCCAACAACAAACTGCAAAATCTCTGCCAAAAAAACAACCACCCGAATGTGGATTAGGTAAACACAGAAAACTGTACTTGGCACTTATGCGTATCCTTCCGAGTTGATGTCCCCTCCATAGCTTTTCTGGATGTAATACATTTTGTGGGTATGGCTGGTTCCACCACCGCCACCAACACCAACACCAACACCGCCGCCGCCCCCCATCATCATATGGGAGTTCATTTCGTAGCGCCGGACACAAAAGTTAAACGAAGCAAACAAATATGGACGTTCCTAATTACTGCGACATCGAGCTTCCACGTCATGTTGCGCTTCCATCAGCACCGGTAGGCATGCAGGGAATGTGCACGGGTTTAGAGAATCCTAGAAGTGCGGGCTGCCTGTGGAGATATATGGTGTGAAACCTCCCCGTGGAGACGTGTCATCGTTCTGTCAGGGAAGCGGACCCTGCTTGCTCTGAGCTTCAGATGTGCGTGGGAACCCCACCGAGCTTTGGCTCACAGCCAATGTGCTGAGGGTCAAAGTATCAGTGCGCCAAGTGCCTGAACACTTCATTACTTTCTACAGCCCCCCTCCTTCGCTCAACTTCCAACCCTCAAGCCAAATCATCGTTTCCCCCCTGATAATTACCATGCAGCATGAAACCACGAGAAGAGGACGGCACTGGAAATGGGGGCTGATCTTGGGGCAAGGTGACTTTATTTCCTACTCTTGTGTTGCCATTCTTTCTATGTGTGCTTAGCCCCCACCCAGATGGCAATAGCCTTCATTTCGGGGCTTAGGACTTCAGCTGTACATTATGGTTGCTTACATGTTAAATTCTGTTTCTTTTGGAGATTTAGGAGTTGAGATTGCTATCAAAGAGGAGAATGGTATAGTTAAGGGGAGAGGGGGGACTGTGAACCTTTCCTTCCCTGCAGTTTTCTCACTAGGGGGGAAAGGGTTTCTTTGCCTTCACTGGGTGGGAAAAATACAGGAAACCTGAATGTTGTCCCTATTGGGGCTGTAAATAGCTCAGGGATGTCTTTTCCCAGTGATTAAAAATGGGGAGGAAAGGGTTAATTCCCTCCCCCCTTCCCTCCCTCTTCCAAGACCATTCTCCTGCTAAAGCAATCTGGCTAGCTAAGTTGGTAAAATAACCCCAACACCCCCCACAACCCCCCAATCCCTTATCGATAATTTAAAAAACCCAAGGTCACACGTCAGTGAGCTTCAGTGCATCTCCTTTTGTTCAGAAGCGCACCCCGGTTAGCTTTATAGGAGACGACACTGCTGCATCACAGACGCACAGCACAAAGAAACTGCAGAAACGCAGTGGATTCATTTCTATCCCTGCCCAACATGGAAGAAGATGGTCGTCTTCCCCCCACCCCCACAACTTCCCTGAACAGCACTTTCTTGGCAGTTCAAGGTAACATTGCTTTGATGACACTGTACAATTTGAATAGTTACCCTAACTCTCTGACTGAAAAAGGAAAAGGGACAATGGTCTATAAATAATTAAGGAAAAGTCACTTACTCCCTATTTTTAGTGCGGAGAGATAAGCTTTCATTACAATTTCAGGCCCACGGCCGCACAAACTGATCTGCCTAAGCTCAGCGCCAGGGTTGCCATTCAAAGAGGCCTGCCTGATGCGGCCTCCGTCACAGGACCCAAAGTTATCCCTGAGGCCAGAGGCAGTCCTTAGAAACTCCCCCAGCTTACACTGGCACAAAGTTCATGGGAGGCACATAGCTCTGTTCCCCTGGCAAAATCCTCCTGGCTAGGACGCAGCTTGTAACTCAGGAGCTCTCTTGGGGTCGGGAGCCTGCCGGCCAAATAATAAATTAATTCTTGTTTATTATTATTTATTGACAAGATTTGTCTGTCGTATTTCTGCCCAATCGGGGCCACCAAGACAGGCATGATAAAAATACATCCTAAGAACATTTTAAACCAAAACTAAAGTATTTATGTAAAACACATAGTTAAACATAGGGAGGGATCACTGAGGAAGCACCAGATGAGACAAAAAAGATTTTCCCTGCAAGTGGGAAACAGAGATAGGAAGGAGGAGGAGGAGATGGGATTTATACCCCAACCTTCAGTGCCCAAAAGAGTCTCAGAGTGGCTGACAATCTCCTTTCCCTTCCCCTCCCCACAACAGACATTATTTGAGGTAGGTGGGGCTGAGAGAGCTCTCTCGAGAACTGCCCTCGAGAGAACAGCTCTGAAAGAATGTGTAACTGACTCAAGGTCATGCCAGCAGCTGGATGTGGAGGAGTGGAGAATCAAATCCGGTTCTCCCAGATTAGAGTCTGCGCTCCTAACCACTACACCAGACTGGCCATGAGAGTTATGGGGGGGTGAGTACAGGTTCTGCTAACTGCTTTGTTTATCAAGGACTAATTAGCATTGCCATCAGAAGATGGGAGAGGTTCGGTGGGACAGCTCCTGTGTGGCTTTGATTCCGGATTCAACCCCTGGAATCTTCAGGTCAAAGATCTCAAGGAAGGGTGCATTAATGGTCATAACCACCACCTTCAACTGACTTGGAAACAAACTGGCAGCCTATGTAGCTGCTTTAAGATATGCAAGATATGTTACTATCAGCTAGCCCCCAACAGTAATCGGGCTGCCAAAATCCTGAACCATGTGAAATTTTTGGGTTGTCTTCAAGGGCAGTCCATTCTATAGAACATTGCAGTAGTCCAGCCACGAGAATACACAAGCATGGATCAGCATGGCCAGATCCACTGAGTCTATGGAGGGTGAAAGCTGGTGAACCAGATTCATCTTGGCCACTACAGTAGTATGCTTTTTAAACAGCAAGGTTAGGACCGTGAGAACCCCACTGTGGAAATGCCAGCTCCACTCAACCCACCAAAAGTTAATTCAGTCTACTTTGGTGGGGATACCTTCTTTGAAGAAATAGAAGAAGAAAGAGAGACATTGGATTTATACCCCGCCCTTCACTTGGAGTCTCAGAATTGCTTACAAACTCCTTTCCCTTCCCCTCCCCACAACAGACACCCTGTGAGGTAGTAGAAGAGGAAGAGATTGGATTTATACCCCGCCCTTCACTTGGAGTCTCAGAGCAGCTTACAAACTCCTTTCCCTTCCCCTCCCCACAACAGACACCCTGTGAGGTCGGTGGGGCTAAGAGAGCTCTTGACAGAAACTGCTCTTTCAGGAACTGCTGTGCCAGAGCTTGTGAGTGACCCAAGGTCACATCAGCAGGTGCAAGTGGAGGAGGGGGAATCAAACCCGGTTCTCCCAGATTAGAGTCCGCACACTTAACCACTACACCAAACTGGCTCTCTAAGGAAGAAGAAGAGAGAAGAGATTGGATTTATACTCTACCCTTCACTACCAAAAGGAGTCTCAGAGTGGCTTACAATCCCTTTCCTTCCCCACAACAGACATGCTGTGAGGTAGGTGGGGCTGAGAGAGCTCTGAGAGACCCGCTCATGAGCGAACAGCTCTGAAACAACTTGAAACTGTCCCAAGGTCACACCAGCAGCTGCATGTGGAGGAGTGGGGAATCAAACCTGGTTCTCCCAAATTAGAAGCCATGCTCCTAACCACTACACCAAACTGGAACTTCCAGGGATGTGGAACAAGTTTAAGCATTAATTGAGGGTGAGAGGAGAATATAATTATGGTAGCAATTTTTTTGGTGTGCTCTAGATATTATAGGTCTCTTATCCAATATTTCTAGATTTTTTTGAAAAAACTCCTTACAGTTAAAACTGCCAGCTTCTCAAGCACGGGGAAGGTGGTTTTTATTATTAACAAAATCATTAAAAATATATGTGGGCATTTTATTAATTTAGAAGCGGGAAAGATGTCTTAATTAGAGATCATGACTCATTTAAACATTACCTGGATCTAAATTGGAGACTCAGACACCTGGACTGGGCCATTATAAATACTGAACATGGAAGAAAGAAAAAGGTTAGTTGCCCACTTCACTCAAACCCCAAAGAAGGTATTTTCGAGATCCTTGTACAAAGGGGGAAGTTCTGAGTAGGGTTGCCAGGTCCCCCCTCCCGGCCAGCTGCAAGGAACAAGGGGGTAGGGCTGCCGGATCCACGCTGGGAAACTCCTGGAGATGTGGGGGTGGAGCCTGGGGAAGACAGGGACCTCAGTGGGGTACGATGCCACAGACTCCGCCCTCCAAAGCAGCCATTTAGCCTAAGGGAACTGATCTCTGTAGTCTGGAGATAAGCTGTATTTCTCAGAGATCTCCAGGCCTCGCCTGGAGGCTGGCAACCTTACTTCTGGGTGATCTGGCATCTCTACCACTGATCTAGAGAGGCAGGAAGAGAATTTAGCTAGCCCCAGCTGAAAGATCAAACCTAGACGTCGATTTATGAGACTCCCATAAATGGCATTGGGAGGAATGCCAAGGTCAATCAGTGATGGAGGGCAACACCTTTTTGTGACTGCAAGTCCACTGTCACACTGTCATTGTATGCAATTGTATTTTACTATACCCAGTATTAAAATGAGTATCAGAAGTGATTTCTTTCCTCCCCAGGCAGCCTGTTGAGGACTAAGCCTGTCCCAAGGAAGCAGGGAACAGTGACAGCAGCTGAGCCAATTAAAAGGGCAAAAATGGGAAGAGATGGGGAAAGCCCCCGCAAGTTTATTGACCCATGGAGGAAGGAGAATAAGGTGCGTGTGTGCAATTTCCAAATAATTTAGGCCTCCCTCTGACTCCTTATAGATCTCTCGCTTGTCCTCTTTCATAACAAACCATAGCTGTGTGTGCCTGCCATAATTAAGGTACCAAAAGAAGCTCAACTGCCAAGTCAGAGTTTCTGCATATTGGAAGCAGGGAGTTTGTGCGATGGGGGCGTGAGTGGGTGCCAGCATCACAGGTGCCATGATGTCACTTCTGAGAAAACTGGAAATGAGTCACTTTGCTGTAGGGATTGTTGGAAACACTATGGTAAAACCATAGTTTCCAGTGATTAGTGCCATGATGTCACTTCCTGGTTTTCACAGAACCATGCACACAACATTGACTCTTAATTTTTTTTCCACCGGGCAGTGCTTCTAGTGGCAGCAGGCAACAAGGGTTGCTGGGCAGAGGCCTCCCACCACAACGGGAGGCCAGACAATCCTAACTGGGGGATTCATTAGGTATGTAAAAAATCAATTTGTAAATAATAAAGGGTCCCCCCCATCAATAAGAACAGAGCATGCTCATTGCCCTTGGAATGTAGCAAGCAACTGAGAGCCAGTTAAAGAAAAAAAAACAAAGGGAGATCAGGAAACTGGCTTGCTGAAGTCCCTCAGCATTCAGAGCATCCTGGTAGGCCATGTCATTTGCCAGCCCATGGCAAGCAAACCCATATTCTTTAAGGGGCAGGAGAAAAAAAAGTGGTCATAAAAGAGCCTCCATAGCAACCCTCTAGGAATTTTTCCATGTCTCTATTGTCTTTACTATAGAGATGAAGAGAAGTCCTAGAGTGTCACCTGGAAATGATATTGCATCCTCCCGAGCTCCACCATCAACAGGCACCACCTTCAAAATCACCCACCATTTGTCGAGATAGTGCTGGCAGTCCTGCATCTTGGAGAGGGTGATCTGTATTGGGAGATGGACATTTCTGAATTGTTCCTTCCTCACCGCAAGTCGATACAGCCCGAAACCTTCCTCCCTTAATAATCAACTTAACATTCCACGGTCACTGGACCGCAATCTCCCTACGCATATACTCACAAGAAGCCGTCATGCGTGCATCACACCCACCTGTTAGTGTTCGCAGAGGCAACTGTGTTAACTACACCACCATTAACTTTTTAATGACGGCGCCATTGCTTAGACAGGGATCGTGTCACTGGAGTGCGTGCTCTGTCATAAATTAGCTGTGATGTCTGTCTTCTTATCTCTCCTGCAGCCACACAGATACTCTTTTAATAAGGGGAAATTGTCAAGATTGCAAAGAGGTGATAATGGAACCAATTATGCTACACAATACCAGATGTTGCCAACTTCTGACGATCTGTCACCCATCTTTCAAGAACGTTCCACTGCTGCAATTCTCGCGGAGTTACTGTTAGTTTCTATTTTAAAGTCAATAATTTAACCGCAGGAATGATCAACAATTCGGCTTTTTGGCCTTTTTTAGCTGTTTAACTGCACTTTTTCCGCTCCAATGTTAGTACAACAGATAGTGCACGATCATGCGCTTCATCGGATGTTGTTTATTTTCGGCCGAAACGCGTCTCCGGTGAGCAATTTTAAAAAGTTACCTTCAAAGTCAGTGTCTTGTTATAGCAGTGTTTCCTTGATATCAGTTTCTGTAAAATGTCTTGGAGGTCTGGGTCATGCGTTCTTATGTTGAGAATCCAACTCGGTGGGGTCTTGTAGAGATTTTCCGAAGTGCCTTCTCTGGGGGAGGGGATCAAGGCTGGTCGCGGCGCTCTTTAAAGCCCCGCTATCAGCCGATCTCAACTCCTCTCTCGGGCCAGGCTCTCTGCCAGTCACCCCCTGCCTGGGGGGATCTGCGGTGGGCTACTGGAAGCCCACCCTGTCGTCAAGACCCTCCGTTTGCTCTGGGAGCTCTACGAGCAAGCCAGAGCACGTCAGGACGCCATGAATCCCAGAACGGAAGCTGCTGCAGCAGAA
The DNA here is from genome assembly GCA_029375565.1 of Gekko gecko. Taxonomy (NCBI): domain Eukaryota; kingdom Metazoa; phylum Chordata; class Lepidosauria; order Squamata; family Gekkonidae; genus Gekko; species Gekko gecko. Next base: position 23,249,836 of record JAPDNY010000017.1, read on the forward strand.
ATCAGCAAAACAGGAAGTGACTTCAGAACAGACAAGTAATCATCCTAGAGAAGACCAAGGAGGCCGGAAGAAGGGAAGAAATCAGGAACAAGGGGGACCATTAAGATTGCCGGACAGGAAGTGAGTACCCGGAAGAACCATTTACCATAGAGAAATTGCGCCCGCCATTTTGGGAAGGTCAGAAAAATTTTCTTTGATTTTAAACGAAAGACTTAATATAAAAAAGTGAAACCAGTGCGATTTAGGTGGGCACAAGAAGGACTTTGATTTAGAGTGTGTTGGAGGGAAGATTGTGAACAACGGCTTACGACCTGCGGCAACGACAGAGGGCAAATACCTGGTCCTCCCCGAAAATGGCTGGAAAAGAGGAAAAAAAGCTACAGGGCATGATGGAAGCTATGGAAAAACGAGTGATGGACGCGATTCTGAAGCTTGAAAAGACCGTTATATCAGAGGTAACAGAGCTGAAAAAAGAAATGTCTGGAATTACAAAAGAGATACAGACGCTGACCAAAAGAGCAGATGAGATGGATGTAAGGGTGAAGGGAGTAGCATCCAATATAGCTGAGGTCACTTTAGAAACAGATAAAGTGAATGTGATGGTCCAATACAATGCAATGATTAACCATATGAGATTCAGGGGGATCCCTGAAGATAAGAATGAGGACATCCATTCAGTCATGGTAGATGCTGTTGCAGATTTTTTGAAAATGGAAGAGGAGAGAGTGGCGGCACAGATTGATGTGGTATACAGAGTCAATTCTGCGATTGCGCAAAGGAAAAAATTACCTAGAGATGTAATTGTCCAGTTTATATCTAAGAAGTTGAAGGAGGATTTGTTTAAGCAACAATTTCAGGACGACTTCACAATTGGCAACAAGAAAATCATGGTCCTAAAGGAACTACCCAGAGCGATGCTTCAGGACAGACGACTTTTTAAAGACCTGATTGACAAGCTGAAATCAGAGGGCATAAGATATAGATGGGAAATTCCTAAAGGTGTCAGTTTTTCGTTCAAACAGAAGAGAGTCACCATCAAGTCAGTTGACCAAATGACCAGATTCATCAATGATAATTTTATAGACTCTGATAAATAATTACAGAATCAACATGGAGAGTCAAATAATTTCATGGAATGTTAATGGACTGAACTCACCCCAAAAAAGGAAAAATGTCAGACTCTGGTTGGAAAAACAGAAATGCGATATTGTTTGCTTGCAAGAAACACATATTAAAAAATCAGATGCCAAATTTTTGACTCAAAAAAGATTAGGAGAGGAATTTTATTCACTCTCCTCTCAAAAGAAAAAAGGAGTAGTTACATATATTAAAAAGAGTTGGAACCAAAAGAAATTTTCAAAGACAATGAAGGGAAATTTTTGGTGGTAGAAGTTGTGCTGCAGAATAAAAAGACATTAATTGTTAATCTCTATGCTCCCAATGGGGCAAAAGAAAACTTTTTCAGAATTTGTGGGAACAACTACGACAGTTGACCTATGAGCAAATGATTTTAATGGGCGATTTTAATGGTACTGTTGACAATGTTGTTGATAGAAAATCAAAAAAAGGAATTGAGGCCATGGGCAAACTTCCTAAAGTCTTTTTCCAATTGATTAAACATGAACATTTGGCAGACGTTTGGAGAACTAAACATCCCAGAGACAGTGAGTACTCTTTTTATTCATCAAGACACGAGTCTTTTTCCAGGATAGATATGATGTGGATGACAGAGAACCTAATCTTGCAAACACGCAAAATTGAGATACTACCTAGGACTCTTTCTGACCACAGTCCGATAAAATGGTCAACGTATGTTAAGAGAAAAAAATTTCGATGGCGACTCAACGAAGATTTGCTGGACAAGCAAAATATTGTGGATAAAATAAGGACAGAAACCCAAACATACTTTCAACTGAACTTAAATAAAAGTGTACAGACGCAAACGGTATGGGAAGCCTACAAGGCTGTGATGAGAGGACATCTGATTGCAATTAATAATAATGAAAGGAAACAACAAATGAAAATAGACAAAGAAATTATGGAAAATATTCGGAAAAAAGAAACAGAACTTAAGAAAAGGCCTGGTAAAAGAAGATTTTGAGAGAATTGAGGATCCTAAGGGAGCAATATGCGGCAAGGTTGAACAAAGAAGTATTTTGGAACTTGAAAAAATTGCAACAGAAATCCTTTGAAGGTGCAAATAAACCTGGCAAATATTTAGCATGGCAATTAAAGAAAAGAAGAGAGAATAAAACAATCACTTGTTTGAAAGATGGAAATAAAGAGATTTTGGACCCAGGAGGAATTAACAGGGAATTTTTCAAATACTATGCGACTCTCTTTCAATCGAAACAAGCAGATCCTCAAAAAATGTTGGATTACCTATCCAAAGTTAATTTGATACAACCAAATCCAGAAATGAAAACACTCCTAAATGCTGCAATAACTAAGGACGAAATTAGTAAAGCAATAGCCGAGGCAAAAATCTCCAAAGTCCCAGGCCCGGATGGCTTTTCAGCTAAATTTTATAAAAAATTTCATGAAGATTTGGTTCCGGTGCTGGAGATTCTTTTAAATGAAATTAGAAAGACAGGAAAGATCCCTGACTCCTGGAATGAAGCTGCAATCACCTTAATTCCTAAAGAAATGCAAGATTTAACAAATGTTAAAAACTATCGGCCCATTTCATTATTGAACAACGATTATAAAATATTTGCAAAAATATTGGCAGAGCGCCTTAAAAAGTTTTTGAAAGATACTATTGTGGAAGATCAAGCTGGTTTTTTACCAAATAGACAAATTAAAGACAATATGAGGGTTGTATTGGACGCAATTGAGTATTATGACAAACATCCTGAAAAAGAAGTCGCTTTTTTATTTTTGGACGCAGAGAAGGCCTTTGATAATTTAAATTGGGAATTTATGTTTAAAGTGCTTGAGAAATCTATGATGGGCGTAGAATTTACAAGAATGATCCAATCGATATATAAAGAACAAAAAGCTTCGGTGATTGTTAATGCAGAATCAACAGATATGTTCCGGGTAAGAAAAGGTACTAGACAAGGTTGTCCCCTGTCACCATTGTTATTTATCTGGGTTTTGGAGATTTTGCTACAAGCGGTCAGAGATGATGTTAATATAAAAGGGTTGAATATTGGAGGTTTTTCATTTAAATTAAGAGCATTTGCGGATGATATCATGTTTATTGTTGAAGATCCTGTTAATAATATGCCTAAGGTATTTGAAAAAGTAAGAGAGTTTGGTGATCTTGCAGGGTTTTATGTCAACAAAAATAAATCTAAGATACTGTGTAAAAATATGATTGGTACAAAGCAACAAATGTTACAAAATGTGACAGAATGTGAAGTGGTTAAAAGGGTTAAGTATCTGGGAGTTGAAATTACAATGAAAAATATAGATTTGTTCAAGAATAATTATGAAAAATTGTGGGGTTCGATAAAGAGTGATTTAGAAAAATGGGAAAAACTAAGGTTATCTCTTCTTGGAAAAATTGCCGTTATTAAAATGAATGTACTGCCCAGGTTAATGTTTTTGTTTCAGACAATACCAATTGTGAAAGATGGAAAAGTGTTGGTAAAATGGCAAAGAGAAATCTTTAAGTTTATCTGGGCAGGGAAGAAGCCAAGAATAAAAATGAAGATAATGTATGATACTAAGGACAGAGGTGGCTTCCAAGTCCCGAATTTGCGTTTGTATCATGAAGCAGTATGTATGTCTTGGTTATCTGAATGGGTAAATTTGGAAAATAGAAAACTTTTAGCTCTTGAGGGGCACGATTGCAGATTTGGCTGGCATGCCTATCTTTGGTATGGGAAAAACAAAGCTGACTCTATGTTTAAGCATCATTATGTAAGGAGGACATTGTTTGATGCATGGACCAGGTATAAGGATACAATATCGGATGAAAGGCCTCTGTGGATTGTTCCAGCTGCAGTTATACATTTGTTTTCAGAATATAGAGGCAATGATTGGTTGAAGTATCAGGAATTGTTGCAAAGAGAAGGGAAAAATATGTTTTAAAACCAAATAATGAATTAGAATTTGAGTATGGTTGGCTACAATATTGTCAAATAAGGGACATTTATAAAAAAGATTGTAAAGAGTTTGGTTTTAGGGCTATGAATGATGATTTTGAGAATATATGGTTGAAAAAAGAACGGAAAATGATATCAAAAATGTATAAAACTTTGTTGACTGTATATACTTTGGATGAAACCGTTAAAGAACAAATGATAAAGTGGGCCATAAATATGAACAAAGAAATTTCTATGGAATCATGGGAATTTTTGTGGAAAAGATCTTTTAAAATGTCCACTTGTATTAACGTAAAAGAAAATTGCTATAAGATGATGTATAGATGGTATATGACACCAAAAAAGATTGCTAATATTAGCATGGATAAGAACTTGAGTAATAAATGTTGGAAATGTAAAAAAGTAGAGGGTTCTTTTTACCATATGTGGTGGTCATGTGATAAAGCGAAAGCATACTGGTCTAATATACATTGTGTGATGCAGAAAATATTGAAAACCCCAATTGAGAGAAAGCCTGAACTTTTTCTCCTCGGTTTGACAATGGAAAAAATTCCACAAGAGAAAAGGACACTGTTATGGTACATGATTACGTCGGCGAGAATGGCCTTTGCTCAGCATTGGAAAATGGAGAAGGTACCAGATATACATGACTGGTTGAGAAAATTGTTATTTTTAGCAGAAATGGACAAAATGACAAAGAAATTAAATGGACAAATGGCAGAACAGTACTTAAAAGACTGGGAAGGATTGAAATTGTATCTAGAAACTGAATATAGAATGAAGGGGAAAATATATAATTTGGATACGTACGGATATTGAATGAGAAGTGAAATGAATTTTGAACTGTATGTACTGTTATACATAATATGCTGGAATTGTAGAGGTTATATATAATTTAAATGTGTTACCTGGTTTGTCGAGGTATTTAAGTCTAAACTTGATTGCCTTATAATTTTTTCTGTTTGTTATTAGCAGTGTTGGAAGCCTATTAGGGGGTGGGGGATTGGGATCTTACTTTTTGGAAACTGTATTGGTAACGTGATTGGAAATGTTGAATATATCCCAATAAAAATTTTGTTTCAAAAAAAAAAAAAAAAAAGAACGTTCCACTGAACATACTATCCAAAAGTGGTGGAATTGTCCTCTGACACATTGAGGACACACTTCATAAAACTTCCTTGTAGCAAAATTCAGGGTGGTTATGAATAGGTATTAGAGAAACCTGACAGAGATTCAGTCCACTCTGAATTGGTTGCCAGGTCCCCCTGGCCACCTCTGATGAATAGGGGTGTAGGCCTACCAGATTCAGGTTGGGAAACTCCTGCAGATTTGGAGGTGGAGCCTGGAGAGGACAGAGACCTCAGCGGAGTACAATACCACAGAGTCCACCCTCCAAAGCATCTAGTTCCTCTATAGGAACTTACTTCTGTAGTCTGAAGACGAGCTGTAATTCCAAATGATCCCCATGTCCTAACTGGAGGCCAGCGTCTCTACCCCTCAACCTCAGCCAGGTTTCATCTCTGGTCCTATTCTAAAGAAGTGCTTTTGAGCATGCACAGAAAATCTTTCCTCATCAGTCATTCAACCCAACTAAGCTGCTTCTGTTGCAGGAAGGATCCCAACTTGGCTGAGTGGAGTAACAGGATGCAAGTCATCATGATGGAAGAGTCCCATTCTGTCCAAGATATACACTGTTTATTTACATCCCACTTTTCGGCCCAGTGGAGACCCAAAGCAGCATTCAACATTGTTCTCCCTCCCTCCATTTTATCTTTGCAACAATAAGTAAGGCTGAGAGAGGGGGCTGGGCCAAGGTCACCTGTTCATCTTCCATCACAGAATGAGGATTTGAACATGTGGAATCAACTGCCAAGGAAGTGGTGGCAGCTACAAGCATGGAGGGCTTCAAGACGGGATTGGATAGACATCAGGTCCATCATGGCTATTAGCTGCAAGGTATAGATGGAAAGGGGCTGTGGTGGCTCAGTGGTTAAGACAATGAACTGCAGACCGGAAGGTCGGTAGTTCGGCAGTTCAAGACCCGACTGCCTCCGGATGGAGTGAGCTCCCGTCTCTGGCCCCAGCTCCTGCCAACCTAGCAGTCAGAAAGCAAAAAATTGCAAGTAGATAAATAGGTACCACTTCAGTGGGAAGATAACAGTGTTCCATGCACCTCAGCATCTAGTCATGCCGGCCACATGACCATGGAGATGTCTTCAGACAATGCTGGCTCTTTGGCTTGGCAACAGAGATGAGCATCGCCCCCTAGAGTCAGATTCAAATGGCTTTCGAGCAAGGGAAATCTTATAGATGGAGCACTCTGTCTGGGGCAGTGATGCTCTGTATTCTTGGTGCTTGTGGCAACAGTGGTAGGGGCTTCTGGAGATCTGACCCCGCTGGTGGACCTCCTGATGGCACCTGGGTTTTGGCCACTGTGTGACACAGAGTGTTGGACTGGATGGGCCATTGGCCCGATCCAACATGGCTTCTCCCTTCTTACCACTACCGTTCTCTGGCTCTCTGGAAACTTGGCTCTATATACATTAAGTTATCTCCTCCAAATGGACTCCTAAATCCCCAAACTTTAGAGGAATTAGGCTCACAAAGGCTCTTTTTTATCGAGAAGATGACATGTTTCTGACTCTTCAAAAGAGCCGCCTACATGAAATCTAGTATATTAATGGCGGTTTTAGCTGGTAGCAGAAATTTGCTTGGAGACACTTGGTTTTCCTTGGGGGAGGAGAAGAACGCAGCAGTCGTTGGCCGTCCAAATCTCCTGGCTCAGAGGCGCAACAAAGGGATCGTGTGGGTGTGAAGGAGCAATTGTGGAAATCTTACCAATCGAGCCAGCCTTTTACAGGATAGGCACAAAAACACATTGATTCTTTTTTTAAAGGGCTTGTGGATTTAAACACAAAAGAACGCCTGCGACAAGCCAAACGGCCGGCTTGTCATAAGAGTTCCCTGGTTGCGGCATGTTCTTTCCGTGCCCCTGAGAGCTTAGAGAAATATTCTCTTAAAAGTTGGGAAATGTAAATTTTACATCCTTTGAGAAACACCTCTCTGGACCTGAACTCTTTTCTACAGATGACAACAGAGTTCCTGAGCTAAAAGGGTTTCTCCTGTTTGGATTTTAGTCAAGGATCTGGCACTCCCCCGCACACACACTGAGACCTGATCGATGCCCCTGGGCCCTTTTGGTTTCTGGGGGGCCTCAGAATTGTTGGAGTGAGTGACTCAGCATGCCCGGATGTTTGGGGGGGGGGTGCGCTACATCACACTAAGTGTGTGTAGGTATTATCTCCTTGGGCCGGCCACAGTTCTTTCAGAACTCTCTCAGCCCCACCTACCTCACAAGGCACCTGTTGTAGAGAGAGGAAAATAAGGGGATTGTAAGCCACTTTGAGACTCCTCAAGGTAGAGAAAAGTGGGGTATAAAAACCAACTCTCTTCCTCTTCTTCCCCCTCCTCCCGTTCTTCTTTTTCTTCCTCTCTTTGTCTTAACCTGGGAGCTGCCCTCTGAACCCTGCTCCCTTTGTCCTCTCACACTCTTCACATGGCCTTCCTTGGGGACGCACATCTCTGCAGGTTCCTCCTGTAGAGACAATGCCCTCATACTCCCACACACATGATGCCAAACAAGCTGGCCACTTGCGACAGGATGAGGCGTCTCCCTCTCCTTTCGACTGCAACCTGAATGTGACCTGGATCTAGTCGAATAAATGTAAGTTCATCTTTTTCCCCCCAATATATTTCTTGGGAGATTTCTTTACTGCACTCAGTGTCATGCTTCTGTGACTGGGCAAAACTCTGCTACATTAACCAAACATCCCAGTAGGAATACATGCAAAGAGGGTTGCCAGCTCTGGCTAGAGACAGTCCTGGAGACTTGTGGGCAGTACCTAGAGAAGATGGAGAGAAGAGAGGGAGGAGGAGGAGGAGAAGGAGAGCTGGATTCATGCCCTGCCCTTCACACAGAGTCCAGAGAGGCTTACAGTCTCCTTCCCTTCCTCTCCCCATGACAGACACCCTGTGAGGTAGGTGGGGCTGAGAGAGCTCTAAGAGAACTGCTCTTCAGAGAACAGCTCTGAGAGAACTTGTGACTGACCCAAGGCCACCCAGCTGGCTGCATGAAAAGAAGTAAGGGAATCAAACCCGGTTCTCCCAAATTAGAGTCCACGTTCCTAACCACTACACCACAGCTGGCTTTAGGGAGGGGAGTGACCTCAGTGGGGGCTGCGATGCCTCCTAGTCTGTCCTCTGAAGCTGCCATTTCCTCCAGTGGAACTGCTCTCTGGAGAGCAATTGGAATTACAGGGTAAATCCAGATCCATACAGCAGTGGACTGGGAGGGAGACATGGCCCTAGAAAAGGACCCTGCCCACCCAAGGGAGAGAGGGAGGGGCAGCCTGCCCACAAAGCAGGCCATGCGTGGCTTCCTTTCCTCGGGACTGGCCCAGCCCAGCTGTGGAAGGAGAGAAGAAGAAGAAGAGATTGGATTTATACCCCGCCCTTCAATGCCCAAAGGTGTCTCAGAGCAGCTTAAAAACTCCTTTCCCTTCCCCTCCCCACAACAGACACCCTGTGAGGTAGGTGAGGCTGAGAGAACTTCTGACAGAAACTGTCCTTGAGAGAACAGCGGTGCCAGAGCTTGTGACTGACCCAAGGTCACATCAGCAGGTGCAAGTGGAGGGGTGGGGAATCAAACCCGGTTCTCCCAGATAAGAGTCCGCGCACTTAACCACTACTCCAAACTGGCTCTCACACCAAACTGGCTCTCCCTCTCAGGAAGGAGGCCATTGGTCCACCTGGAAAAGTCCCGGGGACTTTGAGGGCCAGTCTGCCCCGGGCGACCCTCTCTGAAGTTGTTCACCCCAAGCACAGGAAGGATAACCCCGTGCACTGAAATTGAGAGGAACTGGAAGGGATCCATTCTGCCATCTCTCAAAACATCTCAGAGCAGAACCAAAAGGCTCCCCGCATCCCTGCCCTCTACCTGTGACACCCTTCTAAGCCCCTTGACTTCCACAGAAGGGTCTAACGATGCTCAGGTAGGGTTGCCAACTGATCTCCAGGTGACAGAGATCGGTTCACCTAGAGAAAATGGGTGCTTTGGAAGGGGGACTCCGTGGCATTATAATCCAAACCCCACTGAAGTCCCTCCCCTCCCCAAATCCTGCCCTCCTCAGCCTCCGGCCCCAAAATCTCCAGGTAGTTTCCCAACCCAGAGCTGACACCTCTGCTGTGGAGGACAGCACCATTACCCTTCTCCTCGGCCCCAAATGGCTTCAGGTCCGTCTGGCCCCTCCTTTGTGAGAACGTCCTCTCCTTCCCCTCGTCTCTATCACCTTTTTGTTTTCCAAGCAGATTTTGAAAACAAATATAATCCATCTTCCCGATCTCTCGTTGGCAAGATTCAATTTTAACCCAGAGCGTCAGAGCAGACGAGCAGGACGCACGCGCTCATTTGTGGAGCTGGAGGAAGGTGGCGCCGCGATGCGCTCCTCGTTAATGAAGACCCGCCGTCTTCGAATCCCCTGGATTATCCTCATGAATGTTCTTATTGCTTTAAGACCCGCATGCTCATCGCTCACCGTCTCCCCTTCTCTTCGGTGATTCATTCCTTCTCGCTGTGACTCCAGCGCTAGTAATATGTGTCAATAAGGTTTTTGATTTCCCGGGGGACCGGCAGCTCATCACCTGCCTTTCACTAAAAAAAAAAAATGAAATTCAGAAAATGGGTTTACTAATTCAGGAGTAATTTAAACCTTTGGGTGCGAGTAGGAAGAGGAATTATGATTTCTGTTAGGTTATATTAAAAATATATATAATCCAGATTGAGGAATACCTGATATTCAAGGAGACGTTTTTTATTTATTTTCTTCATCTATATCCCGTTTTCTCTCCCGTGTGAGACGCCAATGCTACTTTCATCATTCTCTTCCATATCATCCTCACAACAACCTGTGAGAGTGCAAGACTGCCCCGAGTCAATCCATGCGCTTACGCAGCAGAGAGAGAGAATTTGAACCTGGATCTCCCAGTTGCCAAACTCCAGGTGGTGGCTGGAAATCTCCTGGGATTACAACTGACCTCCAGGTGACATTAGTTTTCCTGGAGAAAATGGCTGCCATGGAGGGTGGGCTCTACAGCATTGTTGTCAGGCCTCCAGAGAAACCACTCATCACGCAGTATTCCTCAGTCAAGGTTTATTGGCAGGGCTCTTTTTGTAGCAGGAACTCATTTGCATAGTAGGTGACACACCCCTAATGTAGCCAATCCTCCGAGAGCTTACAGTAGCCCCTGTAAGAAGAGCTCTGTAAGCTCTCGGAGGATTGGGTAAATTAGGGGTGTGTCGCCTAATATGCAAAGGAGTTCCTGCTACAAAAAGAGCCCTGTTTATTGGTAAGATTTGGTCTACTGTAAAGGTGAGCGTCTTTGTCAGGACTGGCAAGGGCAAAGCAAGGGAATAGATATCAAAGTACAAGACCCCCGTTCCAAGCATACGTCATTCGCACCAGCTTTACGATAGGTCATGACAGTTATCAGATCCAACTAGCTATTCTCAAAGTCTTATCTCTCCCAAGGTCGGCTCCCATGCAAAACCCTGAGAATTCCTTGGGGGCTGCGTTCAGAAGAGTTACAATCGCGCATCATTAGATCTACAGACATTCAAGCTTACACAGACACCCTTAGGAATTACATGTCAGGTGAAGGCAAGGTGAAAAGGGGCACAGAGCAACGCCAAATGTGCCAAGCAGGGATACAAAAGCGAAAGTAAGCATTAGCGTTACAGAGATCAATAACCACCAATCAAGGCCCCGAGTCTGACAATTGTACCCCACTGAAGCCCCTTCCCCCATCAAACCTCGCCCCCCACCCCCAAAATTTCCAGATATTTCCCAACTCAGAGCTGACATCCCTATCAAACACAGTAGCCAAAATCCCCACACATGTGAGCTGAAAAAAATCAGGCTGATCAAAACCCCACCAGGATCCCATAGACCCAAAGGGCCTTCCTGATCCAGAATGGCATGCAGTTATAAACCCCAATTCATGCCAAGCACTTTTTGGAAAGTCTCCAAACCAGGGCCAGAAATTTCCAACTGGTTGTAGCAGCCTATTGGCTGCATAATGTGCTGGACTTCAAAGATCCCTCTTCCCAGGCAAAGATTATCTCTGAAACAAGCCCAGAATCACTTAAAAATAAATCACGTGAGTTGCCCAGTTCCATGGGCCCTCCAGGTGATTTTTGGCTGATTCTGCATTGGCTTTTCTCTCCGTCGTTTTACGAAACTCACATTGGAACAGAATTTCCCCTCTGCATTGCACGCTGCTTTCACTTCCTGTGATCATTGGATTTTATGGTACCCTCCACACTCCATGCCACTTTCGCTTTCTTTGATCATCAGATTTTTATGGTACTTTCTGCATAGATTTATGGCCGTTCAGGGGCGACTTTGCAGTCAGTATGGCATTGCCCCGAAGTATATGAATGTGGTTTTGAGCTGGACTTTTTCCTCCCAGTTGAGAAAATGTGGAGCGAATGCTAGATGCAGAATTATCTTTCGTCCCTCTGTTGGTGGCCTCAGCAGCAAGCAGGGAAATCCCCATTCCAGGTCAACTACATCATGAGAAATGTAGGGTTGTTGTTTGGGGTGGGGGGGTTGCACCCCTACAACACAGAATTCTTATTGTTAAAATTTGTTCTGCTCACAAAAAGAGGTACATTAGAGCAATACAGTAGCGTGTGTTCTTGGGCTACACTCGCCTGCATGAACTAGAGATTGGGGCACGGTGGGTTTTTAAATAGGAAAAAGCAATTCAAGCACGCAGATCAAGGCATGTTCAAGGCCCCCGGATGTGTGGAGCCAATCCCCACATGATGGAGGACATACCACATGTGTGAGAAATGAGGAACTCACATGTAACTTACGCAAGGTGCAGGATAGGGACCCTGGAGTGTGAGAATCGGCCTTTGTGCAGGAGTGGCCACTCAATGGCTCCAAGACAGTCTCAAAGCTATTCAGCCTGGTGTCCGATCTGAATGCTGGATTATCAGGTCAGGCCTGACCATCATATATTGTTGAAGATCGATTTGGGTGGGTAGCCGTGTTGGTGCAAAGCAACAGAACAAAGCTGTAGTCCAGTGGCACCTGCAAGACCAACAAAGTTTAATTTAATTTAATTTGTTTAAGACCAACAAAGTTCAATTTTGTGAGCAAGCACACAAAAGCTTATACCCAGAATTAAACCTCGTTGGTCTTAAAGGTACCACTGGAATGTTGTCATATTGTTGAAGTTGGAGCTCCAGGGGAAGAGGGCCATGGTCTCAAACACCGTCGGACATTTTTAAAATGTAAACTCGATTCACGCATTTGAATTGCAGCTTTATCCCCCCCCCACTCTTCCTATGGCTGTTCCTCAGTCTTGGCAGCCTCTCTGTCACACTTTCATCTCTTTCAGTTCCTATTATCCCAATAACAGATGAAGAAAGAGTTCAAATTACCATCATGCCCCCCAAATGGGGCATAATTCGATGTATCATGGCAAACATTACATGACAATTTTCTCTGCGTTTTGAGAGATTGCTGATATTTTCACCGAGCGTAGATCACTGAAGGTACAAATTGCTTTTACAAATAGACTTTTAACACCACACAATATAAGTAAAAACGGTGCCTGTAATATTCATTTATGAGCTGTGCAGAGAGGGATTTCACCAGCTCATTAAATAGATATGCACATATTTGGTGAAGGGCGGCAACGGAAACAAAAACTGTCACAGGAGCTGGGGTGCCGTGTACAGAAGCCCAGCCTCAAATTAATATTAGTCTATTCTTTGCATAGAATCACACCGTGCCTAATCTTTTGAATCCCTAATTTCCATACCTTTCTGTCTTTCAAATGTCTACCTAAGTATGGTTGAATGACACAAGCGCATGCAGGTGTTTTGCATGGAGTGCAACCCTGTTTAAAAGTGAGGTGGAAGCTCGTACTACGTTGTACAGGGACGCCCTTGGCCTTTCCAGCCTTATTCCCCACCCCTAGGGGAAAACAGTAGCTTCCAAGGGCTATTTAGACTAGGGAAACTGCACAGGAAGAAAGGGATAAATGCATACTTCCTCACGGGAGAGGACTTCCACAGTTGCTGGGCGATCAATTGATACAGATCTCAGCCTGCTTGACCATATCCAGAACCTTTATGCCAAATTAGGCAAGTCATCCACATAGTGGGGGAGGGGACATGGGGGCACCACCATCGCATACGGTGCAACACGGCTTCTGGGGAAAACCTGGAAGTGGCATCACATTAGCCTAGGCATCACCAGAAACTCTATGGTTTGGCCATTCCTAGAGTGATATGACCTCAGGTCTGAGTTTTCCCTGGAAGTGATGTCATGCTGTGTGCCACATCAGTGATTTTAATTTTTTTGCTCCTGCTGTACGAAGGATTAGTGGTGGGAAGAGAGAATTGCCAGCTGGATGTTTCCAGCTGTAGCAGAAGACCCGGCAACCATGACCTCAGCACGATGATACTACTGCATCTCCTCAGCCTGGCAGGGGCCCTCATGGTCTCAAGCAGAGAAAGGTCTTCCCCAGCCCCTGCCTGAGGACCTGTCAGTCAGAGATTCCAAAGACTGAACCAAGGTCATCCTGCACGCATTATATGGATGAACCACGTCATACAGGAGCCATGTTTCATCATTTCTATCCTGTACTGCCACGGTGATGTATGAAAGGTCAAAATCATGTGGAACGATCACATAGGTCTTTTCTACCTGATTCTTGTC